>JAGFZM010001480.1:607729-654661 GCA_017657215.1 Limnothrissa miodon
GTGTGTGTGTGTGTGTGTGTGTGTAAGGGACGAAGGACGACCTTCTTTAAGATCACATATTAGGAACATTTTGGAAGGCTGCATGAAATTTGTGTTTCATTTATCCCTCCTTTGTCTAATGATTCAGTGTAAATCACCTTTAATAGCACAAGATAATACCCAGAGTATATTTGGCAGATAGGAAGATTTTCTCTTTTTTTTCCCACAGTGATCTTTATTGCGCTCAGAGAAATGGGGAAAGCTTTCATTGCCCCAGTTATCCTCATTTATGCAAAGAGGCAGACGCAAGCATCCACTTTCGACAACTTAACTTAAAGCACTAGGCTATCTGATGTGCACAACAGACCGGGATGATGCAGGCAACTTTCTAGGGTAAGAGTGCATTTGTCTGCTCACGCCCAATGTTGGCGCTTGTGTGTCACTGCCCTGTGTTATGGAGATATGTTTGCGTGTGTGTGTGATGGTGGACCACACACACACACAAACACCTGAGGCTGTGCATGCACGCCACATCTGTTGCTCTGCACAAGAGACAGAGCAGCTCCAGCTGCATTTTCCTTTGACTGCTAGAGCGTACCTGGAGCCATGCTGGTCCTGGGAGAACTCAACCATGTGTCCAGGCAGGTCACGCAGCTGCAGGTTGGGGAAGCGGTTGTTACGGAAGTCCTCGAGCAGGCGGCTGCGGCCGGACGGCATGACGTCCGAGCGGCTGTAGCGAGGCCGCGATGACGGTGGGAACAGCTGGCTGCTGGAGCTGAAGAGGCTGGAGGCTCCGCCTCCCGTGCTTCGGTACTTGGCCTCCGCGCCTGGCGCCGCCGAGATGTAACGCCCGCTGCCGTTGGTAAGGCCGCCTGAGTGCAGAGAGCCAAAAGGTTAGAGATCAGAAGATGAACTAATGTCTGTATTACGTTCATTATTCAGACATGTCAGTAGCCCATAGGTTGCTACACTTTATGGTCCATTATGCTAATTGTAGCATTATATCTTTGCTGGCCATGAGTATGCGCATTTCTCTTCTCTCTAAATAAAAAGCTCTGTGACACCACTATCCTCATTTAACAGGAAAGTGGAGGAGAATGGCTAGCTCACGGCCCTCTGGCATATTCCTCCAATAACCTTAATAACATTTTGTCCGGAGGCCTGGATGAGTGTTAGGGCTGTGGTGGCTTACCCAGCGGGAGGCTGGAGGAGGATCCGTGGGAGGAGGGCAGGGAGGGTGGGGGGGTGAGCGGGGAGTGGCCCGGGGTCAGGCCAATGGGGCTGGGGGAGGACGAGTAGCCCAGGCTGTTGTAGAAGGGCTGGCCGATGGGCGTCAGGCTGCTGCCGCCACCGCGCTTGTACAGGTCCGAGCTGGGAAGCAGGGAGTCACGGCGAGACGCACTGCTGCTGCTGGAGCTGCCCACTGCAAGAGATGGAGAGGGGGGGGCAGAGTTGGAGAGGAGGAGAAGATGAAAGAGAAAAGTTAGGGAGTGTTCCTGTTCAAAGATCTCTGCTCTGTCAGGAAAGGCCACTTTGTTCCCTCAAGACAAGTTATGAAAGTAGTTGGAACAGCTCTTTAATCCAAGTTGTAGCATATAGAACTGAATTCAGTTTTATAACAATGTCTTGTATAACATGCTCCCACTCTTTAACAGGAAAATTTTCAAAACTTAAACAACCCAAGCGAATCTTGCATGACTTCCAGCAACCTAAGTGTGTACAATTTAAAGCAACACCAAAGACCTTTTGGTGCCCTAAAACAATGTTTTCAAAATCGTTTCAGTGGTCCATCAACTCGTAAAAAGGTGAACGATACTTGCTGCATTTGCTCTGCGGTGCTCTAGCGCATCTGTAATTCAAGTAAAACTACACTTGACTTGCCTTATGGCAATCTTCCGCTTCCAATCTGTAGAGAGTGCGATTTTGAAACTCCTGGTGTTACTTAATACATACATTCGGCTATGGAATATTAACCCATTCAACCAACACTATGGAATGGAGTAATTTTTTTAACATTCAAAATAGGGCTGGCCGATTTGGTGCATTACTTAATTTAAAAGAATTAAAATAAACCCACAATCTAGTATCCATGATTATTTATTGAACATCAATGTTTGCTTTGGTACAAGCTTCTCTTGTTGCTCAGTTGTCTCAGTGTTTAAGCTCTCCATGTCGGCGGAATAACATACCGAGCAAGATCACGTGACTCCACACGAAACTAAAATTACAAAACTTTCACTGAATTTACAAGAAAATCAATTACTTTTCCAGGTCTGGAAATTTTCATTTTGGATTTCCATGATCGTAGGAACTCTATCTATATTAGGCCAATTTTACATCTATTTTGTTCTGCACTGAATTAATACAAATATTGGCCACTGTTCCAGGCTTTGTTTCATCTTCGCGGTTATAAAACTGAACTAATGACGTAAACAAGGCCATAGCTGCTGGTCACACAGCTGTTCATCACCATAGCCTTCTTTTTATCAGGCCAACACAGGCTCCACAGTCAGCAAAGGGGTTTAGAATATACAGGATGCATTGCCTGCATTCCTTGGATACGCTTTATTGGGCCATATAGAATAAAGGGCTGATAATTAAAAGACCATAATAGTTAACCGATCCCTGCCAACTCAGAAAATCCAGACAGCCCCACCAACACTTTCAAATCCTCCTCCCTTTCAGAAGGAAACGCACCTGAGGATCCGAAGCCGCCCAGCGCCGAGCCAAGGCCCACGCCGAGGGAGCCGGCGGTGCTGCTGAAGCCCAGCGAGGAACTGGGGGGCGGGGGCGGTGGGGGCGCGTTCGGGGTGTGGGAGAAGAGCGAGCTGCTCTGGGAGGTGGGTGCCACCGAGCCCGAGCCGTAAAAGGAGCTGGAGGGCAGGCCGCTGGACTGGGGCGGAGGCGGCGGCGGAGGCTGCTGCTGGGGTTGGGGCTGCTGGGGCTGCTGGCAGCCCATGGAGCGGTACATGTTGTTGCCAGACATGTTGTTGCCTGAGCCGGAGGCAGACGCCGCTGCCGCTGTATAGGGTCGCAAGGAGAAAAAGGAACAGGAGGAGAGATAGAAAAGATGGGGAGAGAAGGATGAAAGAAAGGATTGGAGGAGGGAGAGGGTGGGAGTAGAATTGTAAATATCCATCATCTTCAAACCAATGAAGATGCACATTCAAGGACTCGCTAACAACTCTGGATGCTGAACTGAATTCAAGCAAACACACAGATTTGTTTTTTACATTACAGATAACGTTTATATGTACACACGTTTATTTACTTATCCATTTCATTTTTTCTAATTAGAACAGCCTGAAACAGTTTGGCACTGTTATTACAGACACATGGCAAGCTTATGTAAAAGTAAGCAAAAAAAAAAAAAGACACATTTAGTGGGCGGCCTGCAGCTCAACTACCTGCCAATTACTTGCGAGTCAAAGTGCACTTTAACAAAGGTGAGCAGTGTGCTTTCCATTCCACTGAGACTTCCTCCGTGACTTTACCCCAATAGCCTGCCATTTCATTTCCATTTCACTTTCATTGGAGC
Source organism: Limnothrissa miodon (assembly GCA_017657215.1). Taxonomy (NCBI): domain Eukaryota; kingdom Metazoa; phylum Chordata; class Actinopteri; order Clupeiformes; family Clupeidae; genus Limnothrissa; species Limnothrissa miodon. The sequence continues at coordinate 611,247 of JAGFZM010001480.1, forward strand.
CTTTTTGCTCAGGCTGATAGGCCTGATACTGCAGTCCACATCAGAATGTGCGATCGCTGAACCTAGTCACTGGGGAATAATAGCTCTTAAAAAGCAGGCAGCTCTCAGGGCTGCTCAGGGGGTCCTCACCGGCCTGTGCGGCAGCAGGGTTGATCATGAGAGGGGTCTGCACCAGCCGGACCGGTCCACTCAGGCCTGTGCGTGCTCCAGGGCCCATCACCAACGCGCCGGTCTGGTCGTAATAGGCGGCTGGAGCCAGAACCTGGTAGCCTGTACACACACACACACACACACACACACACACAATTAGGTCACACACACAACAACTTTGCAAGTAGCATGATTGTCAAATGCCATTATGGTCCAGACACACCGGACAGCTTGTTGAGCAGATGTTGCTGGGCAATCACATAAACAGTCCCACGTGTTCCCAGTGGATGAGCATGACAACTTTTCCTACTGTTGACCACAGTTCTCAGTAAACACAACTGTTGCCCAACACAAAGTTAGAACAGCAGGCTTCAGGAACACCCTTCAGAAAAGGCTGCTTTGTTGCTCACCAGCCTCTTTACCGATGATGCACAGAGAGGCTACTACATGTCCACAGGGAGAGGTGTGCAATGTGATCAAGATGCCACAGGACACAACACGCTGCGGACCCTGGGGAGGAGTATCCAGCTGACCCACATAAGAGTCAGCGGGAAGGTTGGGTCTACCAAAGTCTAATCTAGTTTAGCACACAGTACAAACGCAAATGCTATTTTCTCTTGGAAATTATTATTCTCAATCCACATTTTTTATGCCCTGTGGCATTAACAACCAACGGCATTTAATGCAAAGATGGCACCCATTTTGGTCATAGGATTTATAAATAAATGAATGAATGAATGAATGAATGAATGAATGAATGCTGTCTGTGCAATCTAGTATCAAGAATTCCCATTCCCTACATTTATCCTCAACTGCACTTTATCAAAGCTTCAAGTTAATATGTGCAGTCACTTCCAGGGCTTTGCAACATCAACCCATTGTCATGAGTTTTCAATGACTTTATGGAAAATTTCCATTTTTCAGAATCTGTAAATGCATTAGAGGGAGAAATCCAAGCTGAATCAAACCATAGCCCTACTACTAAGCCAAGTCAGGGAAAATATATTTATAACACGAGTAGGCTTTTACACAATGAAAACATTGATTGAGACGCAACTGCTGTGTCAGTCAATCTTGTGACTACATCCTCAATTTCACCTGTCACACGGGCATCAGAACACTGTTCACCTCTGTTCTCTGCTCACCTGGCATGCTTGTGAAGGCCAGAGCAGGGTTGGCAGCTGCTGCCAAAGACTCCTGCTGGCTCTGTCCACTCTGGCCTGGGGTCAGGGGGCGCTGGTTGGCCCCTGCACGCATCACCTGAAAGGTCAAAGGTCACCAGTTTATTGACCAAGTAGAACTCTTCTTTTGTTTGTACACAACATTCTGCTGTACCCATCCTCTGGCCTAGACATTGGGTACATTTTGGGGGATTGTTTACTAAGGTCAACAAATTGCGTTGAGTGTTGAGTACTACTTTTGGCTGAAATCCCCCATCAATTGTGGCCTTATCTTTTTTTAAGTAGAGGAAAATTAGCTATTGGCAGCTGGATAAGTACAGAAATGTTTGGCTGCAGCTTACAGAAGTTTTGTATTTGGGTGCTCATTAGCTTCCTTAGTCTTGGGCGGTTTATGTGTAGAGTGCCTGCTCCTTGAGCTAGTCAAAGAGTATAGAAGCCTATAGCTTATACCATATTTATATAGCAGGCTAACCAATTCAAGAAAACAGCTGACGCTCCGTTGACTGAATAACAATCATATGTACATGTATGGCAAAGAACATCAACAAGAAAAAAAAAAAAGAAAAATCAGTTGCTGAGTGCTTCTGTAAAATGAAAACCTTGTGGGCACAGCTCTGACGACAGAAATAAAACTGATATGACATTCAGACACAACCGGCAAATTCCCATATCTAATGGAATCCTTTCCTTCGCCCTATGAACACACCTGTGGCTGCCCAGGTCCAGGTCCTTGGTTGGACGCCTGCTGGTTAGCTGAGTGATTGGTAGCTGCTGGAGCCTGTTGTTGGAAAAGGTTGGCTGGGTACACCCATGGGACTCCATAGTACTGTGGCGGCACAACAGCAGGACCTATGTGGAAGAGGGCGCACACTTAAGTCTTAAGGGTTTGGGGATGAGACAATTGGATTCAACCACTTGTGTGAGTTGCGTGGGTGAGTGTTGCCATGTGAACACAAAAGAAATTTGGGATGTCACATGGCCACCCACAGGTTGAAGAATCTGCTACGTCATGTTAAACGTACGTGAGGTACAGCAGGTTGGGGCCGCGCTACTTCATGCACCTGAGGTCTTTACACATGCATAGAGGCACGTTTCTGGAGATCTGCTCTGACTGCAGCAGAGGTTTTAAGACAAATGGAAAGAGCTGCTTCACTTACACACACACACACACACACACACACACTCTTCCCTTACACAGGAAGCAAATTACTCAGGCGACTGTGTGGCTCAGGAACTCATACCAAGTGAGTAACTGATCCTAGTGCAATAGTAAATAGAATGGCTTGGATTGTGAGTGTGTGTGCGCGGTGTCAGTTGAGCTCACCTGCGAGAGTGGCAGCTGCGGCCAGGCCAGCAGCGGTGTAGGGATCAGCACCAGGAGGAGCATTAATGATGTAAGGGTTTGGCACAAACGCTGGAGCAAGGCCTACACGAGTCAACACACAGAGGTGGAAGAGATTAAGACACTCGCTCCCTTCCGCTCATACACAACAAGCACACATGCACCCGCGCAAACACACACACACAGCTCAATAAATCAAGAAATTACGGCAGCCCTTCATAAAACAGACACATGACACTCATATACATAGACATCAGAACGCCTCCTCACAAAGCACAGTGAACAGAAGAGGCAGAGTGATCTCACACACACACACACACACACACGTTGGGCATAGTAAAGTGCACAGTAAAACATTATGAGGGAGAATACGGTCGTCCTAAGTGGGAAGATATTTTGTAGCCATTTGTTCAAATCTAGTAGATAAGAACATTTAGAGCACACATGCACAGTGCAATATATACAGTATACTGATCTGAAAAAGGCATCAAAACCAATGAAGTGACTACTTCAAACAGTTTGGGCATCATAACATCTTCATAGCGATGTATCAATCTTTACTACGTCACATTTTGATTCTGACAAGCCATCTTAATGCATGCACTGGGGTGGCACTGTATAATTTCAGTTTAGATAGGAAAGGATTACAGAATTAATGAACAAATCTGACACTATAGACATGGCATTACAACATGGTGCGCACACACACACAAAAATTCCTATTTTTTTTGGCTTGCCAGAACTAGCCCAACCATCATAAGCTAGTCTTGTGTGTGTGTTGGACACATGTGGCCTACCAAGGTGTGGTTGTTGAGCGGCGGCCAGGGCGTACTGCTGCTGCTGGGCTGCGGTCAGCTGCTGCACGGTCAGGTGGCTGGACCTCGGGAACAGCTGGACGAGAAGAGCACAGGTAAGGGTTACAAACGCCAGAGGAAAAAAGCTACATGCCACCTGGAAGGATGTCAACATTAAGAAAACAATGAAAAGAATACAAATAGTACTATTGCCTTTCTGCAGGACGGCTATAATGAATGTCTAGTCTAGTGGAAGCTGAACAAAGCTCCCTCGTCTCCTTACTAATCTAATTTATTTTGTAGAGATGGCCAGTGAACCCGGAAGAGGTGCGAACCAGAAAATGGTTTAATATGGTCATTATTGCTTAATATGCTTTGCATATTGCTTAATATGCTTGCTTTGCATATGCTTTGACCTGATTCAACGTGAAAGTCATGCTTTACCTGATCGTTCCTTACTTCCCATGCCACCATTACCCCATGCCAGCATAAAAAAAAAGTCACAATGAGTGACTACAGTTGGTAGAAACATTTAACATAGAAACACCAACTGAAGTGCGCAGATTTTTTGCTGCTTTGCACTTCAGGATGTTGGGAAATGTAGTACTTTTCCGTGAACTTGCAAATAGAAGTTGTTTTGTATTTAAACAAGACGGCATGACGCCATTTGAACCGGTGCCATTTTTATCACCACAGACAACCGTCATGTCCTACCATAGCATGGGTTTAAATCTAATTCTCAAACACTTAATACAGAATTATAGGCCATTTCATATTGCACGGCTAGCCACATGAAGTACCACATGGACCTCCTGCGTAACACATCAAGAAACTGAAAGAGGCCGGCAATGACTGATTGCGACTGGAATTGGCAGAACCTCTTAATTCGAACCCAGTTTAAACACTTTTTTGATGAAAATAAAATGTGTTTGATCACTTTTTGACCCATCCCGCATTTGCATTCCTATTTCTTGTCCCACTATCTGGTGTAAGTATGTATTGTATATTGATCCAGTGCACCAATGCTCCTATTCTAACTGTGTAAAGTCCTCCATGCTGCCCTTTGTAAACACAATTGGTTGTACAAATGTACAAACAAAATAACCTGTGTGCTAAAAAGGGACGCTAAACCACACTGGCTTCAACATCAAAAAAGCCGTAGGCCTAGAGCGCAGACACGCTCAAACTCCAAAATGTTTCAGTATCTACTTTGGGGTCAAGAATACAGTTCATCAGAGGAAAGAAACTGCACTCGCCTGCTTCTTCTCAAGATATAAGAGTTTATTGCACCATGCCCAGACTATAAACGCGCTTCGGCGTCAAGCCGTCCTCAATGTGGCACTCATATCTTGGGAAGAAGCTAGTGAGTGCCGTTTCTTTCCCCTGCTAAACTCCACTGGCTCACCTGCTGGCCAGAGTTGTAGTCAAACAGGCCCACAGGGGCTCCGGACGAGTCCACCTGGATCTGGTTGCCGGCGTAGTCGAACTGCAGAGCCTCCACGCCACCCTGCTGCTCCATACCACTCAAGCCCTGCTGCTCCTGGCCCTGGAAGTCATCGGGTGCCTGGGGGGGCTTGTTGGCGGCGGCGACCGCTGCGGCGGCTGCTGCTGCTGCGGCCGCTGCGGCGTTGGCGGCAGCCTGTAGGGCGTGGTGCTGGCCCATCATCTCCAGCCCGGCCTGGCTCGGACCCAGGCGCTCAATGGCCTCGGTGGGGGAGGCCTGGCGGCTACCAGGAGTGGGGCTGGTGAGGAGGAAGGGATATAGGGAATTAAAGATCGAAAAAAGGGTGGTATAACTATGGTGCACAAGATGGAGAGCACAGAACATCCCTGGACAGCAGAATGTGAACCAGATTGGAAACTTTGCAGGCAGCTAAACTTCCCAACCAATTGGACGAACACTGCAGAGGTGCAACATGATTGTCTACATCTTCAAAAACGCCAACCAGTCTCTGAAATTAGTAAACTGAAAAAACAGGCACAAGAGTAGATGGGCCCGCAAGTGTAGTAACTGTAGAAAGGGCCTGCAAGAACAATTTCTTCCCCAACAAAGAGTACGGCTTTACCATTTTCTCCCTGTTGAAATCTCAAACACACACACACACACACACACCTCTATTCTCCTATCTGTCCAAAACCCCCACTACACCCATGTGATCACAAACTTAAAAAAAAAAAAAAAAAAGTCAGTCTGGAGTCAAACGGAGTCACTGGGAAAACGGTAGTCGAACGAGGTAAACAAGGACACACGGGCAGACAAGTTCCCTCACTGGCCTTTGAGACAATGTTATTGGTTTTAAAGTCATTGCACTAGCGCTCATCCCCACCCATGTGAAAATCCATTCCAGCCAAGCCACAATTCTTCACACAATAAGAATTTTCCTAGAATGGGTCTTAAAATATGGAAGCTATAGGGGTATGAATATGCAATTATCTACCCTTTTCTTTCATACAGCCATTTGTGGGCTATTTTTGAACCACTTTTGCGGTCCATTTGGTTGAGACTGCCTCCACAATTCTGACAGCCAGTGCAGTGAGAATGTCTGAGATACGAAGCACGTCAATTTGGAAAGTTACACAGGCTGGCTGTAGAAGATCCAAACTGGCATCATAAGTGATTAACAGCTTTTGGGAATCAGTCACATGTTAAAAATTCTTAACAACACCACAGTAGTAAAACAACTTGTTTACTAATATGTTCTAATACAAAACCACAAGCAAAATTCCTGACGGAAAACAGAGCAGCCATTTGGACTGCCTGTGCTGGAGACGGAGAGAGAGAGACACGGAGAGAGAAAAAGTGAGAGGGAGTGTACGTGTTGAGCCAGGGGAGCATCTCATCTTTGTGAGCCAAATCAAAACATTTTCTGACTGCTTCTGGTTTTCTTCCACGCTCAGACCGTCAATTTATTTTTGTTTTATGTTCAGAAATAGTCAGCCCTCACCAACACTAAAAGTCAATGGTGGGTGGGTTGATGGAAGGTGCGAAACCACCCGAGGGTGGTGGGTTGGCTTACTTAAAGTCTTTGCAGTCGCGGTCCATGCCATTAAGCAGGCCTCTTCCGTTGGACTTGGAGGTGTCGACCTCCTCGCCCACCTTCATCTCACCGCTCTTGTCTTCCTCGAAGGGGGAGGCTTTGTCTTTGGAGTCGCCCTTCTCTCGGCCGTCTGGGTCTCCGTCCCCACCGCCCTGGAGAGTAGTGAAGGACATTAGTTAGTTACGTTACTAAGGTACATAGGTATGTTAGTTTTGTATAGTCATATTTTATCTGTATAGCCAATTTTATTTGGACATGGATGACATGCTCAGAAGAATGAATGATGCAAATAGTATTGTTCTGCCTTTTATAAATAAAAACAGTTTGCAAACTTTCCTAGAGCTCCTTCCAGTGGCTGCGTTGGACCTTAAAAACGTTGTTGTCTTGGACGAGATTTGTGAAGTGTGAATGATTTTATGTTTAAAATTGATATAAATTAAATGTATGAATGGTTTAGCTTGTTAGCTTGCATAAAGCATGTAATTAGCTAGTTTATGATATTTTGTATGTTTTAGGTTTTGGTCAAAGAGAAGGCGGTGGTCATAAGCCATTCTTAGATAAATTAGTGCAAAAAGGCAAAATAAGTCTGGTTATTGGAGCATTATGTTGCTGTCTAGCTGGTGAAAACTAGAGAACAAGTATACTGCTGAAACTGTCATTTTCAACTGAGCAACTTGTTGTAGTGACACGCTAGAAGCCACGTGATATTACGGGGGAAATATTTTGTCTAAAATACTGATTAAAAAGATTGATTCAAGTGCTTTTGAACTGATATCAGCCTGATCAAAAGAAAATCGATTTGATTCCGATTTTTTAAGTACTGGGACCATCACCATCAACAGATGCACACTGTCTGAACATTACGCCCAGTTGGCTATTAGCAGGCGATATAACTAGTGGTTCTCTCCACAATGTTTCCTATGGGCAGAATTTGTGATTTAGCTTTGCACTCAATGCATATAAAGAGTTCAGATGCAAGTTCAAATTCACAGACAGAGATAGATTTTATATAGCTTCTGAACTTTTAATAGTGAACTTGTGATGGCTGAAAGAAATCACAGTGGATATGTAAACAACCTGATGACTAACAGGCGGATCACAGGTACATCCAAACCAGTAGACAGGCTTAAGCAGACTCTAGTGTGTGGGTGAGGATGTCTAGTCTAACGGGAGGGGGGTGGGAAGCCAGTCACTTACAAAGCCTCCGTTGCGATAGCGGCCGTCCATCTTGTCACCAGGGGAGGAGCTGAGAACATACTCCACCATGCTGACGCCCAAGCCACCGCCCTCTGAACGAGGGGAGAGCACCGAGCTGGCGTCGCCGTTGCCATGGAAACCCTGGCCAGGTCGTCGTTGTACCATTATAGGCTGTGATACAGAGTGGTCTGGACACAGAGAGAAAGAAAAAAACATTCTCTGTAATCCCAGCTTTTAAAATGACCCTTTATTCCATTAAGGTCTGAAATCATGGGTTATTTCATAATAATGGAAAAAAAAAAAAAAAAAAAAAAAAAAAATGATTTCATGTCACACTCTACTGTTTGTGTCAGACTGTATGACTAATGCATGACTGTTTGATGAATTGTGCTATAGTTTGATAACCAAATGAAATGTTTAATATCTTGAAGCATATTTCCAGAACACAAACAGGTTAACAGGGCAAGTTAGATTTGTAATGATCTCTATCAATGTTTAGCCCGAATTGTGAATGAATGACGTGGTCTTACGGGAGGATCCCCAAGCATTTTCTCTCCACTCTTCCCCGAGAAGCATCCCTTTTCTTCCATCTTTGGGCAGTTCATCTGATTCCCACAGCTTTTTAGCTGGTAGCAGCTACAAAAGAAAAAAAAAATCCACCATTTTTATTTCATAATCCCTCTAGGTAATACACAATGCAGGAGCACCATCCCATTAACAATCTGGTTTGTTTCCAACCAAACTGACATTTCAATATGACAAATTTATTATCAACTGGAAAAGCGATTTTAAAAAGTGCCACCACAAAGCCTGGTGGGAATAAATCTGCGAGAAACTGACGATGCAGCACAAAGGTCAATGAGAACTCTAAGTAACGATTCAGTCCTACAACATAGCATATGCTTTTTAGGAAGTGCAACCCTCTTGGCAATACACCTGGTAAACTTCAGAAACTTCAGATAAGTCCCTTCCCACACTAGCTATTAAATCAGTTTCACAGAGGAAATATTACCCTTTGTGTGTTTTGTGTGGGTGGGATGCTTGGTGGTGGTATCAGACTTGCCACATGGAAGGATGTCTGAGTATACACAATAAAGCTGACTTCCAAATGGTTCTGTATAGTTTGCACACACTCCCCTTCACACTCACACCCTTTCCTAAGGCTAAGAGTGCAACCTACCTCGCCCATCCCACGGGACTCCAAAGCCAGGGCCTGAAAATCGTAGTTCATCTCATCCACTGCACGCACCTTTGGGGGAGGAAAGACAAAAACACTCACTCACTGTTTTCTTTTCAAGCACTTGCTTTTCCAGCTATAAAACATCCACCTGTATGCCAACTACATTTGAAATATATCAAACTGTTCATGTACACGCAACTGCCTGTACAGAGAGATTTAGTGCCGTGCACATACAGTTCTAAGTGTTGTTGTGTGGTCGAATACTGGCACATCGTCATCACAAGCATTTGCCGGGTCTTGGAAAAGTCTTCTCTCAATCAAGTTTCAAGTGGGGCTGTACAGAATCTAGGATTCGGCTTTAGACTCAGCAAAATATTTAACTATTTGACGGGGTTGGGTTGCTGCCGGCTTAATCTTCTAGCATGACGGTGCAGGACACTTCACATTTACTGCAGAGAATTAGTTGAGGGGAAGGGAATCATAGTCCACATTTCTGGTGGCAAATGCAGACAAAACAGACTGTGAATTTATCTTGCAGTAGCCATGGACGGGCTAATTACGACACCGAAGCAGGCATGTAGAAACGCCAGTCTCGAAATAATGAACATTCACTGATATGTGAATGAGTTGGAGAGTGAAAGTTTAAGCATAGCCTAAAACCCAAATGACAAATCTCACACAACCTCTACTTGTGATCTTGCACCATCTATTTACTGTTATTAATTACTTTACTTTGTACCAACTCTGATGTTCATTAAAAACTGATTATTAAATCAGAACTGGAAACACAACCTACAGGACAAAAGCCTGCAATGCATTGAACCAAATGACAGCTAAAATAGTGCTTTAAATAATACTAAGAAAAAAAATGGATATAAAATTAAGAAGTGAGAATTAGCAATCCTTCAAGAGTCAACAGGGGGACGTTTCTAAACGATCTTTGGTTGGACCATGCAAATATAGAAGGTGTATCTAAGCGATATCACGTGTCATCACATCTCTTTTCAGATTGGCCCATTTCAGCAAGGTGAAAACTAGTTTGAAATTTACATCTCATGAGGCTGTAGACGGTGTTGAAGTTTTGCTATGGTCCATTGGATACCTTAAGCTACCTAAATTCAACAATAACAAGGTAAATGTGGTTTGACATTCTATGACTCCTTTAAATGCTGAAATCAAATAAAAAATCTGGGGTGCAACCGGTCACACAAAAATGAGAAAGTTTCCCCACTTTTCTTATGATGCACAGGGTGTTATTTAACCTATATTTAGCCAGGATTGTCCATTGAGACTGAGCGTCTCTTCTGCCAGGGAGTCCTGGTCAAATAGGTGTTAAATAGGATTGGTTGTTGAGTACATCTACTGATAGTGGTAAATGTTTACTTTAAAGTAATCATTACAGTTAATTAGATAAACCCCACACCATAGCAACACAAACAAAAAGTTCCAACAATAGCATTTCAGCTAATCATTTCGGTTCATTTTGAGATCATAGGAAGCTTTCCACACAATCATAATTCAACAGTGAATTCAATAGTGATTTTTACAGTACCCCTATAAACACGAGAATGAATTTTCATCAGTGTGGTTATACTGTATTAGTTAGAGGATGTCCTTATTTTGCTCTAATTCTTGAAGACCGCGCATTTCATCTCAAGGGAATGGCTTCAATCCAGCCAAAGTTGCCCGAGACGCAGTTTTTTTTTTTTTTTTTTTGCAGAACACATTCTGTACCAAACCAGACACAAGTGAAAAACATTAGCATTTAGGGGGCTTTTCTTTCCCTTCACCCTTTTCATCACCCGAACAAAGTTTCCTAAACATCTATCAGCAATTCTTGAGAAAATTAAAAAGGGAAGGAAAAGAAAAAAAAAAAAAAAAAAAAAAAAAAAAAAAAACACACACACACACACGCGCTGGGAACTTTCCACGAGTCTGCAGACAAGGGGGAGCCAATCAAACGACAGATCCTTTAAAATGAGCTTCAGTCAGAGATGAGCCTGTCATTACATTACATGGTGGGCATTTACACAAAACAACCCCTTTGGCTCATCATTGAAAACTTGGCTATTTATATCAGTGAACATGACTATTACAAACCTTTCTGGAGTCAGACATTACAAACCTACCAGTGGCATGGACAGTTAAAATGCTTTTAAGGGTAGATTCAATTATTTTAAAGGCTAAAGTATAGGCTCCATTTCTGCACATATTTACTGCTGTATGGTCATAGCATCTATCTATGTATAGATACACTGCATCACAGGCACAATACTGCACATTGAAGGGGTTTCCTTTTCTGTTTACAGGGTAAGGTCCAGCCTGTGATTTGTTTAGTTACTGTTACTTGAAACCAATCCCTGAGTAGTCGACAATAATCATTACACAAATTCCCCTTAAGGAATGCTTAAGAAAATTAACAATCAAGGCTCCCATCAATGAGCTTTTAGATGAGGAAGGCAGAGTTGTGATTTGTAAAAACATTGAAAAAGTAGGCCCTTCCTAGGTGCTAGGATCTGGCAAAGGAGTGGGCCAAGAATGAAAGGTCATCCGCTCTCACAATGGGGTGTTCCCCTTGCTTTGTCAGAACCGACGTGAGATAGCAGTACTCCCTAGTTTGTTAGTGTGTCTATAAGTGTGTGTGGGTGGGTGGGGGTGGTAATGGTGGTGGTGTGGGTAAAGGGGGTGAGAGTGTCTAAAAACTCACTGGACAGGACACCTGACAAACTGCTGTTTTGCAAAAGCCAGAATCACATTTTCGGTAATTTTCAAGAAAAAAAAAAAGCCACCCCTGGTGACCTATTTCAAGAAAACACACATGCACGCAGCAATATAATCAATACATAACCAACAAACTACAGTGGTCGACTGAGAAAAACCTCTAATTGCAGAGCAGAATTAGAGAATATAAAAACAACTAAATCTAAAAAACACACATCTTCAATCTTCAGAAACAAGTCATTTTAGAACTTTGCTAAGCACTTGGGTCACGCTCTCAATTTCCACTCAGTAGTGTTTTTAAGCATACCAGTTTAAGTGTATTCTTTTGGCATCTGAACCATCCCCCACAACCATCAGATTTATTTAGATAAACATGAAAGAGTCTGGAAAGCCAAGGGGAGTACTGAGCAATGTTTTCATTATGACACAGAGGGAAGATTTCAAGGGAGAGCAGTGGTCATTTGACTTGACACCACAGAAACCATCAGTGAAAAAAAATTCCCATCGAGGTCCCAAGTCATTCTGCAACAACTTTATTAAACAGCCGCCTTATTTTTTCCACTTACTCCAGCAAGCGAAATTCTTATCTACACTAACAAGCAGGTCTGAAGAAACCAAATTATAATTCAACCTATCCATGATCCTCATTAATGCCCATTCCAATCCAGTATTTGTAAGAGATATACAACGCAATGCAGCCAAGTCTCAGTCTCTTACCTGATCAATGTGGTTGCCATCACCAGTGGGCCAGCGATGTTTGCTGGCGGCACAGCCTCCAAGCTGTTCCCCAGGCTGCCTCTGGAAAAAGTACCCAACAGTGGCATCATCCTGGGATCTGAGTGGTGGCTGTGGCGTGCCAGGGGTGGGGTTAGCCCCTCTGTCCATGCCTGGTATAGGATGTGTGCCTCCGGGACCCTGGCCACCTCCGCCGACGGCAGCCAAGGAGGCACCACTGTGTACTCTCACCCCTCCTGTCTCGGGGGCACCGTTCGTGTGCAGCATCCCACCTCGTGTCTCCTGCCAGGCAACGTCATTCATACCTAGGATGCTGCATGGAACACTCATTCCACGGGGAAACCTACAAAATAAAGGCATGTTTGTAAATGCAGCTCCTTTTTTTCTCTCCTACACACAACTGTGAGTTATAGAGCTCAAACCAATTCTACATACATGTTAATTAGATGTAGCTTAGTGGCTTTAGTTGGTAAAGTGTTTTAAACAGATTTCTATGGCAATCAATACCAATGGATTAAATCTGAAAACAAACAAACAAAAAAAAGGTCGGTAAGAAAAAAAAAAAAAAAAAAAAAGAGTACACCAGACTACCTACTCTACCCAATTGAACTGAAACATTCTGTTACTGTATTTTTCTGAGTTGAAACTAAAGTAACAAAAGTTGCGAGACAGCCTCTCCCTGTACCAAACTTAAGTTGGCCTGCTAGGCCTACATACGTTACATAGTATCCTACAAATTGAATTCGACACCCAACTTCAAGTAATGTATGACTGATGTTCCAGCTGCGTTATCTGTAGCTTCCTGCAAGTATTAATCTTAAGCAAAAGTAAAAGACTCAGGAAAAGTTAACCATCTAAAGGAACTGTATTTTTCATGTTGACGGCTAATGAGCTGGCTAAACAACAAGGGGGATAAATGCTTTTGCGTAAAGCATGCTGTCAACCTGACCAGATTTCTATGTGTTAGCTTCAGTAACTGTTTAAAAACTTTTTCACACAGATCCGAGTAGCTAAATAAGCGTTCCCACTCGCCCTCATCCAGGCCAATTTCACTACTTTGATATAACCTATGCCACTAAGGACCAAATATCTTTGTTATTACCTTGCAGCTAAATAAGTAAGGTTAACGTTAGCTCGCATACAATAGTGACGTTTGCTAATGTTAGCAAGGCCAGTTCATCAGAGTATTGTTGGCTAAAGATTCATCCGAACTCCAGTTAAACAAGTACCTGACGAAAAAATCATGAACTAGTTAAAAATGTATGTTAGTTGCAAGTGTGACTGCCGTTGTTCTCCTTGGTCTGTGTGAATTAACCTAAATAAGGATCAATGGGAAAAATCGGGAGATGGTTCAAAATAAAATGGCGAGTTGGATCTCTGCAGATAACAATTAGCTAGCTAGCTGACTGGCTGGCTAGCGAGTTACACATATATATGCAAGAAAGAAATACGCTCCCTAGCCAGCTAGCTAACGTGCTGGCTTTTCAGTCAAGTAACGTTAATGTGAACAGGGGAACTAACGTTAGCTAACCAAGTTACAAAAGCAAACAATGGTATATATCATGTTTAAAGAATATACTCGGACAACTACTCTAGGTAGATAAGTTAGACATCGATATAACTGAGCGACGGCCTTGATCATCATAGCGCAGAAATAGACAGAAAATCGCAATTCCGATCAAAAGCTTGCTGTACATCTCCTCCACTGACATTACATCAGCTAACGTCAACTATCTATTAGCTACCATTTTTCTAAAAATAACAAAATGTGCATACTATCAAACCAATATGATACGAAACAATACAACTTTCGTAGGCAATGCTGTCTACTTGAAAGCCTAGCAATCTCAAATGTATAGATTGGTGGCTTCAACCATGATTCTACATTATCTGCTAACACAGCGGCTAGATAGCCAGATATCATACTGCTAAAATATAATTAACGCTAGCCGCCATGCACATGCTAACATTACCTGGCTAACTGACTGGTTCGTTTTCCCTGGCAACAGCTAATGCTAACAAGATACACATTAAAGTCGGCATGTTTAAACAGACATCCCATTAATCAGTAAAAGTGTTCAGATTAGTGTAAAGCCTATATAGCAAAACGTGACAAAAGGCGAGTTAGTTGCTAAACAGAATGCTTGTTACGGGCAGTATGCGAGCAAGCTAACGTCAGGGCACTGGCAAATAGCTCGATACCTTTAGCATTGAATTGTAGCTTACTAACAACACAGCATTAGCTAGCATTAACGCTAGCTTCATGGCTAGATTATGTCGGATATATATAGCAAGCTTTGTTAAAAAAAACATCGAAGCATCTTACCTTTTAAATTAAATACTTAAAAATGTGTATTAAATGAATGAATCCCAATAAATTCTATTTACATGCTATTTAATTTGTCTAGGCCGTATGTACACCGTTAAAAGATAGAGCATCACCCAAATGCCGTCTGGAGAGCATTAACAAAACACCATCGCTGCTGGGTAACTACACCACTCACTAACAACATGGCCCCCCTCCAAGTTCTAAACAGAGGGGCCTTACCCGCTAAACAAAAGGGGGAAATACTAAGCGTCCAAAGCAACAACCCACGTTATTTCTCTGGCATATCTATATAGTAGCACAAAATAGACATATCCATTATACTTACACGCAGTATTTTTCGCTGAAGACCGATGATTAAACAGACCCTGTTGACGACAATCCAGCTATTTTGTTTTGTTTCCGTGGAGATCGGTGTTTTAATGATTTAGGTTTGAACGTGCTGTAGGAGTTTGGAGTATCACGCTAGTGCCCTCCCCGCAGACTGAACGCATATTGTACGCTAGACCTGCGCACTAAAATGTCAGGTTCGCTTAAACATTATCAATTAACCTGAAGAACACAGACCAAATGACTTTTTCGCCAACGTGGGCTTCGATCTACACCAGGAAGAACAAAAGGCCAGTTCGCGAGCATGTGAACTTTGGCGCATCTGCATTTCAACAGACTTGTTTAAGGGCCTGTGTCACAAGTCCTTTAACAATTATCAAAAGAGATGGAAACGTCTACTTTTCGCGACAATACTTATATTTTAAGCATACGTTTACCAAAATACTATGGAATATAAAAACTTAATAAATGCGAGAGTTCGTGTTCATGTCCACGTTCATTCTGGTATCGTTAGTGCATCCGATGTAGGCCAACAACATAATTTTAAACAACTAAATATTTGTCTTATTTAACATGGCGTTAACCTAACCCTAAAGAAGCCTAACTTGTCTAGTCACTTGTGGAGTGACTAAAGGTTCCTCAAAATTCTAGACATCCAATGCAACCGACTATTATTATTAGGCTATTATTAATTTCACTTAGCTTGCCAACTCTCTTAATTGGCTGCTATCAGATTGTACTATATTGTTCAGTAAGTTAATATTTGAAAGTTTGGCTTTAATAACATGGACATTTATATGTGTTGCCCTTGGAACATGTCCCCTAATATTTCGTGAATTACTCTACTTATTGATTATTGGAAATTACATTTCCATTACAAATACATTTAGGCAATGTGACATCTTGCTTCAAGCACACATCTCCCAGAGTTCAGATGGTTGTCACAGTGGAAACTCCGCCTATATATTTTTAACCAATCAGTACGGATTTTTTTAAAGGTGACATCACTTCCATAATTCCGATTGGATTGCTAAATTAAGAAAGCATTCGATCTGTTATAAAGCAAGGGAGTGCAACTAAGCCTGAGTGAATGTGTAAAGCTGTGTAGGTCACATCTAACATTGCACTGAAACGAAGCAACTTAAGCACAAGGGGATCTGAATTCAACACTAGGCTACATTTGCCGTTGACACATTTTTCCTTTGGATGTGCCTTTTTCGCCATGGCTGATATTCGCAAAAAATTGGTCGTGGTAGGAGACGGTGCTTGTGGAAAAACTTGCCTCTTGATCGTCTTCAGCAGGGACGAGTTTCCAGAGGTCTACGTCCCAACTGTATTTGAGAATTACGTCGCTGACATCGAGGTGGACTCCAAACAAGTGCAGCTGGCTTTGTGGGATACTGCTGGACAGGAGGACTACGACCGGCTCCGGCCGTTGTCCTATCCGGACACAGATGTCATATTGATGTGTTTTTCGGTGGATAGTCCAGACTCCCTTGAAAACATTCCTGAAAAGTGGGTACCTGAGGTCAAACACTTTTGTCCCAACGTACCTATAATTTTGGTGGCCAACAAAAAGGACTTACGGAACGACGAGAATGTAAAGAACGAGTTGTCAAGAATGAAACAGGAACCAGTTAAAACAGAGGACGGACGATCCATGGCAGGGCGCATCGGGGCTTACGACTATTTGGAATGTTCTGCTAAAACCAAAGATGGGGTGCGCGAGGTATTCGAGACGGCTACCCGCGCCGCCCTACAGAAACGATCAGGTTCACATCCTGGTTGCACAAATTGTTGTCTGCTATTGTGAGAATTTAACCGAATAGCCAATAAGCATACAATGAAACTTTGTTGTCTTGAACGATTATGACTTCTCATACCACGTCTTGACAGGCGCCTGCCAATTCACAAGGCTCGTTGTGTATCGACTAATGATGTAAGGGGGAAACATCATTGACCTGCTTGAGTCATCTGGCCGCTTTATGTTAAACTTTTGTAATATGTGCCAAGAAAGTAAGGTCGGTGTTATTAGCCCTAAATCTTAAAAGGGAAGAAATGACAGAATTCGGCACACTAGCCAACTGAACCACTTTCGTGGTTTACGTAGAGCTGGTGTTAATATGTAAGAGCGGTCAGACTTTAGGTTAAACTTTGTGGGATGGTCTGTTCTCATGTGTTGAAGAACCCGTTTTGTTTACAGGAAATATTAGGCTAAATGAAATATTGTCAGCGACAATGCTGCCTATAGGTATAGCCTTGAAGTATTTTGAGCAGAACCTCTTCGTTGCTTTATTTCACAGACCTGTTTGATATTTTAAGCTGCTTTTACAAGTTAAAGGCATGCATTATGACTGCTCAGGCCTATGGGCCAAAACCGACTGCAACTTGTCAATCATTGCCTGCTATGTGCCACAACTAAGAACATCTTTATAGTGCAATATTTTTATATCTTCTATGGATGTAGCCTATATAAATATGGACTTTTTGAGGAAAACCGGAAATGTCCTTAAAATTGTCTGAATAAAAGACCACTTGTATTACAAAATATATGTGACTGGGCACTCTTTTTTTTGGCAAAGACTTGTAATTGGCAGATTAGGCCCACAGTTGCCTTTTTTTATTAAAGGAGCTTAGCAATGCTCAGCAATGTTAACCTAGAAGTTACAAACAGGTGGTGGCAATACTGGATAACTACAACTTCAAGGGACTGCATTAAATAATCATAAATGAACATTAAATATTCTGTTGACAAAGGACTACATAAAATGGCAAGGTAACTTTTACAGGGAATATGAACCTAGACAAACAGCCTGCTGATGTTATTTTGATAAACAGGGAAAATGATGGGGGTTTATTTCAAACTGCATGGTCTCTGGGGGTGTGGTTATCTTCTTTTATGTTCAAGATGCTACGCACGTCAACTATTATGTCTAGTTCTATAAATAAACTAAACCCAGTCTGATGCATGGGACTCTTACACAACAACAACTAGGTTTGAGTCACATGCATTAAACAACTGGCTCCTGTGCTCTAAACTTCACCAATTGCAGGAAAAATTGGGCTAAATTATTGCTCACTCAATTCTGAGCTACATCCAGGAGATGGACATAGATGGTCAGCAAGACAGAATTGAGGAAAGAGCCAAACAGCCATATAGGTTAGTTAAAACAATTCATAATTTAATCTACACCTACATAAAAAGAAAAACTACATCTGGCTATGATATATTAAAGGCGCTCTAAGCGATTGTGTTTGATGTCACTTCTTGTTGACGTTTGAAGTATTGTCAAACAAAACGGAGGAAAGCTCCCTCCTCCCTCTCCCTCCCATGCCTCCTGAAAGACTCACGCGCACTAACCCCCACCCAACCCCTCCTCCAAATCCTTCTTGTCATTTATTGGCTGGAACAATGTTTGTTATGTTTCATTTCGTTTGTTATGCTAGGTTTGCCCACTGTGTTTTTTAGCCGTTTGTGGAGCCTGGGCTATCTACAGAGACCGCGTTTTTTTACAGTGTGTTCAGGGGACAGGCAGCTAGCAGACTGTGAGGAGATGTTTGCTGTATGTAACAACAAATGTTTTAGTCCTAAAAGCGTGTCACATCGCTTAGAGCACCTTTAAGCTTGTATAGGCCTATCAGACATTAAGCAATCAACACACACAAAAGAGACAACAGGCACACATTTTTCAAATCATAAAAGTCTCTTTCAAGAATGACAGCACCTTTAGTGGTTCAGAGTCGAGTCCCCAACTTTCGCTGAACAACTGCCACTTCACACATTTGTTTAGTTTTCAGATCAATAGTGCCTTTCTTTTATCTTTTCAAGCCAAAAGGCTTTCCCATTACATTCCCAAGAGTGGCATTAACGCATAATTAAAGTAACCATGCTCAAGACGCCACATGAGGATGTTGAGCAATAGACTGCATCCACATGTTCCTCAGGCCCCAATAGCCTTTCATGGGGTTCAGTGGACAAGTCCGGACTAAAACCTGGAGCTGATCACTTATATGCATTGTGGATTTAGAGTGGCTTTCTTGGTTGATTTGCATGTTTTTCCAAATGTATACTAGACACATTTGTTTGTGTTTAAGGTAACTTCTTGTTAGAACAGATAGGTGTGGTCCCATGAAACTGGAATCTGTTTAAAAGCTCTATTGAAGTTGGGTGAATCATTCTGGCTCAAGATTTGAAGACCTGCGTAAGGAAATGAAAACATTTCCTCTCTCTCTCTCTCTCTCTCTCTCTCTCTCTGTGAAAGAAAGAGAGGAAGAGAGACACAAATCCTTTGGTATGTATGTATGGTGTACTTGTTTCAGCTTAAATCTGAACAGTGTGTACAACAAAACAAAGGCTCTATGTATTGCATATAAACAGCTAAAAAGAAGTATGGGGCTAGTGCTGTACTATTTATATAATATAAAAATATGAGCAACACATAGATCAAACATAGGCACACTGTCCTGAAAGAAAAAATCTTTGTTTTTATGTCCAGACATACACACATTTCACAATTCCATGTAATAACATTACATGACAGTAGCAAACAAAATAAATCCAATCTTACTCCAATTAATTTGGATAATAAGGAAGGAGGATGTTACACAGAGCAGGCCCCCATAAGGTTGCATGGCAACTAATGAAGAAGTAAACAATACCTTTCCCTTCCACCCAACTTCTTCCCCTGTTCCTTGGAAATACCCCCTGCCCACCACCACCACCATACACACACACAAGCCAGGAAAGTTTATGCCTTTGAGTCAGACCATATTTCTTTGAACTAGGATGCCAAAGCCACAGTTATCCCTCGTTATACAACATTCAGTAGTGATTGCAAACAGTCACACAGCTTTGTTCATGGGTTCAGCAAGGGACATAACCTTTCTCAACCTAATTTATACCTCCAGTCAACCAGTCATTTTTTTTCTCCATCCCTGCCCATTTTACCTTGAGCATGTTATGGAAGATTATATAACATAGATCAGCTGAGAGGCCTAAAAAGGGAGGGTCAGCAGCGGCAGCAGCCAAATGAGGCAGTCAGCGACTGACAGCGCTGTAACATGCAGGCATTTGAGCGGCAGACATTATGGCAACATCCCCTCATTCTTCTCCTCTCTCCAGCTCTCCGCAAACCCAGCGGGAGGTCACTCATTGTGCAACATGCAGGCCAATACTCTGGTTTATGCCAACATCAGACAGGCGTTTGGGCGGTGGGGGGTGGGCGTTGGGGTTGGATGGGAGCTGGGCCCTAGAAGGAGGGGATTTCATGGCCATTGACTTAAAAGTCACATTCTTTTCCGACAGTTGCCCTTGACCTTTTTGTTTACATTCAGCGAAAGAACACTGTGTCCAATGAACTTTCACACCCGTGCACGTCTTCTGCTTTGATCTCTTTTTGTGGACTTTGAACAGGAGTAGAATTGAGATAATCAGGGCCGAAAAGCACACAATTCAAAAGAGTAGTCTTATGCAGTACAATCCCAGTTTAACTTTGAATGTTCTGAATAACATTACCGTCCTCACTGAAGCGTAACTGACAGAAGAATTATGTATTAGTATAAAGTTCTGATGAGTTTGAAGAGGCCTGAACAGTAGTGGACTTCATGGAGTTCATGGAGTCTCTTGGAGACACATCACAGGGGAGAATTTTTCTTCCAGTTTTGCTAAGAGTAATTTGGCCAAACAGAAGCTGGTACTTGGACCTACACAAAAAGAATGCTGAGCATTCACCCCCAGAATACAAATGTGCACTTCCTGCATTTTATTCATCACTTGTTTAAAAAATCTAGGCCTACTTGTGAGCATCATTATGCACTAGTCTTGCACTAGTCTCTGACAACTAAAGCTGAAATAGATGCCAAATCCTATTTATCTCCAAAAAAGCATTGGATAATTTAAAATATTTCACTCAACATATTACAGAATACTTTACAGGGAAAAGAACCACGGGCGATGGACAATCCTGATAGACTTACCTCAGTCGAAATCCTGTTCAGTGGCTGTAAAAAGATATATGGATTTGTGTCTGGCTTTGTGAGGTCAGTCAAATGTCTCAGCAACCAACATAAACAAGCTAAATTTTCTCCTAATTGTAGCTATGGAAAGCTCCAATGAAAAAGAGTAATTACATGTATATTCCATCTTTAATGGATTAGTATGATGTAAACCTTTTTAGGAATATAAGAATCTCACAACACTAAGATAAACTAAAGGAGATATTTATACGGAGCCCAGTTAGAATGAAGGTGGTTAATATTTCTAGACGGTGATATTGTGTTCCTTTGCAGTATTTTTGCATTTACACACAATACATTTAGCATTCCCTCGGAATGCTTGGAATACTGCAGCTGTGTATTTCACTCTTATGGCCAGCCATACAGAACTTGAATCTAGTGGCGACTTCCAATGGCAACTCTTCTGCTTATCCAGTCACTTTTGACCATCAGGTCTGGAGTTGCCACAAATAGAATAAACACAGATTGCACAACAAAAAATATTAGTGTCCCTCTAGTCTCCCTTCAGGACTTGTACACTGGAAGGATTAGATAGAGAACATCATTAACCTGTTAAGGCACACCCCCTATTTTTCCTATTTAAAAAAAAACGGCATTCCCAAATGAAAAGCTTGACAGTTCCTACATAGTTTTAGACTCAGGGATGTGCCCCATACCATGGGAAAGGTGACACCCTCAAGCTTTTTTCTAGAAGAATATGTTTGTTTCTGTGACATATGGACACAGAGTTACAGAGGTTGGAACTAAGTTTTTTTCCCCACTCATTTCAAATGTCTATGAACTAACTAAGATATGAAGGTACCACCCTTATCATACCCCCAAATCTAAAAATCTAAGCCCTAACTCCATCTCTCAGCTTGTTAGACAACACATTTGAAGTCAAAAGACCAAAAATATGATTTTTGAATATACATTTTTGTAAAATATGCATAGGAACTTTTTGTAAACAAGAGGGCCTACTGACATTCAAAAGTTTATAACTTGAAAACCCCTTTTCCTAGAAACGTAAAATTGGTTTCACATGAAAGCTAAGACCCTGGGCTTTCATGTATGTTTGCTTAATTTGAAGTTACTCCTTCTGGCATTGAATGACACAAGCAAAACCATAAAAAATGGGGGGTTGAGACGGTGTGCCTTAAAGGCCCTACACATCCTGCAGAAACTTTCTTTGGCCTTCGTACAAAATGCACAAAAACAAGCAGGCAAAAGAACAGCTTCTTTAGCCGTCTTCAGAACTGCTGATAAGTTGGGTCAATACCACTCTCCAATACACATATTTATCATTCTGATATGCATCCTGAACTATTGCTTTGCACTTTAAGTCCCACCTCAAATATAGGCTACTTTGTCTTGATGTATGTTAGGCTACGTATTAATTTTATATTATGTGAATTCCTGTTGATATTTATATTGTTTTTTTGTAGTTTGTATAGCCTATTACTATTTGTCCTGAACGTACACTGAATGTATAGAGAGCCAACATCTACTGATGTCAAATTATTTGCGTATATGTGCCAATAAAAGTGTAAATAAATAAAAACTGTAAATAAAAATTATTCAATGTTGTTTATTATTGATAGGCTACTTTCATCTCATCATTTTTCTCTGGAATTTTTCCGTGTGTTTGACTGTGTTCTACGTTGTTATGGGTACTATAGTGCAGAAGGCCATTACTCATGCTTATGTCAGTGGATATCCGTTAATACAAAATATTTTTAAAGAGATGTTCTTCTGCTTTGCATCTGTTAAGGGTTCTGGGGAGAGGAACAGACTACAGTATTACCTAAAGCTGATGATGTTTTCTGTCTCACTCTATTTTTAGAATTGAGTTTGACTCAGCTGCTACTCTGGAGGGTGCACCCTCAAAACATGGATTGGAACACCAGGAACCACTCTATATTTTCCACCACTGCTTCATTAATGGTTTAGTTACTATGATGGTTACGCTCAAATGAATTCAAACAGTGACATCTAGTGTCTGTGAAAATTCTCATCCATCCAAGTCGAAGCATTCAGTTTGGTAGCAGTTTACTTTTTTTGATCTTGGAGGCATTGCACTTTTCATCCAAAAAGTTTCATCAGTTTTTTAACTGGAGATGGGAATGTCAGGATATGTCCTGTACTGTCGACAGTGACATCTAGTGGTTTGTATAATATATTATATTATGGATCCTTTAAAAGGTTTATCATTGGCTGTGACCCTATGATCGTCAGTTTGTGTTAAAAAGGTAGGGCTGAAATTTGATTTCTACTTTACACCAGTTTTTATTTCAATCAACCATTCGGTGCTATGTTACTTGAAAGCTGTCTATATTATAAAATATGTGTGTGTGGAGGTCGGGGGTATTCTTTTGTTAAAAGACTCCTGGAGGGGTTTGCTCTAAAATGAGTTATCTATTAAGCGCATAAAACTTTTCAAAACGTGTTTTTTTGAGCAATGCTTTATTGTCACTGCTGAGAGATGTTAATTGGTGAGTATTTATTTATTTATTTTTTAAAAACCCTACTGCCCTGAATATGGAAATGGCTCCTGTGTTAGAACATTTTTACACAGTAGGCCTATTGCTTGATTTTGTCTGGTCCTCTGGAATTACATGAGATTTGTTTTGCATTTTGCCCAAGTGTGAAATGAAATTCAACAAAAAAATGACATGTTTATGCAGTACAAATATTCTTTATTAATACTTTATCCTCAGGTTTTTTTTTAAATAGAATAACAAGGTAGAAATTGAGAGGGAATTTTGTGACTCAAGTCAAAAGATATAACATCAATAACATTTGCAACAACAACAGCAAACATTTGGTGGAATAATATTATATAGTAGTGTAATACTGCATTTACTTTTATTTCAAGCCACTTCAGACAGGTAGTTGACATTTTTCACCTAATTTAGGAGACGGTAAATTTCTGCTTGATGTTAATAGCATAATGACAGTCTGTAGATTCATACAAGTTGGAAGGGGAAGGGAATGGTAACATTAATTGTATCATCACTCACAGTCACGTGAGCCTTAGCTTTCTTTGAGACCTCAACCAGGTATTCTGTGATGTTGTTTTGAAGGTCATTGAGGCGCTCAATGATGGACTGAATCCAGGCCTGGATGTCTGCATTCAGCTGCTCAAGGCTAAAGTCAGCAAAGACTTCATCAAACCTAGATTTGAGCTGCATGTAGTATTGCTCAGCTGCACTCAAAGCTTCCCTGGCTCTTTCAGTGATGCGCTGAACAGCTCTTGAGTTGATAAAGTCAGTGTACACATCTTTGGCCCAGTCAACGACAATGTTGAGGTCTTGTGATGTCAGTGAAGTGATGAATTCCTTTGTTCTCTTAATAGTGATCTGTGTGAATTCTGAGATCTTCTCAATAATGGTCTCCAGGCTAATTTTGCTAAGGTCCATGATTGTGCTGATGATTTGTCTTTGGACTTTGCTGAAGTATGCAATCAGGTCATCCAGGATTTCTCTTCCACTAACAATGTGGCTGGAGCCAGGCAATGTGAACTCAATGCTTCTGATGTATTCAAGTCCATCCTCGCTGTAAGAAGCCAGCATCTGTGGAACATTTGTGACGACATCTTCGATAAATGCAGCATAGAAGCTGACAATCTCGGTGTAGATCTCAAAGACTGAAAGCTTCTCATCATAATTAGGGACTGTGAATTTGGTCTCCCTCATGAAGGTGAGTACAATGTCCAGCACAGTGTCGTAGAGTTTCTCGAACTTCTCAAGGAGGATCTGGGTATTATCTGCAATCTTACTTTTCAATTCACCAAAGTCGGTGTCTCTGATCTTCTCAGCCACTTTATCATAAATCACCTGACTCTGCTCTGTGAGGTACCTGGCAGCACCAATGATAGAGACCTGGAACTTGACGAACACTTCATAGGCAGCATCAACTTGCTCTCTAATAATGCCCTTAAGGTCGAATGTGGAAGTGATTTCTGGCACCCTTTCTTTAATGCTCAGAAGCATCTCACGTGGGATGTCCATGTTCCAGCTGGTCTGGATATTCAGGTTACTGGAGTCAACATTCAATTCAGTGCCCAGGATGTCCACATCAGTTTGTGGCTCAGACTGCAAGGAAGGACAAACATAATAAATATTAAATATTAAAATTTACAATTTTACAATTGAATTGTTTAGACTCATGTAAAGTGCACCTGAAAACTTACTGGGTATCTGCCATAGAGTCTGCCATTCAGGTTGGTTGCACTCTTTGTCTGCATCTGGACTCCAAGAAGACCAACACTTGGGGAAGACATGAAGATGTTCAGGCCCTCCACAGGGTTTCCAGTAAGCTCCTGGTGAATCTCAAAGGCCATTGAGGGCAGGTTCATCTTGGCAACATTAGCGATGGACGCCTCTGTGACTTCCTTGTTTAAAGTAATGGTGCCTGTGTGGCTTCCCTCGAGCATTGCATGCTCCAAGGAGAGTGTGGTGCCAAGGCTCATACCATCAGCAGTGTTGAGGGTTGAGGTTCCAGATGATTTAGCATTCAGGAAAGAGAACTCAGAAGCAGACTGGGCATTGAAACGAGCAATAATTAAATCCTGGTTGAGGAGATCAGCGTTGGTATTCATAGTAAGCATGGCAGTTTTTAGGGAGAACTCGTAGTTCACATCACCCATGGTGGGGATCAGGAGAGTCTGCTGCATCTTAGGCATTTTGATCTTATGAAGGACAGCTGGGATTTCTAGAACTGGCATGGAGATGGCACTGAGGTCAGGTATCTCATACTGCTCCTTGGCCTGGTTGTAAGAGGTTGACAAAAGGTCAATTGCCTTATCTTTGCCCTGCTCCAGGTGCTTGTGCACAAAGATGACATTTTTGTTGATGGCATTGAACACTGGCTCCACATCAATTTCAATCTTCATCATCTCAGGATTCTTGGTGTACTTAAGCTTGGAGTCCAGGCTGAATGTCTGCTGGGGTGTGATTAAGATATTTCTCAGGCAAGTATCTTCCCAGAGGGACAGCCCATTCACAGATGGAGTAGTGACTCCAATAAAAGGCACTTTCATTTCAGGAATGTCAATGGGAACCATCAGCATGTCAAGGTTAGCATCGCCATTGAGGGTTGCAGAGATGAGCATTTCCTTCTCGCCATTGGCCATGGTAAAGAAATGGGCATATTTGTACTGGTTAAAGCGAGCAAGGCTTGTCCAGCTGGCTCTCTGTTCAGCAGGGTTCAAAGTGAAACCAAAGTCATTCTGCAGATCAACCTTTCCAGTCATCTTCATGGGGAGAGAGAGTATAGTGTTCTCCTTGTTTTTGCTGTCAAAACGAACTTCGAAGGGTGTGACCTCAAATTCCAGTGAGTTGACAATTACTCCTTCAATTCTGCCAGTCATTTCTGTGTTGTGGGTGGCAGTCAGCAAAAGTCTGGGCTCCTCCAACTGAGCTTCTCCCCTCAGCTCCACAATACTGTTCTTGATGAAGAAAGCATCTGTCTCAGCACGAGCCTCCATGCTGATGTGAGAGAAAGGTGTAGTCTCAATTGTCATGTCCTGCTTCATCTTAAGTAGTTCACTGTTGGTTGTAGCAATGAAGTTAGTCTTAGCGGTTTCAGTGTTCATCACAATTTTCAGGTCGCTTTTGTGGGTGCCCTCATCAGAAAAACCATAGATAGCCCATTTGTAACGTGCATCGTGCCCCAGAGCCAAATTTATGGTGCCAGCCTCAAGCTGGGAAGTACTCTTCTGGGTTGCTGTCATTTCGCTGAAGATGTCAAGCAGAGGCATATTGACTTTGTGGTTGTAGGAGGACTCAAAAGTGGTGGAAAATCCATTCTTTATTTCAAGAAACGCATTGTTGACAAATTCAGCAGTATAGGGCTCTGTGGTTGCCTTGGCAATAGTCTTGGCAGAGGCCTGTCCTGTCAAGCCATAGAGGGTTGCAGATCCTTGGTGGTCCACAGAGAAGGACATGTGGTTCACTTTGACAGATTCAGTGAGGGCCAGGTGTTTTCTTTTTTGGGCAGCAATGTGGGCAGTGGCATCAATGTTGTATGCCAGGAGGTCAAAAGTAGAAGTCAGTTGAGAGTTGAGGGTAGCACTGAACTCTGGTGTTTCAGATGTGATTGTTGAGTTGCGGAACTCAGCTGTGGCTGCCAGGTTGTGTTCTGGAGAACTGATTTTGAACTCACCATACAGCTTACCAAAGCAGGGTACACGGGTCACCTCCACAAACTTTTCTTTGGCCACATCAGCATAGCTCTTAAAGTCAAGTGACTTAATGTTCTCAATGATCCTGTTCAGGTATTCTTTGAGGTCATCCATCATCTGCTGGAAGTCAAATGCCTTCAGTTCTTCAATAAGTTTGTTCTTCATCTCTGTGTATTTCTCAATCAGTGGTTGGAAGTCAACAGATTTCAGGGTGTCAACAGCAGACTGCATAGTTTCCTTCACCTTATACTGCTTCATGATCTCCACAGCTTTATTCATGACCTCCTCAACTATGTTGTCAATCTCATATTGGGCCACAATATCTTCCACCTTTCTGTAGACAGCATTAAGTTTATCACCAATGTTATTTTCCTTGACCCATGCAACAATATTTTCCCAGATGGATTTCAGGACCTTGGTGATCTCCTCAATGGGAATAACCTCCATCACAGTCTGCATATACTTGTCAATGTTGATATTGTTGATGAAGTTCTTCAAGTCCTCGATAAACATGTTGACATCAAAGCTCTCAATTACTTCTTTAAGCTCATTTGTCTTCTCTTCAAAAGTGGCTCTGATCCTGTACTTTGCATCAACCTCCTCCACCATGTCAATGGTGTTTCTTGTCAGCCTTTGAAGAGTAATGCTCAGTTTTTCCATGATGACTGGCAGGTGTTCAGCGAAAGGAATATCAAGGAAGTGGCTGTCGCTATTCTTGTCATACTTCAGGAAACCAGAGATGGCAAAGTCTTCGTTGTTGTCACCATCCTTGTTCAGAAGGTTGGTGGAGATAGTGCCTGTCAGTTCCATTCCCATCCTCTCATCCTTGTTGTAAGCAGTGATCTCCTGGTTAAAGGCATGGTTGTTCACCTTGGATTCCATTTTCATGGACAGACTCTGTTCCGTGGGAACCAGCAGAGTGTCAATCTTGTTCTGGAAGCTGGTTTTCACTGAAATTCCATTGTCAAGCTGGTGACTGGAAGAAGCACGGCATTCAAATGCATTTGTCAGCTCCAGAGGCTGTGCCTTGAGGAGGAATGTGCTGTATAGTTCTCCTGTTTGTTTACCATACAGGCTCAGCTCTCCGTCAGAGTTGGTGAGGGCATCAACAGTAACAATGAAGGGCTCAACATTAATTGTCACAGTGCCTGAGAGACGCAGAACTGGGGAGTTGAAACGACCATCTCCAGTGTACTTGGCAACAAGTCCATTGATGTCCAGTTCAGAGCTATGGGTCATCTGGGTACCCAGGAGTTTTCCATTGCTAGTACACTTGGCAGTGGCAGTCTTGTCAGCGAAGGTGATTTCGTAGGTGTGCCTCAGCTCTTCCTTATCATAGACTGCCTTCAACAGTCCAGTTGCAGACATTGTAAAAGGCTCTGCATTAAACTTGGCATTATTGATGAAGTTGGCACCCAGGATCTTCAGGTCATTGTTGACAGTCATGGCCAAAACAAATCTCTGCACATCGATGGAAATATCATGCTTGTAGGAGTTGCTGTCACTGATGACATTGTCAGAAACAGAAGTGAATTTCAGGGAATCCAGGTTGATCTTCAGGGAGTGAGTGGTATCCATAGTGACTTCATTGTAGGAGGCAGCCATGCTGTTGGACAGGATCAGCCCATCTTCACTGAGACGGAAGTTCACAAGGTTCCTGGTGTTGCCATTGAAGAGATCTGCTTTGAACAAGCCATTAAGATGTACCTCAGACACACCAGCTTTGCCATCGATCTTCAGCTCAGCACTGTTTTCCTGGAAGGTTCCCTTGCCAGACATGGACATGGTGGCACCAGTTGAGTCAATGTTACTCTGGATGGCATTATCCATATTAAGAGCAAAGATCTGCAGGTTGGTGGTGCAGCTTGTGGTCAGGCCATTTTTGTTTAGTAGCAGGACACCCTTGTGAGCGCTACGGTTCTCTTCATAGTTGGCAGAAGCATCAGCATTTATCTCCAAGCTGCTATGGTCCAGGGTGGCCATGATGGCAGCCAAGGCACGGTTTGCCTGATCATCAACCTGGGAGTCAAACCTCATGCTGACTTTTTCCATGGTGGCAAAAATGTCGAACTGGTTGCGCAGCATCCTTTCAGCTGCCTTGGTCACAAAGTCAGCCTTCAGTGTGAGTTCGGCAGCCTTGTGCTCAATGTTGAACTTGGTTGTGTGCTTGATAGCTTCATGGTTAACATTGGTGGTGGACTCAAAGGACTGCTGTTCTGGGGTAGCAGACAGCTTAATCTTGTTCCGGATCTGAGCAACTGGGGTGCTCATTCTGAAGGTTGACTCAGCAGTGGCCTCTGTGTTGGGATTGACAAAGTAGGTGGAAGAGAGACTGGTGCTACCAGAGATTGAACCCAGAGTGAATGATCCATCCATGTTGAAGTCACCGTTGAGCTCAGAGGCAATAGAGGCTTGAAGGGTAGACTTTAGGGATGTCTGCATACCCAGAGGGCTGAAAGCCTCAATCTCATATTGTCCGGTTGCCTTCATAGTGTCTTGGAGGATGGCGGACTCCACCATGTTAACGCGTGCGTCAAGGTACTTGTGGTTTAGGGTAAAAGTCACAGTTGTCTTCAAAGTCTCCAGGGGTGCATCAGAAATTCTGGCAGTTCCTGTATTAAAAAAGAGAAATTATACATTTAGCTCTTGAATTACATGACCGATATCTTTGAGTTTCATGTAACAGTAATTGTATGAGTAAAGTTACCCTCAGTGGTGTAAGACAGGATGTCAATTGGGCTGTCAGCTGCAATTCTGTACTTGGCAACATAGGCAGGAGCCTCAACTGAATCATTGCCAGCAGAGATGGTGGCCTCCCAGTTGTAGAGGTTGCTGTTGATCTTGGCCGACACTTCAGCCATGCCAAACAAGGGCAGCGTCAGGTCGTACTCAGATGGGATGGAGAAAGCAGGTATGTTGAACTGTTTGGAGGGAACCATCAGACCGACCTCGTGTATAGACAGCTCAGGAATGGACACAACAGGAGGGATTCTCAGGTCCTCAGAGGTCTTTCCACCCATTGGCAGTGGAATGGTCACAGTTATGGTGTCCTTGTTGAACAGGTACTTGAATGAGCCCTCTCTGTAATAGACATTAATATTTCGAATATTTCAAAATGTACCTTTTACGTGAATAATCTTCTTCAGTTTAGTATTTACAATATAAAAATATGAATGTCCTACTGTATAAAAACTTTCCCCTTCAACTGACAGCATAAAAGTCATTCAAGTTAGTGTTTTCAGTGTCTTTACTTACGTTTGCAGGTACAGCTTCTCTGGCATTGTGGGCATAGCGGGCATAGCCAGTTCTGGCATGCTCTCCCTCATCTTAGCAATGAAAGGCGCATCAGTGGATACTTTATCCATCCAGATCTTGGATGCCTAAAATAACATGTATATAACTTCAATGAAGCAACACCAAGTGCTGAACCTACAATAGTATAAGCAAAACTGTCTTACCTCAAAAGCTTTGTTGTAGATGTGACGTAGTTTCATGTCGGTCTTAACCACCTTCTGGTCCAGGATGTCCTGACTGAATTGCTGCAGCCAGTTCTGGATGTCCACTGTGTCTGGCAGCATCTTATGGATTTCAGTGTTCATGTCTGACTTAACCTGCACCTCCACATTGTCCTCTCCTGTAAGACAACATATCACAATAAGGGCACAAGGTTTAGATGATTCCTTAGTTTGAAAAACTTTTTGCATTGTTCTGTACAATGAAGTTATTGCATGGGCAGAAGTCTTTACATGAGAATGCATGTTTTCTTCAGTCTACGTTGTCATCAAATCAGGATCCCAGTCAATGCATGGTTTTGTTTTTAAGTAGGTATAAAACACTGTCTTGTGATTTATTTCACTATTACATTTAAAATTACTTGGTTGTACTAACCATAGATGAAGGTGACCTTCTGCACGGAAGAGGTCTCTAGGAGCTTGATGTCGCTCTCAACTTCCAAGGTAAGATCAGATTCCTTTCTCAGAGTGGCAGTCAAGGTTGCATCAGTGTTCATGGAAGGCACAATCAGCTGAGCCTGCAGCAGACCTTCCTTCATGGCTTCCATCCTAGAAAAAATTAAGAATACCCATAGCTCAAGCACATGCACAAACACAACATCTCAAATGACTAGATCCACATTGGCTGTATACAAATGTACCTCCTAAACTCAAAGCCACAAATTCTCAAAGGCTTTAATGACATGAATCAAATAGGGGTTCGGGTTGAGGGTTTAGTTGGGTATTGGGATTCAGACTTAATTCTTTTTGCCCCCAGAGTAGAAGAAATGAGGTGTTGACTTACTTGGCACGTCCAATAAGGGACAGCTTGGGAATGTTGTGGTTGCTGACATCAATGGTGATCTGCTTTCCTCTGGTCTTGCTGTCTGTCATGCCAACCTTGATGCCTGCCTCCACGTCGTAGTCAGGGATCTGAATGCTGGCGGTGAGGACGTTCCTGTTCCTGTTGTATTTGATGGCAGCGGTGGCCTCAATGGGTTGAGCTCCTGAAATGTAATTGTCAAAAAGGTTTGTTATGGATTTTTTTATTTATTTAGCAACTGGCTGGTAATCCTATATCTAAATTTAACACAATGTTAATGCTGACACTTTTTTGACCCTGTGTTTTTAAAGCAGCACCAAGAAGTTTTGAAAATCGCACCCTCTACAGATTGTAACGGAAGCTTGCCATAAGCCAAGTCAATTGTAGTTTTACAAGAACTACAGACCGCTACCTGATTGGAGAAATTTGTTTAGTGCCATTAATGCAGATAGAGGGCCGCAGCGCAAATGCAGCAAGTATTGTTCACCTTGTTACGAGCTGATGAACCACCGAAACAAATTTGAAAACATTATTTTAAGGTCTTAAAAAGTCTTTAGTGCTGCTTTAACAGCATTGTGTATATTAATTAGGAAGTTAGTTAAAGGTAACAAATTACGTAATGATCCCACCTTCTGCCTTCAATGCCACCTTGATGGAATCAACCTTCTGGCGACCTTCTTTGCCCTCTGTGAGGACGTCATACATGACAGTGGCAGTGTACTCGGTTACCTCACCAGTAGGCTCAATGTCAACAGCAAACCTGAAGAATTTGAAATTGTTTAGATTTTCACATTTCCGGATCAGTAAATCAAATTTGTTTTCTTTTTTTTTTTTTTTAGAAAAGAGTTTTTCATTGATTTGAATTGTTCCACATACTTAGTCTCTCCATTCAGAGGAAAGTAAGGAGCCATGTCAGAGCTGGCCAGAGAGTACTGTGCCAAGCTACAGTACTTGATTCCACTGAAGAGCGGGGAGCACTTCCGCACATTGGTTTGTCTCTCAGACTCTGAGGGGATAGGGGTGACCACTCCAGAGTTCACAGACATGACTCTGTTGCTGTTAAAAAAAAAAACATAATGTAAACCAAAATTCAGTAGACAGCCCTGTTTATATTTACTATACCATTTAGGCTATGTACTTTGTAAAATAAACATAATACAGTGAATTGTATGTAGCGTGCGGAGCTCAAGCATACCTGACTCTGAACAACTGGGTTGTGGAATCAGGAGCAGGGATAGCCAGTTTGATCTGGTTGTTAGCCACAGAGATTTTAGCATTGAGTTTGCTCTCATGGAACATTCTTGTTTGCATCTCAAGCCCAGCATCCATGAATTTGGGGATGTGGACACCCATTTTTGTCACAAACTCCAGACCCATGGATGGCATGAAGGACAGCTCCCTCTGTAGTGTGACAGCACAAGATAAGAAACTTAGTCACATATAATGCAAAAACCACAGACCATGCACAGTACCAATGTATGCTAACACTGTGTATGTGTAGGTATGTGTGCATGTATATATGTATGTATGCATGTATGTATGAATGATTTTATTACATATGTAGGCCTATGTGCAAGTAAGTATGTATTTATTTTTTTATTTACCACAGGCTGTGCAATATTCAGTCCTCCTTTAGCTCTGGGAACAAAGGTGCCGGACAGGGCAACTTTAAGAGGGAAACCAGAAGCTGTTGGCAGGGAGAAACTATTGTCCATGAAAATGTAGTGGGCAGTGGCTGTGTTCTCAGTGCCAGAGGTCCATTCCTTCAGGTACTGAATTGAAACAGAGAAACACCAGTATGTGATGAAGTGGTACAGACTTCATTCATTTAGATGCAAGTACAAATAACTATGCACATATACTCTACTTTCACAATGACACCAAATTTAATGTGAAATAGTTTTAGTTCAGCAACATATAAATAGTTTTTTTTTTTTTAAAGATTTTGTGTGTTAAAGGATTATGTATGTATTAATATATGTACACACCTGCATGGGCATTTGATAGGTGATGATGGATGCATACATGAAAGCCCATGAGGCATATTCCTCAAGCTCGTTAGCCTTGATGTATCCAAGCTCAGTCCCCAGAATGCTCAGGTAGGCCATGGACTCTGGGGTCTCCTGGGCTTTCAGATTCTTGGCGAGCTTGTTAAAGTTGCGCACAACCTCCCTCATCAGATTCTCAGGCACCTGCAGGACGAATGCAAAAAAGGATAAATGTATATATGTGTGGATGATTATTAGTCAATTAGTTATGTTCAATAGTAAAGCAATAAGTAAGTACAATTTACAAAATTATATTTTAACACAGCTTACACTGCTTGTCACTGACTAAGGAAAACAAAAAGGGACAAAAATGGAATCACATTCTATATTATAAAAATGAGAAAGCTGGTTTAGCAGTGTGTCAAAAGTAAAGAATAATCCCTCACCTGTTTTTCAGTTCTCAGAGGCATTCCCCATTTCTCCAGAACCTCAACCATTTTCTCTGGCATCTTGTCTCCAGTCCAGTACATGCCCTTTGACACAGTATCAGGGAAGAATCCGTTCTTTCCGAACAGGGCGTCAATGGTTGGCTCGAAGCCTTTTCCCTCCATACCAACCTATAAGAGGAGTATAAGAATGTCATCCTATACTTTAAAGAAAAGCCTTGAGGAAATGGTATGAAAACATTAAGGTTCCAAGTTTTGCCTGTGACTGTGTTTTGTTCTTAACAGAGGGGAATAAGCACGCACCTCCAAAAGGTCAACCTTCTCTCCAAAGAGGCTCAGGGTAGTCTTAAGCATAACTTCCCTGGGAAGCTGGCTGCTTGGGTCAAAGATGACATTGCCCTGCATGCTTGTCTCCACTGGTCCAGTGGAGGCGTCCATCAGGTAGTTACGAGAGTATTCTCTGATGTCACCAGAGGCGTCGATCTCAATGCCCTGGAGTGCTTCAGCCAGGTCCTTACCAAACCTGTGGAAGCCACAATTCACAAAAATAAGCCACTTACACTCAATTCTTACAGTAGCATGAGGCTAGAAACACTGAATAAATGGTTTAGAGTCCAGTTTCTATTGTCAATTACAGTTTCCTTTCACTTTCTCTTTGTCTTAGGACTTACATCTTTGTCTCACGTTCGTTTGAGTTGATGATGTTGTTGACATGGGTAGCCACGAAAGCCTTGACCTGAACGTTCTGGTCCTGGGTGAGGATTTTCTTCACCATCTCAGCATTGCCTGG
Organism: Limnothrissa miodon; assembly: GCA_017657215.1. NCBI lineage: Eukaryota > Metazoa > Chordata > Actinopteri > Clupeiformes > Clupeidae > Limnothrissa > Limnothrissa miodon. The sequence goes on from JAGFZM010001480.1 coordinate 645,957, forward strand.
CTCAACGTTCCTCATCACTGTGAGGTAGGCAGTCAACCTCTTCTGGACAGCACCCTTACCGTACTGGGCCACACGCTGGAGGTTGGAGCGAACCTGTGGAAGAGAAAAGAAATTTGGATATGAGTATTCAATAACATAGGCAGTTATCTTTCAGTGAAAAATGGATACAATATTAATGTTTGTGTTTATTTTTAATGTCTTTCAAGAATAATACTGTTCTACAATGTCCTTCAAAAACAATATACAAATATAATGAGGAATGAAGAATCTTGTTTTACACTTGACTAATCTTTGCCCCATACTTGCCTCATCAGTCATGGACATTCGCTTGAAGGCCTGAATGGCAGACATCTGAACAGACAGGGTAGTGGAAGGCTGTCTCATGCATTTGAGGAGAGTGCCGTGAATACTGGAATCTGCTTTCTCCATGATGTCTCCCATGTTTCCAATGACCTATGGCAAATAATAATACCAATTACCTTTAATGTGTAAGGTGCAGACACTAAAGAAATTGTGACAATAATTGTTTTAATTAGACCATGAAAGTGAGACTACAATATCTGCAACTGCAACAACTTGAAACTATAAGTTAGAGGACTGAGAGTAAGGTGGTAAATGAGGGGGTTGTGTCAGAGAGGGTAAAAGATATGTGTTATGTTGCTCTATTTTAGTCAGTATGAAGTGAATATTGGTTATGTGCAGTCAGTGATACATACCCGGAGGGTGAGGAAGGTCAAGTCTTTGTTGCCAACACAGTCCCCTCCAAGGATAGAGGCCAGGTACTCAGAGACAGCAGTAATCTCGGGGGTGATCTCCTGCTCAGCCTTGTACTGTCTGTAGGATAAGAAGAAAGTATATGTCAGATTAGCACGCAAGCTCTCACAATGCCATCAGGGTCCCAAAGGCACTGCACATTGTGCCGAGTACAAATTAACGTTTACTTACTTGTTGACCACATGGCTCAGGGCATACATGATGGGCTTGCTGGGCTTGAACTTGGCCATCTCCAGCACATCCTGAACCATGCGACGAGATGGATTGGACAACATTGCCAGGACATAGGTGACTGCGTCGATTTCAAGGGCGTCAACACTGAAGTGTCTCATGGCCTGCATCATGCCACTAGTGCACTCTGGGGTACCACACTGGCCCACAGCTTGGAGGGTCAGCAGCACGTGATTCTCCACCATTGTCTTAAGGGCGGGCTGCATGGTCTCGAAGGTCAGGGCACGGAGTTCGGATACCAGCCTCTGGAAGAGGAAGGCCCTCTTGTCACCCTGGGAGTCAGGGAGACTGATGAGCTCGCCGAAGACAGCCAGCAGTTCTGTAGTGCTCTGGATGTTGCTCTTGTCATCAGCTGTCTCCATTGCAAACTTCCTCAGGTGGGAAGACTCTGTAAAAGCAGAGGAGAAGTTGCTTAGGTGTGTGTTTGTGTGTGTGTGTGTGTGTGTGTGTCTCTGAACAAGTTTGTATATCCTTCTTCATGTTCTACATTTGATTGAATAGTGTGAACATATTATTTTTAGATTAACTGTCATCTCTGGAGTCTTTTCTCAGGTGCTACTGCGGGGCGACATGTTAATATTATTCAGATGAACTCCTTACCATAATCAAAGACTCTGTCGTTGATCTTGTTTGTCCCCTCCAAGGTCAGTGTCTGTTTGACAGTTGAAGAGACTCCATACTCGCCACTAAATCAGATGAAAAAAGGTAAAGATTGAGCATTCAACAATTAAGTAAACAATAAAGTAAACAAGGGCAGGACAGCATGAAATGTCCAGCCAACAATTCTCAGTTTCATAAGAAAATTACACAATTATAGTCTATTAAAATATGATACGCAACAAATAATAATAATATAATAAATAACCAGATGTCTGTTTATGTCTTTGAGAATAAGATAGTTGGCAGACATGGTGTCACTCTTATAAACACTGCTAACCTACCAGTCATATTTAGACTCACCTGCTGGAAAAAGGCAGGAGGATGTGCTTCTCTGTGCAACTGCCAGAAGTCATGTGCTTCTTCTGGTTGTCAAACTTGTAGTTGCAGGTCTGGGTGCTTCCAATCAGCTTGGACAGAGGGTAGTGCTGTAGGTACAAAAAAATCAGGAGCACGCTGTATCACCGATCGACCGATACATAGATCACTGAAACGTGTTTGTTTTTGATGTTTTCCCTCAAAAGTGTCTATTGCAAATGCAGGACTAAAACATAGACTAAGACTTCATCTACATGATGTTGCACTGAAAGTGTTCTGAAATAGTCATTCAGAGTTCTCTTTAATGTGTCAAATGCCAAACTCTTCAAAGGAATTTGCATTTGTGTATTTGTTAAGATTTAAAGAGATTTGCTAAGATGTACAAGACAGAACGCGGTCTCCTCACCATGCCTGTGATGATAGCCAGAGGGCTAGTGGGCTCTTTCTGGGCCACAAAGCCATCGCAGGCAGACAGATCCCTGGTGACGGTCACATCAGTGGCAATGTCTTCCCTGTCATTGACTTTGAAGTCAGTCTGGCAGACTCCATGGACAGTGACCTGGGAGGTTCAAAAGACACAGTGGAGACAGAGAAAGGTAGAAATTCATTAGAGGGAAATTATTTTCTCAAAACCTCCAGTCTTGACTGAGAAAGATCATTTTTCTAGTCTTCCCTCAAGTAAGCTTGACCTCAGGTTATAGGAAGTGAAATGCTTTCTTAGAAAAATAAATAAAAACTGAGCTGACCATACAGATGATGACCTTCCCCCCACACCTGATCCTTTCATGCACAGAATACTGTGTGGGGCTAAAGAATTTATTGCTTCTGATAGCAACAGTAATCTTATCACTCTGGTTATAAATGTCATGTTGAGATTGTGACTCAGGGATTACAGTGCCATGATTTAAAGCCTCTATGTGTAGGATCGTATCAGAATTCCCCATCTATCGGCGAAGTGGTATACTGCATACGTTTGAATAAAATGTATTAGCCCTCCCCTTCCCACAATCCTAATTTCTTGCTACGGAGGCCGAACGCTCGTTTTACATTATATTTTTAAAATAAAAAATATATTTTTGATAAAAGACGAAGATAAATAGAAGATAAATCCTACACATAGAGGCTTTAATATAGAGAATGATAACTCAAAATATCCTCAAATGACTTTGCAGTGAGTAAATTCAAAAGGTTACTTAGGCCAGTGATTTTTTTTGTTCGGCGACCCTACAAAAACAATGGTCAACCTCCTTCCCTCAAACTGTATGTAATGTACTTTGATCCAGCTGAATTATTTTGTACAATAGTTAGGCGTTAAAGGCAACTGGACTTTTTTTAGAGCTTCTTTTAAGACATTTAACTTTCAATCCAGAAAGCTCAGTTCTATTTGGAGATGGGAATATCATGAGTATATATCCTGGCCAGAGGTTGTAACTGAACAGTAGCCCACACCCCTCATCAAGTGACAAAAAGGGTCTACTGTTCACAGTTAGCCCCCCATCACAAGTACTGTACTGTAATGGAAAACAAACAAGTATACTAGAGTACAATGGTAACATTTGATGGAAAATTGGCATAACTGACTTTTTGGTAACTAACTAGGTGACAGAGGGCTGTGTTGTATCAAGCTGTGTACTAAATATATCATATTTTAAACCTGCTGGTCAATCTAGTAGTACCATATATGTTTTTTTGGCAAGGCTCAGGTGTGAGAACTTTCAACTGCTGTTAAGCAGACTTTGGCACAGATTAAGTGCCATGATTAAATAAGAAGAGTGATAACTTTTCTTGGAACTGAAGGGTCAAAGGTCATGTACCATAGGTTCTTACCATTTTGTTATTCTTGTCCTCCTCCAGAGAAGGCACCATCAGGGCAGAGATGATACCCCTCTTGATGTTCAAGATGTTGGTGGGCTCATCTTCCTCAGGGAACAGCATAACATCACTCTCACCCTCAATGACGACCTTCAGAGAGTTCCTTATTGGAGACAAAGTACAAAACATGAGTGTTGCTACACTAGTCGCTGCTGATCTTCAGAAGCCCTTTAGTTGTTGCCTGCAAAAAAAATATTTATTTATTTATGTAGTAAATCTCAATGTCCTTTCTAACCCCTAAGCCCTGAACCTATCAAAAAATTTAACTGGCACAACTCAGACAATAACCAAGTCTTTTAAGGCTTAAGATTTGTCTTTAAGGATTTATGGAAACACTAATGCTCAAGCCATAGAAGCCTATAGCTAACCTTTCTTGAGGTTTTGTAGTCATTTTTCTAAGCATAATGCTGTTTTCTGAGGACATATCAGTTGCCAAGGTGTGGGCCAGTCAGGGCCTTGAGAGTGGACCTACTTTTCCATGGAGGCTTTGAAGGCATCCTCCTCGCTGGAGGGTCTGTAGATGGGAGCACCGTTGGCATCGGTCTCCGCAACCTCTCCCAGACTGCACTCTGTGGTGCGCAGGATGAAGCGGCATGTCTGAGGGACATCGATTTCCACCTGTACCAAAAAGTAAATGTAGGTAAATAAGGTGAAATATGAATAGCTAGGTATGCAGCATTGACTAATATGTCATTTCCTTATCAAGACAGTGTCATTTTCTTTATTTCCTTAATTATTTCTTGAAATAGTATCTGGGACCATCTTAGATGGAGAGTCCAGACCCACCTTGCAGCTGACTTTGGGTCCGTTCTGGATGTTGCTGGCTCCGTTCACTGTGTTGTAGGTTTCTGCTTCATACCGGTACACATAATTTCTGAAGTTCTTGAAACGTTTCGCCACTAAATGAGAGAGGAAGGTGAGAAAAAAAAACGTCGCAAATGTAAAGTAACAACAACAGCTGAAATGCAAACTTACAAAAACAACAACAAAAAAAAAAAAGCGTAGGTGTGTAATCAGTGTCAGTTGTGGGACATGATGAAACTGATGCAATCTACTGAAACTGATAATGGTGATAGCATGGATGAACTGTGGCACATGATAAAAGAGTTAGTGTTGAGCAAGGGAACACACTGCTCCTAAACAAAGACTGATCTCATCATCATCATCAGGGTTCAAAGTCCCCTGCCTAGTTGGAAGTAAAAAGGGTTCAATAGGTGATGTTGTGCAACACATCAGGAAGATGTTGAGCTCATTTCACCAATCTAATCAGCCAATAGCATCCCTTTCTGGGCTGGGACTTTCAGATTCATGTTTGTATTATTTATATGTAGCACATTCCAATACCTTGTCAATATCCTAATTTACCACATTTTTATACAGCTCTTCAAGGCACCCAAAGTACTTCACATTGGAAAAGGGATATCACTAACTACCACCAATGTGTGGCACCAATCCTAGATGGCAAAGCTTGAGATTATTCCTAGCTAGTGTCGTGTATATGCTGTGAGGAGTTAAGTATTACGTTAACAACTGCCTTGACATTAACATGTTAACTTACACAGACATGTTGGAGTGGATTCTTCACTCCCAACTTCTTTTTCTGGTAAAATGAAAAAAAGTTAACACCAGTTTACTTCACCCCAAGCCATACCCACTGATAAAAACAGTAACATTTTGAAATCCACAACAGCTATTGGGCCAGTTGTCAGTGCATTTTGTCAGCTACTCTATGACAATAACACTATTAAAAACTCAGAGTGAAAATGTGAATACTATATACTAATATATTATACTTTGATACTATAATACATAGATAGGCTCAGCCTATGCAACATCTAACAGCAGTTAGAAACACATATAATAAAAATATGTAATACATTATCTATCTAACAATAAAAGTTTAAGGCTGTAGTAGGCAGAGATCCTCCTCCAGTGAAATGGTACTCACGAGCTAGAGCATAGGTGCTCAGTAGCAGCACAAGACAGAGCTTGTTATTCCCCATCTTAGTTTGGGAAAGAAGCTGTCAAAGCTTACGAAGCGAGTCCCCAATCAAACGAAGACTGACTCCTTCCCAGTGACTCAAGACTTTTATACTAGTTCACCTGTAAGGGAGGGAGGAGGGGTGAAGATAAGGTGAGGTGAGGAGTACTTTAGTGGTGATTTGAGTGGTGGGGCGTTGTGTGTGTGTGTGTGTGTGTGTGTGTGTGGGGGGGGGGGGTGTGGTTGCAGGCAGTCAGTCAGCAATTGCAGCAGTTCAGCACTTGATCCAAAGTTCACACAGGCAGCTGTTGTGGCAGGCCAAAGGCGAACATGGATCATAAACAGCTCCCAGGATCTGTCAGTCAGCAGCAGAGCTTGATGAGAGATGCTGATTAAGTGGAGATATCAGGGACCCCATCACCCCAGCCCGGACTGGCTGTTCTGTTTTTCTGTTACATGTAGATCCCCACTGATCAAAGGGTTTTGTGAAGTCACTTGTGGTAGAACAACAATCTATAGAACATGTCAGAGAAATGTCAGCTTATTTTTCAAATTTGACTTTGTTGTGAATTTTGTCAAGGATCTTTCCCCTTACATTTTCCTGTATACAGGAATATAGTGATTCAATTATATATTAAAAATATAATCAATTTACCAAATGTAAAGTGTTGCATGGTGTTACCGATTTGGTTAAGTTTTCGTTAATGTTTGTTGAAGTTTGGAACCATAGACCTAACACAACTTATTCTTACTCTTGTGTTAAGCGCTTTGTGACATGCCTTTTGTAAAAATGCGCTATATAAATAAAATTGAATTGAATTGAATTGAATTATTATTAACGTAGGCTGTAATTAGGACAAAATCTGAATGTTGGTTTTGAAATGCATTCAAGGGTCTACCATAACTCAATATACTATTAATTGCAGAAAAAAGTCTTGACATATGCTCTTGTTACATGAAGGCATGTTCCAGAAACCAGTGGCCCATAATTAAGCAGATGATAACTGCTTGCCTGTGAGTCATGTGTCACAACCTCAGCGATTATGTGTTAAGAGACTTGAACTCATGGCCACCCCAAGCCTTATCTCTTTTTAAGAAATGAAACAATTATCTCATACAGAAGGACTGTATGTATGTATGTATGTATGTATGTCTATGGCAAGTCAGCTTATAAAGTAAGTAAGTGGACAAAAAACATACAGTACCTTAATATATATATATATATATGTATATATATATATATACATACATACATACATACATATTATGGAAGGCCAAACAGGGAATATTGAATGAAACTTGATATATATTGAATGAAACCAGATATATATGGAATGAAACTTTATATATATTAATGAAACCAGATATTTATGGAATGAAACCTGATATATATGGAATGAAACTGATATATATTGAATGAATCCAGGTATTTATGGAATGAAACCTGATATATATGGAATGAAACCTGATATATATTGAATGAAATCAGATATATATATGGAATGAAACTTGATATTTATTGAATGAAACCAGATATTTATGGAATGAAACTTGATATTTATGGAATGAAACTTGATATATATATTGAATGAAACCAGATATATATGGAATGAAACTTTATATATATATATTGAATGAAACCTGATATTTATGGAATGAAACCAGATATTTATGGAATGAAACCTGATATATATTGAATGAAACCTGATATATATTGAATGAAACCAGATATATATGGAATGAAACCAGATATTTATGGAATGACACTTGATATATATGGATATATATATATATATATATATATATAGAATGGAAGCAGGTAGAATAGGCCTATATAGCTCACTTGGTCTCTCCTCTGTAGGAATGATTACGAAGGTCAAACATGGCAAGTAAAAGATGGGAAATAGTAGTCTCTCTTCAACAACGACGACTTTCTCAATTGCTCAAGAATGCAGCAACAATGTCGTCCCTGCCCATAATGGAATTGAAAGTTGATGATGAAGTACGTTAAATTCTCAGCAGGGGTGATCAAAGGAGAGCACCAAACGATCCACGCCTTGAGGCTAGTGTCTACATGGGCCTACAAAACAGCTGTTTCAGGCCGACCGTCAGTAGCATGCAAAGTCCACATCAATTGCCAGCACCATCATATAATCTGAGGCGTTTGTCCAGAATGAACGCCAGACGGCAGACAATTTAAATAATCTACTGTTGAAATATTACGAGAGACTACGATATCCGTGCTTGACTTGCCATGTTTGACCTGTGTACTCGTTCATCATTGCGTCATACAGAGGAGATCCAGTAAGGTTGACCAAAGCAGTGCCAGCTCGAAATTTCACGTCCATTGTATATATATCGCATTTTTCATTCAATATCGTTTTGGTACTTTGCGTACACGCCGCGTTCTTAAAAATATATATTTTTTACGGACAATTGGAGCAAAATAGAAATTGTTCACACAAAAAAATCCAAAGACGATGTTTTTTGTAGGCAGAAATGCTATACTCCTTTCATCAACAAGGGATTTTACCAGAATTACACAGTGAAATATGCAATTTCATTCCATTATATGGGTTCCATTCCATATATATATCAGCTTTCATTCCATATATATCTGCTTTCTTTCTATATATATCGGGTTTCATTCCATATATATCAAGTTTCATTCCATATATATATCAGCTTTCATTCCACATAAATCAAGTTTCATTCCATAAATATCAGGTTTCATTCAATATATATCAAGTTTCATTATATAAATATCAGGTTTCATTCAATATATATCAAGTTTCATTCCATTTATATCAGGTTTCATTCAATATATATCAAGTTTCATTCCATATATATCTGGTTTCATTCAATAAATATC
>JAGFZM010001480.1:654994-686875 GCA_017657215.1 Limnothrissa miodon
TAATATGTGTATATATATATATATATATATATATATATATATATATATATATATATATATATATATATATAAATTTTTTTTGGCAGTTAGTTTGGGAGTTGTGTAACTTCATTAACAGGTAAAATCACATTCTTACAGGGAACATTTAAAAAGACAAATCATTAGAAGTGAAAGGAGGGCTGATTGAAAGTTATTTTTTACTTGTTATGAGTGGCGGCATCAAGCCTCCCTTTCTGAAGGACTACTCCTTTTCTTCAGTTACTCACTCTGAGATGTGGGGATGAAAAACACTGGCGGCGTGTTTTATTTTTATTTCATCACTGAAATCAAGAATGTTATTGAAGGTGTTGAGCAATCATCCTAGACAAGTAAATCTGCAGTGTATCAGTAATATGTAACAGGAATATATAAACCTTATTAAAAACTAAAAGAAGTGAAAGAAACTTCTTGTTTTGAAGGATGACACATGTAGAACAAAGGTTATTATGTCTGTCTAACCTTTACCCTACATATACAAAAGTAGGCAAATCAGGCATATTGAGTGTTCCTTATTGTTCAGCGGGGACACTAGGAAGTTGTAATTATGTCATGGTAACCTTTTACCTGAAGTGACAATAGTCTCTACAAATATCACATTGTCTGGTACTCTCATCAAAACCTGGGGGATACACCAGAAGATAACCTGGGGAACAGAAGCCTATGATCATGTTGCACAAGACAAGTAAGACAGGCTGATGAGCTTATCATCAATTCATTATCTCGAAAAAGTATGTTGTGCTAACATCAAGAACCCTTACTCATTGGAACATATTGTTAGGGTAAGGTATGAATTCCTCAAACTCTAGAGGGCGGGGACCTGTCAAGACAACAAAAATAGTTGATGTTTCATGGTAGTAAAAGTTTTAGTGTCTGATGATTTAAAATATTGGTTAATGAAAATGTGTACTTTTCATGAAGACTGCTAGTATGGCTTTTGCAACCGACCTATTGACTCAATCTGAGACTGTGCTTTGTCTGGATACCTAGGCATCATCTCCCACTTCCCTAACACATACAGGAATATGCTGACAATGATCTGGCTAGCATTTTACTTGTCGGTTCTCCAGCCTTGCACCGTTAAATATATCCGATATTTGTTTGTTTGTTTGCTATCTGAGAAATCCTGAGAAATATATGTAGAGATAGCACAAACTCCCCTACTTCTCTAACCCAGACAGGAATACATCAATCATAGAACCGATAAGGAAACAACGCAAGCAGTACCACCAGGGTTTTGCGACCTGGGGATGAGGTCACTGAACTTAGATTAAAATGCTTCTGTTGGTTGTTTCTTGATTTCAGTGTTGGTTGTTGCATAAAAATGCTTCTCTGTCTCAGGCAAATGAAAGTGCAAATTGGCCTGGTGGAAGTGCTGAGATGCAGAGCAAAATCAAAAGTTATGTTTTCTCACAAATCGATTCAGCGTTCACACTCTGGAGCAGGCAGGGCATATTGTTTTTCAGGGATCTCTTTATTGATAACCTTTTCGTGGCATTTGACACATTAGTCAGGAACTTTAACATTCCTCAAACTCACTTTTTTCAGGTATTTGCAAGCGAGAAGCTTTGCCATGAAGTACTTTTCCTTACATTACAATACATTTCCTCTTCTCCCACTTCTCCTTTAGCAGACTGCCTACAGGTTACAGGAAACCTGAGGGGCCATATCTCCAGGGTATACAATATAATTCAACACATTAACCCCCCATCACTAATCAGGAGAAAAACTGCATGGGAAGAAGACCTTAGTGTTGACATCCCAGAAGCTATGGAATGAAGCTATTAGGAATATCTACTCATCATCCATAATATCCGGCACAGTTTCAAAATTCAAAGTTCAAACTTTTTCATCGCTTATACTTTACCAAAAGCCCATCTTTCAAAAATATATCAAACATCTGATTCTAGCTGCAGATGATGTCATCAGTCCCCAGCAACTATGGGGCATATGCTCTGGTCATGTAATTCACTATACGACTTTTGTACGTCAATATTTGAGGTATATATACAGAAATCTGTCAAAAACCAATAGAACCTAACCCATATATAGCAATATTTGGAGTTCCTCCAGAGGACTATGAGCTGACCAAATACCAATCAAATGCTATTGCGTTCTCTTCACTTCTAGCTCGCAGACTGATTCTTTTCAGATGGAGGGGTACTTGTCCTCCTCCTTTTGTACAGTGGGTAAACAATGTTATGATGGCCCTTCAAATAGAGAAACTAAGATCTGATCTGGGTGGTTCGTTTGAAAGATTTGATAGAACATGGTCTACATTCATTAGCTGTGTAGAAAACCTAACCCTTGTATAATTTCCCCCCTCCTCCAATTGCCCCGAAATAACAAGTGCATTGAGCTTGTACATACATTTGTGGCTTTGTTGTTATTGTCCTTTTTTTTCTTATTCTCTCCTCAATTTCTTTCCTCCTCTTTGTTTTTCTTAACGTATTTGTGCCTGTATTCTGTATATGTTAATTTTAATCTGGGTGTCATTTCTGGTTTGATCATATTGTATTACTGTATTATGGAAAACTTTTAAATAAAGTGTTCACAAAAAAAAAGCGATGTTTTGCTTTAGTGGTAAATAAGGACTATACATATTTATCTGTTACTTTTTTATGGGAAATATGAACTCAGTACTTGAGGCTTCAGTAGCCTATAACACATGAAATGCATGTTCTGAGTTACAGGGGTGGGGGAGAAGCTGCTGTCAGAAGTGTCAGAGAGGATGCAACTGATAAACTGGAGACAGTATCATTACCCAAAGCTAGAGGAACTTATTGCTTAGCCAAAATCGAGAAGGCATGGGGAGCACATAATTATATCCAATGTGCAAGCTGGAGAAGAATTCCCACATAAGTATACAATAAAGAGGGCCAACTGAGACTTAAAGTAAGTGATGGGTGGCCGCTCATTATACCCTGCCAAGGTGCTTGTGTCAAGGGAGAAATTTCTTTAGGTGGAATCTCAAGACCTTTAGTCATATCTGAATCTGCCAACAGATTCTAGAATGTCCATAATCTGGGTGTAGAACAATGACTTCATCGTCAACAGCTTGTGATTGTTAGTCACCGAAGCATTGCTGGGGCAACAACTAAATAGGGTTGGCCTGAGAATAAATGCAAAACCAGAAGTATATTTTATATAGCCTACACAGGCTACAGAAGTTTCTGTCTTTCTGTGTGAATATGGTCCTTACAGCATTGCTGACACTGCAAAGACATGTGAGGTGTCTTTAACTATTAGCCTATTTAGTAACCTACTATGGTTTTGTTCTTAGCAAATGCTAATCAATGAATGGATTGCTATCATTGCCTTAGCTTTAAGTATAAGCACACAGGGCTGAGGGTGATAGTATCCGAGGATAGGCTATCCACAGCATCTCTTTAGTAAGAACTGAACTTGAATCATGAGTATTCTGATCAGAGCGATACTCTCATCAGTCACCAGTCAATCTACTGGCAGAAAAAGCTTCTCTCAGCCTTGATTGTGACAAAAGTAACATGTTCCACACAGGAACTTTCATATGCTAGAGGATTGGCTTACCACTTAGCAGCATAACTTTTACCCTGTATCCTGTCGAATCACTTCATTTTATTCTGTCATTTTTTTTACAACAAAACATACAGTGTCTCAATAACTGAGTATGCAATCTTGATACTGTAGCACCTAATTCTGATCCCTGATAAAACGACAACATTAGCAGTGAGCTTATCATAACAGAAGTAATATCATAAAGAAGTAATAACATTGTAGATCTAGTGGTCGTTTAGTTTGATTGGATCTCTGTTCGATTATTTTGCTGACTTCAGAGCTTATCTGATCTGATCTGCTTTCTAAAATTGTGGGCATAAACAGCATGCCCAAAGAGGGCTGACCTCATTTTACAGGGCACCTGGTTCATTGGCAATAACAGTTGTTTATCCAGATCCCTTGCATTTCGCTGTCTAGATTGTACAGTAATAAATGAATGACAGTTTAGTGATTAATGGAGAGCTGTAGGAGAGACTGTTGCAATTTCATCAGGACCTTGTGAGAACCGTCTGAGGGACGCGCCCTCTAGTGGTTAAACTGCATTATAGGTCAGATCGTCCTCTGTCCTTCCAGCATGGCGAGCAAGCCTAACTAGTTGTAGAGCATACGAGTAGGGGAATGTGCAGACACAATTAAACAGTAAGAATCAATGCTACAATTCTGATTATTAGTATTATTATTATTATTATTTAACAGATTTTAGCCATTTTAATGTCAATTACAGAATCATCTTTACCATCTTTACCACCACAAGGAGAAGGAAGGAGAGAACATACAATTACAAAATCGTATGTTTGAGTGCATGTTAGCAGCAAATACACTAATGCATCAAGCCTTTAGATTTAGATTTAACTTTATATAACAAGCAAATATAAATGTCTTGACATAAAGGTACCTTAGAATCTTTGCTTTTGTGCTTGAAAAGAAACCAGATTCAGTCATTAACAGTTCCCCATTTACTTTAATAAAGTCAGCAAAAAACACCAGATGTTTTTAAAACTGCATACTGTATATAACTCAGCAATAACAATATTTTCACCAAACAGATGGGCCATTGGACAACACACTTTTTATGCTGGAGTAAACAAATGATTACATTACATTCATACAGTATAAAAAGAATAATCACATCACAGCAGCAGAACGATGTGGAATTTCTTTATGAAACACACCCAAACCATGAGGAAAGAGATTTTCTCTTTCTTATTATAATTAAGCTTATACAATTCTGTGGGTTTAGTCTACGTCATATAGATGCAGGGAAATAGCCAATGAGTATGCAGTCCTAAGCGACCTAACACCGAAATTACATTCATTTATTTAAAACGCCAAACAAAGACACCACATATTTAGGGTGTATACCGTCTAATACCAAATGAGAAATTAGAGATATACTATTGTTTGTCTAGCATATATAAATTATACTAATGAATGATGCCGTTGTATGAAGAAGGAATCAACAGAGGAATCAAACGTGTCTATGATCACCAAACAAGGTCTTATCCAGTTCACTCAAATATCTTGAAGGCTATAACATTTCCCAGTAAAAACATGGGCATTGGATAAAAACAACACAATACAATTTTCAATGTTGTTAATTTAGTCATTAATTTAGTTTTGCTGAATCAGTCACTTGTCCCACTTGCATTAGTTTGTTGATGCTGATGCTTTTTTTCCCTCCCACAACCTCAGCACAATTTTATTTTACTAGTAATATTTTATTTGTGCTTTCTGTCATGTCATGATATGTATAGGCAAGATTTTTATTTGTGTGATCTGTGTGGCCAAACAAGCATACAATTCAGAAACTGTGTGAAGAGTAAAATATGACTTAGGTAAGATGTTCAACACATAATAGAACATATGCCTTTGATGTGGATAGGCTCTTGTCTGCCAAGGTCTTGTCTACTGGTCACTAACAGAACCTGTAGAGATTCTGGGCCCTTTTAGGGCAACAGGCGAGGCTTTTCATCCTTTTATGGCTCATCTTATTCTTGGCTTCTCTGCTCATTTCTTCACTGTGCCAGACATCTTCCGGAGTCCCTTAATGCGATATAGTAAGCCATTGATAAAGTCCTAATGCAGGGGAAAACACTATGTTAGAGGGGAACATTTTGTCTTGTTTGTCATTGGCACAATTCTAACTCAGGATCTCTTATTCAATCTACTACATTCATGATGTCTATTCATCTCACGCAATGGGAGTTTTTGTTGGAGAGGTGTTTAAGTTTTTATAGGCATTTGTGTCTTTTTTTCCAGTGTTTTCTTACCTCTTTTGGCTTGCCACATTCATGTAGAACTGCCTTTGGGGATCAAGACAGTGGAGGTTAAGTGGATGGATTTATGCATTTATCAATAATTGAATGGATAGCGTACACCCTATGATATACCAGTTTAATACTAGGCTCTCTCTCACCCGCAATTTTGACTTCTGTTCCTCATGGGACAAATCCAAAAGCTCATCAATGTCAATTTCCAATTCAGGGATATCGTCCACCTGGGAATAACAATAAAAATCATAAACAGAAATAAAAATATCATCCTTCAGAAGAAAAGAAATGACTTGGTCAGGTGATGGGGACAAAAGACTTGGCATGTTGCAAATTCATTTCATTAACATGAGGCACATGGACAGTTTCACACAAAAAGCGTGCGGGCCATGTGGGCTGAGACTGTATTTCCTTTCAGAAGGAGGTGCTTTGTTGAAGACCCACGCACCAACGCAAACACATAGTTCAGCACACAGCGCCCTTTGTTCTGACTGCCTGCAAGGTCCAAAAACTGTTCGCGATGCACTAAGTGAGTTCACAGAGGCCCCAGTTCCTTCACTGCTGCCTATGCTCATGGATGAAGGAATTTGTTTTTTGGCCTTGTTGGAGTCAGTTATAACCTGGTTAGGAAAGCTCTGCACTTCACACCATTTTCACTTTTTGTAAAGTGTCTGGTATCCCTCAACATTTTCTTCCTCATACTTTCTGTGAAATCCAAAAATATTGAGAGTGCCTAAAAGTTCTATGTTGACTGATTGACCAGACAAAGCATTTGTTGAAACCTTGACACAGTGCTGGGGTGAAATGAGATGTAAAGCCAGAAACATTAGACAGTGTAGGGAAGTATTAGGCCAGAAGCATTAGGCAGTCTAGGGTTTAGTGTCTCCTATGGGACTTCAGTGACCAACACACACACATCAGAAAAAAACGTCAACACAAGAATCACACCAAGCCAGTTAATGAGATCCTGCTGTCCTTTGTCAAGGGAGACTAAAAATTAAATGTTGCACTGGGTGCCAGGTATCTCCTGCGACCATCTCCATGCATGGCAGTTTTGATCAAAATAAATTCATAATTAGATCAATAATTTGAGATGCGCAGAACTGTAGCTCCATTCAATACACGGCCAACCCCCTGCCACGGCAAGTCGTGTGATGACATTTCAGGAGTGTCCTAATGAATCATAGTATAAAGACACATCACAGACCGCCATTCGTGCAACACTGGGTGTGATGGGCTCATTATTTATCACCATCCATTATTCAACAGAGTGACGTGGTGGCGATGTACTGTAATTGGGAAAGAGAGAGAGAGGAGGAGGAGGGGGAAATATCAAGCTCTGGCCAATTTCTTGAGAAGAGTGTCTCCTGTGGTGAGCCTGTGGCGTGGGCTCCGGACACTTCCTGGGGGAAAGTGAACACCTGGTCGCCGACGGGGCTCTGATGATTATTTGATGATCCAGAAGCCTGCTAGATTGGTGAAAAACGTCCGCAGACATGCAGGTAAAATAAGAGCGTCTGCGCATGCAAATAAGACTTTTGTTCATTTCAAGTGAAATGGATTTACAGTAACTAAAACACAGTGCTCTGCTGTCTGTTTTTAATGGGTTACCACAGTATGAAAGAGTACATCCAAGGACTAAACTAGGACTAAAAAGACAAATGCCCATAGACACTGTGTGTGTATACATACATTGGAAACCGTTGAAAAAAGTTCTACAAATTAAGTTGAAAAGTTCACATTTGAGCAGGCTAAATTAAAGGGATAGTTCAGTTTTTAACACATTGAGCCCCTCTCACAGGTTGTCTGAAATGCAGTAAAGTGGTTGACATCGAAATTTTGACGATTGCTTCTGTCTCGGCTATTTGGGAAATGTAGAATTGCCTCTGCCTGCCTTCAAAATGGCTAGCAATGGGCATGTGTTGTTTCTATCCTTAAAACACTGGTTTTAAAAAAGTGCTACTCACCAAGTGGTTAGTGGTGCTCAATGATGTTCCAAAACATGTATCGTAGCGAAATAAAGCTTCCGTCATGTTTTATTTGGCACTTTGTTTATATGAAGGAGCAAATAGATCCCTATGGGACTTACAAAATGGCAAATACATGACAGAAACTGTATTTTGCTACGATACTTGGGTTGGAACATCAGAAAACGCCACTAATCACTCCATGAGTAGCACTTTTTTAAAACCAGTGTTTAAAGGATAGAAACAACAAATGCCCATTGCTAGCCATTTTAAAGGCAGGCAGAGGTGATTCTATATTTCCCAAATAGCCGAGACAGGAGCAATCATCAAGATTTTGGTGTCAACCACTTTATTTCATTTTAGACAACCTGTGAAAGGGGATTACTGTGTTAAAAACCGAACTATCCCTTTAAATTTCAAAACAACTGCTTAAACATCCTCTGACAGGTTAAGCTATAGGGGGCGTGGGTCAAGAGACAGCTTAGAGAGACTCATCTGCTGACGGGAAACTGTGGGTGGAACCACAGTGGACCTGTACCTAAAGCTCTCCCCAAAGACCGAGCACACACCAGTAATTACCGGAGTCTGAGTCAACACCGACCTATTTTGAGTTCAATTAGACAAACAGCAGCGGTAGCAGCAGAAACACAGAACCCTGATTGCTAATTGCCATCACTGGCCCATATGATATCCAGGCTCCAGTGTCCTAAAGGAACACATTGTAAGAATTGGTGTGTATCCCCCTGTGTTCTATTTACATGCGGCGTGCAGTCAATGAATGCTGTGTGTCCACAAACGTTAAAGCAGGGCTAAGCAACGTTCTGTTTTTTTCTCTCACGAGCTTCCTCTAAAGACCGCTCGCATTGTATTGCACTGCATTATACTGGAGGCGGACATTGCAAATGCTGTATCTACCGTTGTAGGCCACAGTGGCGCATTCTACACTGTTCTACACTGTAATTACTCATGTTAGCATCCTAAACAGTATGAAACGGATTAATTAACTGAAAAATGTTGCTTAGTGGGCCTTTAAAGAAGCGCTCACTGCAGCCGGTTCATGTAGGAGATACTGGTGTGAATGCACCCTGAACACTCAGATTACTGGGTGAGACCTATAAGTTGTGCTGAAAAGAGTTAAAACTGAACTGAAGGTTTATTCAAACCCTGAGAAACAAATTTTCAATTGTTAATTCAGTGTACATTCAAAAGAAGTTTGATATTCTTCAATCAAAGAACATCAGTGTTGCTTTAAATAAAAAACAAAAGAATCAGTTTGTTGCTTAGATGTATCCTTCTAAATCAAGTGCTAAAAAAAACAACCAAAGCGGAAATGGAGTCGTCACGGCAGGACATGTGCTGTTTGAGATAATGTTCTTTTTTCATTTGTGTCTGTGTTTATCACACTTCCTGTACTGGTAAGTGCCTGCTTTGCTCCAGAGCAATTTCAGACAGTGGCACAGCCATTTCCTTGTTTAGAGAAGGATAGCTATTTTGAAAATACACAACCAGTGATTTGTAGTTCTTCAATGTCACATATATACAATGTACACAGTAACTCCACAATGCAACACATCTCATAGAATGGAGTATAAAGATAATGGAGCATGTATTTCAGTGTATTGGCAAAATATATTCAGCTTTATTTTGATTCCATTCTGAATTTTCACCTTGTAGTTTTTGTATTTTGTTTTAATTTATTTTCATTTTGTATTTTTTCATAACATAATTGTATGTTTGTTTAACTTCTGCTGTTTAATACTGCTCTTTTACCTTTGTATGATTTTCTATAACAGTTTGTGCCGTTCCTAAAGTTAGACCTATACCTTTTTACCTAGATGAAGCCCTCAGTGCAGGCCTACTAAAACTCTAAAGTACACTTCTCATTAAAGGATTCAGAGAGAGGCTTCTTTCCATTTTCTCTAGTGGAGCAAGAAATAGTAAATAGTAACCAGTGATTTATTTTCTTTAGAAGTGTATTCATGTCTCTTAGTAAATAGCTCCATATCAGCTATATCAGTATATCAGCTTTCTCCAGCTATATTATCTGATCTTGTTTTATGGCTTGGTGTTGAAGGACCACTAATTGACCGAAGCAACTCTGCACTTTGATACAACAGGGTTCGTTTATTCCTTATGGTCATAATGACCCCGATAGTCCAGCTATTGATTCAGGACTGCAATTACGATTATTCATGCAAATTATTTATCTTGGCAAACACAGGAGGGGAGGGGAGAGATAGTCACACAGTAAAAATAACTCATATACTCAAAACAGTATATGAGATCTCATCATTCCCAGTGTGTGTCGTGGTGACTTTCAATGTCTCTGCAATGACTCCGTTTGAGATAAAGGTTATTAGTGGGCTATATCTTTGCTCATTGGCCTGGCTAGACTAGGATTAGGGCTGGAGTTATCTTTTATCAAGAACAGCGGGTGCTCAAACATATCTTGGAATGATAGGCTATACCTAACTGACAAAAAGAGATCACTTTCTTACACAACAGATTTCACAGCTGGTTGAAATTGTCCAAGTACTTCTGACTGTCTTTTGAGAGTCAACTAACAGAGTGTCCACAATAATGGATGGCTAAGTAGTTTAAGTAAGTAGTCCTATCTCTTGTAGTATGCAAACCCCAGGTCAACTACAGAGAACTGACTACTACAACTGATGGCCATTGATGGCTCTGTTGCCTATTTAACATGATGATTCATACTGCTGTGTGTGCTGTTTAACTTTGGGCTATAGACACTCAATGATGGCACCACTGCATCAGACATCGGACCGACAGTCAGCCCAGTGCGTGCTCGCCACTGGAGACTACTGTATATATTGACACTGTTGTGTGCAAGAGGAGGACAAGAGATCTCATTTGTCCTAATTTGTCACACAGCAGATAGTAATTATTACGGTGGCCCTGAAGATCAAAACACAACAACATAATAGTAACAGAGAAAACACAACAGCAAAACAGAAAACACAACGGCAAAAGAGAAAACGCAACGGCAAATAAGAAAACACAACGGCAAAAGAGAAAACGGAAAGCGAAGTCTCTTCTCAAAATGTCTTGCTTCTGATTGGACACCGCATGGGAGAGAATGTCAACAGCTCATAGGCTACCCTAAAAGCTGGAGTATCGGAGCCACTGCGCAACAGTCTGCCCAGTGTGTGCTCGTGCATCCCTGCAACCACATTTCATTTCTCTCTCTGACTAATGTCAGAGCCCAAAAAATCAGAATACAATCATGCAAACAGACCTTTGTTGGACCTTTTCCTCAACCTCAAACAGTTACAAAAATCTTTTGTGTAATTTACAAATGATGCACGTTGAATTGGAACCATAACTCCCTTTCGGTTTCCTGACTCACAGAAAGCAAAAGAGCACAGAGCACATAACTTGGCCCTGACCTGAACCCACACTCTGTCTTCACCACACCAGTCTGACATTTATAGCCATGAGAAGACAGAGGTCCATGTGTCAGACAACTACACAAAAGAACGGCACTGGCAGTCGTGAGAGTAGAGAGAGAGAGAGAGAGAGAGAGAGAGTGTAAATCCCTCCTTCAAGTAACAGACAGATTATGGCTTTGTGTACATAACTCTGTGTTCTGCATGCAGACAGGCAGACAGACACGCAGGCGTTTCCCCGATCAATGTGCCATCAGGTATCTTTGAGATGTATGATGCCTCTTTTCTACCCATACTGTACATCTCCACTAAGGTCAGTGCATGGAACAAAAGCTCACTCATTAAGAGCTGCTATCCAGACCTCGCTGAAAGCCCTGACTTCTGGTGGGACTATTTGCATCTTTCATACTCCACACCAGTGGACAGGACATAAGGTCTAAACAACTAATACCCCAGTCTTCCTCTTTGTGATGCATCATAGGCCTACAGGAAATAATACCCCTGCTCCATGCATTTTCTTGTTCTCCCTCAATCCATGTACAAATTTAAAAAGGATAATTAAAGGAATAATTTTCCAACTGGGAATTGTCCCCTAAAAAACGGGTAAATTTACATTTTAATGCTATTTCAATGATATGTAAACATTTTAACAAAGGGCAGATCAGTCTGATAACAGTCTAAGCTACCAGTTCAAAAGAACTGCACATATGAAGAGTTTCATCAGGTGCTTGGGTATCTGTTTTCTCTGAGAATTTGTTTAAATTTTAAATCATGTTTTATAGGCAATTACAGGCTAAGCCCTTCTAGGTAAATGCAAGAGTGGGACCACAAGAACCAACCTGGGTGCCTGGATTTCCCTGTATTTCTTAAGTAACAACACATAAACGCTTCAGAAGTGAAGGCAAAATGGCTAAATTGGCAACCAAAAGCATCCCTGCATCCACACTTCATTGGGCCTACTGTACTGTATCCATCCAAGTGCTTCAACTGATCCTGTTGTGATGACAGATCAATCTGAAAAGAGTATAAAGCCATGACTTATGCTGTAAATTTTGATGACCTGGGACCGGGAGCAGTGAATACTCTGGCAAAGCTTCATAACCCGGGAGTGGTGCCTGCACTGGCCCAAGCTACCATCTCAGAGGAGGAAATATGAACCAGCCAACACCGCTGTTCTCATGGTGCTTATGTTGGACCTGTTGTCTGACTGTTGTCGATGCCTGTAAGATATCAAATTGCATTTTTTTTCTATAATGTTCAAGGTTCCTCCAAGAATTAAAATCTATAGCTATGGTGGTCCCGTTATTGCCAAACTAAAAAAACTATAAAGTTTTGGGCATTAGACCATTTCTGGTACACTGTATCAAAACATTGACACCATATAGTGTGAAAAGAACAAGACATTTGTTAACCAGAATGTCCAGAACTGGTCGATGGTGTGAAAAAGATTTTAGAAAATGAGGCTGATGATCCGACAATAGCTTGTTAGCAAATGATAAATATCCCTGTAATATTGGAATAAACCTGACTGCTAATTGGCCACTGTGGGAATCCCCACCCATAACACAAGGGATACAACCCTTTATAGCACTGCTCATGCTGTTCACTGTACATTGCCTACAATATAACACAATATAATACGTGCATACAGTACACAGTGCGGTATATTACAATATACATTGCGTAATGTTTCCAAGGCAACGCACTCTGACCAGTGCAATAGTTCTTTGGTGCACTATCCAATGTGATGGTACACTCGTAGTCTGACCCAACATTGAAAAGCACTGTATCCAGACTGCAGCCTTGTGGGGGGTTATGGAATCTGTGATAAAAGTGCAGCTGTACATGAATAATTCACATTAAAACATGTTCGAATGAATTATAGAACGTGAGAGCACTTCTTTCCAGAAAAGAGTGAAAACATGGAAAACATGGCAAAGGGCCAAAGCCAGTTAATCTAGAGAGTTAATATGCCCTGTAATATCCCTCTCTGCCATCTCAGAGCTGTAAAAGCCTTCAGCATTAGTGGAGGCAAAGGAGGAAGGATAATTCACACAAGCTAGAGAGAAATGGAGCTACACATATACACACATATACACACACTCACACACACACACACACACACACATACACAAGCACACACACAGCATGGAGTTGGGCACGGTTTATACAGTTAAATAGGTCACCTACTCAGATAGGCTAAGCACGCCTCCCGGAGTCTATGGCTATCTGATACAGGGCATAGGAGTTCTCAGCGTGTCCATTAGGTAGGTAAACATGCTGTTTATCTTCTGTACTGTATTATCCTTTAATACACCATACTCTCTCTGTCAGTCTCATGTTCATCTGCTTCAATGCGCTTCAATGTGCTTTTGAAATACATACTGCATTTGTGCACACTGCGTTAACTAGCCGGGTGATGAGGAACTAGTCCCGTTAAGTGCCCTCACTGGCCATCCTTACTTTCAATAACTTGGTTTCTGCTTGTTGATTTTCAAAAGGGAATGCTTAGTAGTCGCACAGTTACTGTAGAAGAAAAAAATGCTGGAAAAGTGCAAGAATGCATAACACACAAAAAAAACTTTTAAACTTCTTGTTTCCATGTTTCCTGTCACTTTTCTTTGCAGTTATCTGTTCTTTTCTTCTTTTCTCTCTCTCTCTCTCGCATTGAAACAAAAATCACCTTAGCAAATGGGAAAACATTGTTTCTCTCCCAGTTAAATTTTCTAATTGTATACATTAAAAGACGTGATATCACCATCTCCATCATCTCTTTCTCTCTCATTGTCTCCCTCTGTCTCCTCAGTCCCTCTCTCTCTCTCTCAGTCTCTCTCACCTCACAGTCAAACAGCAGGTGCAGCTGGCCCTCGATCCACTCTTCGATGTCGAGCCGGCGCTGCAGGTCCTTGCGGTCGTATTTCACAGTCAGCTTGCCCAGCCGGCGCCCTGGAGGCTCCTCTTCCTCCACCTTCCCAGTCGTCTGAAACATCACCCTGGGATGGGACCCGGTCTCCGAGGCCATGATGGCAACCCAGCAAATGTTATTCACACTGTTAACCCACCCACTCAGTTACTCACTGCTGCCCCTGAGCTAATGGAGTCAGAGAGAGAGAGAGAGAGAAGGAGAGGTTGGGTGGGTGGGTGTTGGGAATAAGCTGTCAGCACAGGGAACTCCGGTGAATCAGCTGGTTCACAGAACTGCTTTCTCTCTCTCAAACACATACGCACGGACACAAATACACACACACACACACACACACACTTGCTCTCCTCTTTCCCCAGAGTAGTGTCTCTGTACCCAGCTCCTCCTCCTCTTGTTCTCTGTCTGTCTGTCTCTCTCTCTCTCTTCCCCGTCTCCTGTCCTCCCTTTCCTCCCTCTTCGTAAACTCTGTTCTCCAGACCAGCTCTGATCCACTGCCTCCTGTACGGCTCGCCACTTCTCTCCGTCCTCATTTGCCAGACATAAGCAGCAACATAATCAGCGCTGACAGAACTACAGTAACCAATGCTGTGTGAGCCCAGCAAGGAAAGCTGCTGCTGGGCCAGTCAACACAATGCCTCTATTGTGTGTGTGTGTGTGTGTATGTGTGTGTGTGTGTGAGAGAGAGAGAGAGAGAGAGAGAGAGAGAGAGAGAAAGAGAGAGAGAGAGTGAGTGTGTGTTTGGAGTGGAGTGGTGACAGAGATGGGGATGCTGGAGATGGGGATGCCAGTGAGGCTTAGCTTAGCTGCTTAATGCTGAGACAGGTCAGGTCAACAGGCCAACAGCTCCCCTGTCATCCTGGGAAATGACCACTGGTTCTGTAAGTGATTTGAAAAATAAATAAATAAATAACAACATGTTCATTCTCCCCATGTAAATATAGAAGTTTATACACAGCTAAGAGGTATCTGAAGATAAGTCCAAATTCCGGGGTCAACTGCTATTTATTTCTAAAAAAACCCAGAAAAGTCCATTTAAAGTTTATGTCGGATGAATGTATCACATTCTGTACACCACTGTGCACAAATTGGAATGACACCCTTGGTGTTATACTACAGTAATATCCCATGTCTGGTGCAAAACACTGGAGTTGCTTTTTAGGTCAGATACTGCCATCTGCTGATCAGAGGAGATTGTATTTGTATTTGGATGAGGACATGAGCTCATGCAACTCTTGTTAAGGTTTTAGTTCTCCTTTCTTCATCCTCCTTTCCTTTGAACCTTCCTCCTCTTCTTCCTTGCTACATGACATGCTAAAACTAAAGACATGCTGATAAATTTTAGGCAAAAACTACATCCTTCTTCTCAACCCACTCACATAAAAGGTAGCAGCATAGAGGTGGTAGAGCAGTATAAATACTTGGGTACTGTGATAGACAATAAACTCAAATTCAATGCAAACACGGAGACAATCTGCAAGAAGGGTCAACAAAGATTGTACTTCCTAAGGAAGCTTAACTCTTTTAATGTCGATAAGGTTATCCTGTCTTTGTTTTATAAATCTTTTATTGAATCTGTTCTTACTTTTGCTTTTATTGCCTGGTATGCGGGCATCAGCGTGAAGGAGAGGAACAACATCAGCCACATTGTGAAGGTGGCTGGTAAGATAATAGGCTGTTCACAGGTCTCCTTAACACATATCTATGAGAGGCAGGTTATGAGGAAAGCAGATGCCATACTGGACTCTGTACACCACCCCCTGCATGGTTCTTTTGAGCACCTCCCCTCAGGCAGGAGATACAGAGTCCCTTGTTTTAAGTCCAACAGGACAAAAAACTCCTTTATTCCGAGTGCAATTAGGCTGCTAAATTTGCACAGTTCCGGCACTTTTGATGAGTTATAAGGGAAATAGTTTCTCTCTTTTTTTTTTTTTTTTTTTTTTTTGTCATTGTTGTTTATATGTGAAACAGCGTGTTTTAAATTTGTAGTCTGTGCTATTTATTTGTATGTGTTTTCAAATTGTTGACAAACTGCTGCAAGACAAGTTTCCCCCTCAGGGGTCAATAAACTAGAAACTGAAACTGAACTTACTTGCCTTTCGCCATCTTCCTTTCCCTTTAACCCTTGTGTTACGCATTTGTCTATGATAATGGTTGGGAGGTGAGCCATAACCTTTTTTCATTTTCTTCTGAGATTATATTTTAACTCTCAGGATAAGAGAGAGAGAGAGAGAGAGAGAGAGAGAGAGAGAGAGAGAGATGAAATGATTGCATCTACCACACCTAGACTAAATCATTAACAAGGAGTTAGGACAGACAATTTTACGGTCCAGGAGCCACATGCGGCCCTACAGGCATCCCTGTCTGGCCCCCCGTATAAACACATTCAGTCATAAACAAAAGTAAATAAAAGTGTTTATTCTGTGTATGTAATTCCGATGTGATTATTTTGTTTTGAAAAGCCATGATATGTTATTTAGATATACAATGAGAAAAAAAAATAATATTAAGCTGAATTTATTTATCATTGGTATATCACTGCAGGAGAGATAGGCTATATCCATGGATGGTGGATGTAACTGTGAACTGTATCATGTCACAATGGGTCACATGAATCTCTTATTAACATATAGCTTAATCAATGTGTGACATGCCTCCTGATATGTAGTGAATGTGGGATATATGTCATGATAGTCAGGACATGATGAATGTTTTATTTTTGGTCAAAAGATAACTGTCTTCAAGGTCACTAAAGAAGTCTACTTGCCTGAATACTGAATACTTGACTACCATGACTTGGATGAATGAGAATCTTCATTTACACAATAGTAATTCAACTGTCGTTGTCCATGAAATTGTCTAGGACACTACAATTTCTGCATGGAATACCTTTAGGGGTTCCACAGGCTGAGATGCATATGACCTCATTCTTCCTGCAGCTGCACATCCGGTTGTTGCAACCAAACTTAAGGGGCTCAAACTTAAGGGGCTTTATTAAAGCCGCTAGCAGCAATGACACCTTGACCTGCAGTTCGACAACCTAATAGGCCACCCAACATTGCACTCAAGTGTCTCATATTCATCAAAGGTTGCCGCAATATGTGTAGTACTAATGGTGGGTTATGATAGAACACTATTCAATAAGCATTCGATCTAGGGTATTACATTTCAGTGTGCCTGTGTGTGTGTGTGTGTGTGTGTGTATGTCCTCACATACAGGGAACATCTATTTAAAATATAACATACCTGATTTGTGTGTGTGTGTGTGTGTGTGTGTGTGTGTGTGTGGTAGAGAGACAGTATGAGTCAAGGTTGGGTCTCTCACTGTGAACTGTTTGAAGGCCCGTCTCTGTTCTGTTCTGACTAAGTTTGGTCAGGGATTGGCAAAGAAGAGGGTTGTCAAGGCAACCTGCAAAGCTGCAGAAATTTGTCTGAAGAGGAAGAGACCCAGTGGCCTGGGGGAGGGTGTGTGATGTTCAAACTGAGCCGAAACACCCAACGACCCTAGAGTACATCACTGAGGAAGCAGCCCTGCGCTAAGATAGCTTCCATGTAATTTGTGTTATTCCAGTATACATATGCTGTAAGTACTCTATAATTTATCCCTTGATGAACATGTTGTTATTTATCCCTTGATACTTTTTGTTACTCCATACGTCTTACACAGTACTTCACGGGCTGTAATGATCTAAAGTGTTACCAAGCGTTCTTAAAGAGTAAGTTCTGAAAAACAAAACATAACCTTAAATGGAATTTTCTCTGGAATTTTGTCAAACCTTTGCAAACAGGTCATGTTAATCACATCTCTAACTTCAATTCTTTTGAAACAACTTCAACTCTTTTGAAATGTCTGTGTGTTACTAAATCATCAAGTGCCAGGCTAAAGTTTAAACCCTCTCTCACAGTCAAACTGTTGAAATGCACAGCTATACAGTGCAGTGTGTGTGTCTATCAACATGATTTCTATATAGAACAAAGTGGGACTAAGACTAGTTTACCTAATTTATTGCACATTTGTTGCAGGAGACTAATCCAGGCGACATTTTTTAGCACATTAGAACAGGAACCATTATGTGTCATGAAATGTTCTGATGGAACTGTTTTGTGGAGGTCCCCTTGTGCTCCGCCTACCATCCCATCAGGGAGCCATTTTACTGGGTCAGAGGCCCTTGAAAGAAAATTCTCTCTGGTATTTCCAGTTCAATGGGTTGCCCCACAAAACATCTTGTTAACACACTGGTCACACATGCATGAGTTACCAAGGCTAGGCTTTTTCTCCATGTTATTATGTCCTGTGGAACCTTAACTTTGAAACACCAGCTGCACCGAGCAGAAACTCATTTGGAATACTGGTGTGAAGAGAGGTTTTGCACATTAACCCTTGGACTCATCACTTGACTGGAGCCTTTATCCTACCGCTTCCTTCTCTGTCTTCTAAAACTCATTTTGGTGTCACTGTTGCAGAAACTTTCCCTTCCCGCTTTTTCCTGCTATTATCTTTTTTCAATTGTTTGCTTTTCTCAGTCAGAATTCTGGGTAGGAATGAGTGTCCGTCTGTTTGAAGGGAAAGAGCACGCTCTCTCCTACTGGAAATACAGGATCTCTCCCTCAGAGGAAATCATCGACAAGATTTTAAATTTCCTGGAAAAACATGTGAGTAATCTTGCTTGCACTGGCATGCTCCTAGACTGCAATGTCATAAGGTTTACGGTTAGCATGATTTGATAACTCGTTTCATATAGAAATTTGGTATGGATATTCACAGAATGGTCGTCCCTTTGAGCTTGCTGTCGATGTGGGCTGTGGGTCGGGGCAGGGCACTGTGCTGCTTGGCCCACACTTCACCAAAGTAGTGGGGACCGATATCAGTGCAGCACAGCTAGAGATGGCCGTCCAGCATAACTCAGCCCACAATATCACCTACAGGTCAGCCACAGCAAAACAAAGAGAAAGAGAGCCAGATAATGTATGTGTGTGTATGAGAGAGAGAGGTAAAAGCGTGAGTTGACACATTGAGTATGTTTTTACCCCCTCCATCCACAGAGAATGTCCTGCTGAGCAGCTTCCATTTGAAAATGCCACAGTGGACCTGGTGACCTGCATGTCTGCGTTTCACTGGTTTGACCATCCACGCTTCCTCAAAGAGGCAGACAGGATACTGAAGCCTCGCGGATGCCTAGCCCTCCTAAATTACACCATGGACATGGAACTCAGCTATGGCGATTGCTCAGATGCTCTTAATGAGATTTGCAAGGAGGTTTGATAATTATTTGTCAGTGTTCATTTAAAGTTTCAGTTTCGTTAAAAACAGGCCATTGAAGCAGTAGGTATTTTATTCTAAGGAAGCGTTTAGTTAATCCTAGCTAAGTTACCATGGAGAAGTCACCATGCCAAGTGGTAGAGTAGCCTGTTGGCTTTGTATGGTTAATATAATGAGGATTCCAGGCTCTTCTACAGTCAGGTTTTGACTGCTATAGCTCTGGATATATTTGCCTACTTAACTACAATCTTGGAACACCTAACTGGAAACAGTGTGCTGTTTGGTACACAGTCGTGACAGTTGCATGACAGGCCTATATTTTAGGGGTAATTATTCACTGTAAAAATGTAGTAGCTTAAAAGGTTTTTGATAGTTTTTGTTTGTATCCCAACAGATGTACAGTGCCCTCATGCCCTACCGGAACCCTTACTTGGGGTCTGGTTCCGTTCACATTTATAAGAAAGCCTATGACACACTTGAATATCCTGTCAAGGAATGGTGAGATATCCCACAATGATCAAATGAGCCCAGACATTGAACTCATTACATCAATGTAAGTCAATGTGTCGTTGGGCTAAAGTGAAACTGTGTCTGTGTCTGTTTCTTTCCCACCTAGGTATGACAACCTATTGGTTAAAAAAACTGTTCCTTTGTCTAGCTATATTGGAATAATAGAATCCTTTTCCAGCTATCAAGCTTTGTTACATGAAGACCCAGAGAGGGCCAAAAAACTCACCCAGAACACATCTGAGAGGTGAGGATGAAGTACAATTATGAGCCCCACATACTGTAAGTGTCTTTGGTTAATAAGTAACACTATGATGCAGATTCTGGTACATTTCCCAGAGCATGCAGAGCATATAAAAACTTCAATTCAATCAATCTAGCATTTAGGCTTCAGCTTTTGGTCATGGGCATCCAGGATGATGTTTGCAAGTCTGTTGTGGGCACATCCATTGTAATAAGGTTGCTGGATTTTGTAAATGTGATGTGAAATCATTAAAGGATTTTCATTTAAATAAATACTAAGTAAATAAGATATTAACAACCAGCAATATAGGAGGTTAATGGTACAGTTAGGCCCTCTAGTAGCCTGTCATCCCATTTTTTCCATGTGTCATTGCACCATTTAAAAGATACTGCCATTTATGACATGGCATAGCCCAGACATATTACATAAAGGGTTTTAAATGGTACAATAAAGCCCTTCAGTGGCAGCCCGTTCACCCGGGTCTACCACTAGACTACCACTAGAGGGAGTCATTGCACCGTTCAAAACAATGACTAGCCATTTATGACGTGCAGAAAGCTAGGCCTACATTACAAATATTGATAAATGATAAATGATAAAATGATACTGTACTGTATGTAGTTAGGCAATTCATCTTAATTCTTATTAGGAGGTCCAAAAGTGAAAATTCAGCTAGGTAGATTAAAAAAATGATTTAAAATGAACAACCCCAAATTAGGTAAAATGTGCCACCTCAAAATCAAACAAACAATATAAATTGTGTTTTGAATATGCCAAAATTTGCCAACATTACACCACATAAATGGAACGAGCAGCCTTCTCAGCTATTTGATAGTAGTTTTGAGTCTGCATTAAATTATTACTGTTTTATGGTTCCTGAATGCTGCTACAGCTTGAGGAGTCTGCCAATAATGGCTTCTTAAACAATCTTCCCAGGGAACCTGAGGACAGCAGACTGTAGAGAGACAAAATCTAAGGCTTCAGGTGTCAATCATATACCTAATACTAACTAATTAAGAAGATATACTGTAACCTAGTCGAACTTACATCTAAATGTGACTGAACATTGAGTTTTGGAATTAATTAGTGAATATAGCAGTTCCTTATTGGTGAAAGAAGAGTTTGTTTAAAAGTTTCTTTAAAAGTGATCAGAATAGTGACTGGATCAATGTAATCATTACAGTGGATTGCTAGTCTGGTAGTTAGGATTAGATTTAAATTGTAAGCCTAATTACTTTATTTCAGTTGACAAAAGTGAGTTTATAGGCAGTGAGTTTATTTACTTAAGTTTAACATGAAAAGTAATATAAAAGTTGTTATGTAGTAGAGACCCAGTTGCCTATATAGTTAAGTTAGAGGAAGAGCCCAATTTTAAAGAAGCCTGAGTTATTGAAGAGTTGCCCTAAGCCTGGGACAGTCTGATTGGCCAGCAATGATGTCCAATGCCCCTAGGAATGAACTGAAATATTATGTTTTTAATTAACATCTCAAAACATATAAATTCATCATAATTGAGTTAACATTGCACTCCAGCCAAGACCTATGCACCACAGTTTGAATAAAAGTTTTATTGATTTTTACTTTTTGTGTGACTATCTAGGCTGCTGAAAGTGATGGGGGTAACATCTCCAGATACAGAGGTTCTTCTGTCAACCTGGTACTACTGTCTGCTAACCTGCAAACCACAGCTGGACAAAGATCTTGACAAGACCTTGTCCTAACATCTAGCATTGAGGCCTGAGCTTTTACAGCTGTGAGCATCCATGATGATGTATGCAAGTCTTTTGGAGGCTTCGGGCACATCCATTGTTATAACGTTGCTAGATTTTGTAAATGTGGTGTGAAATCATTAAAAAGGATTTTCATTTGAATGTAATGCTTTCTCTCAGAATGTATAGCCTAGTTAAAGGGATTCTCCGGAGTAAAATACAATTTAGGCCAATTTACGGGTGATTGGGAGTATAT
Source organism: Limnothrissa miodon (assembly GCA_017657215.1). Classification (NCBI taxonomy): domain Eukaryota; kingdom Metazoa; phylum Chordata; class Actinopteri; order Clupeiformes; family Clupeidae; genus Limnothrissa; species Limnothrissa miodon. Next base: position 677,108 of record JAGFZM010001480.1, read on the forward strand.
ACATTGAGTTGGCATCAAAATCACGTCATTCGGATGTGTTTTGAGAAAGTTGCATTTTACCGTTTTGAGCCCAAACTCGTTAGCCTGGACGTAACCAGGGCATGTCATTCCAGCGGCTACAAAACGCTATTTATACCTTCCAAACAACATTACACTTATGTGGTAATGAGTAGAGGGTCCCTATATCCAAACCGAGGTCTTCATGTGGTCGGATAGAGAGTCCAGAATGAATTTCAACAAGCCAGTAACTTTCCGGAAATGTTGCCGCTTTAGCAGCCATCTTCAGGGAAAACATCAGTCACGTGACATTTCAAAATTCCAACCTGTTAGTAAGCTAGGCTTTGCTGTTGCATACAACTTCATTTCAATTTCGAAAGAACAACTATGTTTAAAAAAAAAAAAAAAAAGCGTGTTACGAGCGTGTTACTCCACCCTCGGAAATCGACTCCTACGAACTTTCCCCTGAAGATGGCTGCTAAAGCGGCAACATTTCCGGAAAGTTACTGGCTTGTTGAAATTCATTCTGGACTCTCTATCCGACCACATGAAGACCTCGGGATACTTCGGTTTGGATATAGGGACCCTCTACTCATTACCACGTAAGTGTAATGTTGTTTGGAACTGTAGAAGAGGTATAAATAGCGTTTTGTAGCCGCGGGAATGACATGCCCTGGTTACGTCCAGGCTAACGAGTTTGGGTTCAAAACGGTAAAATGCAACTTTCTCAAAACACATCCGAATTACGTGATTTTGATGCCAACTCAATGTATATACTCCCAATCATCCGTAAATTGGCCTAAATTGTATTTTACTCCGGAGAATCCCTTTAAGCCTAGGCCTATATCTCCGGAGAATGTCTTCCACAATAAATTTGAATTTCACTTGTCTTCGATGCAGCTTCTGGCTTCTTCTTTGAATGTTAATAGAGTTTATGAAATAAATATAGTCTAAGTATAAATAAAATGTTGTTCTTTTGTGAATTCCTGTGAGTGCGTTCATCACAACTTAAATGGACTGTCCAAAGTAAATCAACCTGTAGCCCAGGCATTAACTGGCCAGGGCTTAACAGTTTACAAAATCAGATCAATTCAAATAAACACTGAGTAACACTGATTATATTAACTGGATCAGTGGAGGGGAATAGGCTTGATGTTACCACACAAACTCTCTTAATGGCACTGTGGGAAAGACCTATATCTATGTGAAGATTGGAATGATGAGGCTTTTTTCTCTCTAGGACTAGTTGGTTGTGTGCAGTCTAGCATGTTCACAGTTTAGTTCAAGTCTTGAGAGAAGACTGACTTCAGACGAGAAACTTTGCTTTAGACCAGTCAGATTTTTTACAATTTACAACACAGTCAGCCTACATTTGTCGCAGACTTACATCCCGCACTAACCACAGGTTGCCCCGTCAACTTTACCTAAATGTTGGTGTTGCGGCAGTAGAAGCATCTTTTAGAGCATTGGCCCGACTTTTTGGGTCTTTGTGCATTATTAATTTGGTGGGTGACGTCAGCAGGAACAACGATGTAGAATCTTCGTATTACACATGTAGGCAAATATAGGGCAAATTGACATCTCCGCAAACATTTAGAATTGCAACATTTTGACACCGTAAATACAGTGGCGCTACATAAATTCATTTTCAAGGTCATGTGTTTCCGTGAACTCACCGAGAAGGGTCTGACTGCAGAGCCGCAGAGCCTCTAGGCCACGTCATGACACTTCGTCACGACATTTCAACCTTCGCATGCGTAGTGCTTTACAGATTGATCGCGCTTTTCTTCAGTAAAACAAGTTGCATTCCCTCAAAACCTAACCCGGTAGCTCGCTAATTTCACTAGCATAAATAACAGCTAGTTACATATTTCTAAAACGAATAAATTAACAAACCAAAGGAAAATAACGCAACACCCTACAGCAGCATTAGAACAACAGTATCACAGCTGGGTGTGAGTGAGGGCTGTTCAGAAATCATGAAAGAACACAAGCCGTTAGCGTTAACCGTTAATCGCTAGTCAGTGTAATACAGTGTACAGTGATCCAACGTAGGTCATGGTTTAGGTCGACAGGAGTGTAGGTAAGGCAGGGGTGGTTACTGCTAAACATACGTTTACTGTACGGGTCGGTATTCAAAGTAATTAAGAACAGAAAGTTTTAAAGTAGGGAGAGAAAACAACTTGCTGTTATGCTGTTATTATAAGGGTGGAGAACTCACCCTTCACTTTCTCCACAGGTTTGCAGCTAGACAGTTAGCTACAGCAGCTACATATTGACCTGTCATTCTCGGTACAATGCACTGCTTACACCCACCCCATTGGCAAGCACTGTCGGACTCAGCCTTACGTGCTGATATTTTACCCTAAAAAGCTCCGTTTAGATTAATAGAATATAAAGTCTCTTTGTTATTGCCGTTAGTTATATGTTTTTTCTTGGAATACTGGGTAGAGATGAGTGTCCGTCAGTTTGAAGGGAAAGAGCATGCTCTCACGTACTGGAAATACAGGATCTCTCCGTCAGAAGAAATTATAAACAAGCTGTTAAAGTTCATGAAAGACCACGTAAGTAACTGGCTAACTGGAATATTAGCCTATTTAACTGACTGCTTATTGTTTACAATAAAATCGCAGGGCTAACATCTGTTAGTTCTTAGGGCTCCACTGTTTTCCTGAAATGATGACAAGATTCAAGTTCTTTTATAAACTCCATTAACGTTAGATAAAAGACTATTCGAATTTTGTTTAGTTATGCGCCTGAGGAAAGCATAAACCGCTGTTATTTAGTTTGTTTACATCAGTGTAATATTTTTTTTCTAGATGTCAGGTTGTTTCTAAACATTTCTTTTGGCAAAATCTGAAAACACCCCACGTCATAATCTTAGTCAGTGCACAATTTAGGCTACCTATGAGCAATAGATATTCCCCTTTACTTAGGCCTACATTGAGACAAATGCTTTGTTCCATGTAATGCATTAGCCCACTAAACTATGTGCCACGGGGTTTTTGCATCACTCTGCAACTTCTCTGTGAAGTCTGGCTACTGAATAAAGATTTGACATTACAATCTTGGGATATCTAACCTATTTGCCTCTTTGGTGTATATTTACATTACAAGGCAGTGCAGTGTAAATACTGCAGAGGACTACAGGAAGTTGGGACTTATCTCAGTATTGCATAATAAAACATGTGGAGGGCGTAGGCTTGTAGAAAAAAGGCTGTTAATTTTTCCAATGAACAGTATGCATCAGCTGTCTACTTGATTCAGTGTAGTAATATGTACCCTCTATGGTATGAAAGAAGGGAAAACCGGTGAACCAGTGTAAACTAAAAACCCTACACTTAAGATGTGATTAGAGGTGAAGTAACATACTGGAGGTCAGTGATCAGGTCAGGCTGGGCCAGGTCAGGTCATTAATGGTGAAATATGATCTAGGCCTATCAAATGATAGGTGTGTTGCAAATTATTGGACACTATCCAATGTTTGTATCCATATAATTAGCTAAGGAAGTTTTTGGCAATATCTATATATTTCTAACCTAATCTATTAACATATCTATTAGCATATAACATACAAGATTGTATAAAAACCTTCTTGAAGTGTAACTGATATCAGTCCTTGAATAAATTTGGTTCAAAGTCATGGGGCTTATCTAGGCGCTCAAAACTTTTAGTTCAGTTTTCAAACACTAAAAAGGCCTAGTCGCCGTGTAGCTTATAAGACAATTCACCAATACATTTTTGTAATCTATGTATGTGTATCCTAAACTTTGCATGATTAATCATATGTATATGTGTGACATAAGTATTCACATATTTGTTGCTTTTACAGAAGGGTCAACCTTTCGACCTGGCTGTGGATGTGGGCTGTGGGTCAGGGCAGGGCACTGCCCTACTTGGCCCACACTTCAATAAAGTAGTAGGGACCGACATCAGTCCAGCACAGATAGAAATGGCCCTCCAGCATACAACAGCTCAGAACATCACTTATGGGTCAGCAACAGCCACACAATCCATGAGAAAATCTCAGAGACATAGTATATATAATTAAGTACTGTATGTATAGTTAATAATGTATATGGTATTATTTCAATATACAGTGAAATGTTTTATAGTCAAAGACTCAGTTTTATTTCCTGTATTCTGATTTCATGATTTTAAATGAGAATAGTTATTACAATGTGATACATGTGATAGACTGAAATAACACATCTTTAAGATCATGTTTTACAGATATATCTATCTATCTGTCTATCCATCCACAGAGCATGTCCTGCTGAGCAGCTTCCGTTTGAAAATGCCACAGTGGACCTTGTGACCAGCATGACAGCGTTTCACTGGTTTGACCATCCATGCTTCCTGGAGGAGGCAGACAGGATACTGAAGCCTCATGGATGCCTAGCCCTCCTAAATTACACCATGGACATGGAACTCAGCTATGGCGATTGCTCAGATGCTCTTAATCAAATATGCAAGGAGGTCTGATATGCATTTGGTTACTACCTTGTGGGATCAAATAGTATTTATATTTATATATTTTTTTCCCATAAAACCCTAATGGTGCCACCTGAAGTAATTAGGTACAGTCAAAAGTGTGTACAAATTTTGGTGCTTCTATCCACCACATAGCAACCCTTTTTCAATGATAACTCACCCTAAACTCATTTCTTTCATACACAATAAATAGAGGCTTATTTGTGCACGTAAGATGTGACTGTCGTAAGGCCACCTTTTTTCCAAGCCCATTTTTGTAGAGTTTTCTACACACATTTTCTACACGTTTGTTTGATTTTGTTTGTATTTCATCAGCTATACACTGCCCTCATGGAATACTGGAATCCTCACCTGGGGGATAATTTGCATGATCTTTACAAGAAAACCTATGACACCCTTGAATACCGTAAAGAATGGTGAGACCTCCCAACATACATAAATACCGGTAGACAGAGGAAGAGAAGCTACTGACATCATGTTTTTATAAAACAGTTACATTAAAGATATAGGGTATGAGATCCTGGAATAATGAAATTCTCAGACAACAGATAAAGTTAATAGAATAAAAAGTGAGTTTCTGTGTCCCATTTGGTTGTGTCAGCTCATTTTTCACTTGGTGACCTCAAACAACGGCTATGGATTGACTCGCACCAAATGCACCTCTTTTAGAGATCAACATTTGGTTACTATGGAGGCTACTTAATTCACTTCATGCTAGGCAATCCATTAACAATTTTTTTTACACTCTGTTGCTGTCAAAAAGGCATGTAATATGAGAAAACGAGTCATATAATATCTGTTTCTGTTACCTTAACAGGCATGAAAATCTCTGGGTCAGAAAGACTATTCCTCTGTCCAGCTATATTGGAATGACACAATCATTCTCCAACTATCAGGCTATGTTACGTGAAGACCCAGAGAAGGCCAAAAAACTTCCTCAGGACACAACTGAAAGGTAGGGATGAAGTCCAGTCATGAGCATCAACAAGTGTTTTTGGTTTATAAGTAACAATATCACTTTGTACCAGTTTGATTGGGACAATTCAGTACAGTCTTATCTTTAAGTGATCAATATGGGTCAAAGTTGACCCATACTGCGTACTAGTGTTAAGTGTATGACAGTAGAATAGATAGTTTAGTACAGTAGTATATGGTAGATGGACAGGAAGTGTGTAGGAGGGAGAAGTGCTACAGTAGGATCAGGAAGTGACTGCAGTCCTGACGTGAACCCCAATTAAGATTTATCAAATGGTCAGGATCAAATGGAAGAGATCACAGTTTTGCTGTCATTACATTTGAGTGATTATCTCTAGGCTGCTGAAGGCGATGGGGGTGACATCTTCAGACACAGAGGTCGTCCTGTCTGTCAGGTACTACGGCCTGTTCAGCAGAAAACCATAGGTGGACAAAGATTTTAAAACACCCCAAGACACCTAGAAGTCAACCAATGTATTGGTTTGGCCATAGCTTTTCAGCCATTTCTGGACCATTTCTAATTCAATGTCTTCATTTTCATGTCTATGAAATAAATGGCTATAAAATAGAAAAAGAAGTTGTAGGCTAATCAAACTTCACACATTAGAGGATACGGTACCTCGTGAAAGACGGGTGTGTGTGTGTCTCCCCAAAGTGGCCATCAATTCCGATTCCAAAATTAGATAAAACAAAAATCACCATTTCAATACCATGTGAAGGTAATTTGTAGTTTAACCTAGACCAACTTAATGTCTTCTGCTAAAAGTCAGACCGTCGGTCACACATCTTGTTAGCTACCTACCATTAAGATGAAAGGTGAAAACGTTTCTCTTGAAAATAAATGTATTTTATTAATCCCACATTCCAAGCCCCTGGATGTTACCCCCTCATTAAAGTCTGTATTATTTATCTCTTGATTGTTCAAGAGCAGGGTTCTCAATTGTAAGATTTTTTTTATTAAATTTGCAAACATTTGTCAGTTACCAGTTAAGCTGTATAAATTAACAAAATTTCGGCCCAAGATTTTGGTCAAATATCAGTCACCTGGAGCCAGTAGATATTGATATTGGTATCAGCCTAAAATAGACATGTCAGTAGGGCTTCAGTTTCAATAGTCCTGAGACTCCTGGATGATGTTGCAAGTTTGTTGCTCTCATTGTTTGTACACTTTTTTTTTATTAATATAATGTTGTGTAATCCACAAAAAATTGCACTTGAATTTATGCTAACAACTTTCTTACTTTTTTCTCTGCAAATAACTTTGTATGTCTGCCAATAAATTGGAAATTTCGAAGCTATCAGTTTTTTGTTATTTGTAATTTGAATTAACCAACTGTTGAAATAAATCCAAAAAATAAAGGTGAGTAGCTGTATGTATGTCACAGTTTATTTGAAACCATTTAGTAAATTCTTTAATTCGTTCATTCATTCATTACTAAATGTAGGCTGCTGTGCCATGTAGGCCTATATGTTTTTTTCTTCTTATTTTAATTGATTTTAAAGGCGCTCTAAGTGATGCTGTTTCACGTCACTTCTTGTTGACGTTCGAAGTATTGTCAAACAAAACGGAGGATAGCTCCAGAGAGGGTTCAAGCGTTATAAGTTATAGCTCACTCCTCCCCCTCCCTCCCATGCCTCCCAAAAGACTCATGAACCTTGTCGTTTATTGGCGGGAACACTGTTATGTTTCGTTTTCGTTTGTTATGCTAGGTTTGCCCACTGTGTTTTGTTGCCGTTTGTGGAGCCAGGGCTGTCTACAGAGACCGCGTTTTTTTACAGTGTGTTCAGGGGACAGGCAGCTAGCAGATAGTGAGGAGATGTTTGCTGTATGTAACAACACATGTTTTAGTCCTAAAAACGTGTCACATCGCTTAGAGCACCTTTAAGCAGAATAGCCTTTTATTTTTGTCAGTAAATAAAAAATATTGAAATAAAGTATGAATAAACCACTAGCATCCATTAGTAGTGTGAATACTGTTAATGCATGGATTTAGATTTGTTTTCATTTAGCATAATAAAACACTGGCAATGATCTCTGTTTCCAGGGCAACAGCTTACTAGACATTTTGGTTGCGTTGTTTCTATTAAAAAAAACTTCAATTCATGACCTCGTAATGCAGAACTATTGATTGAATGTCAGTTTCATTGTTTTTAAATACCTCTTCTGTGGCATTGAATTATGAGATTAGCTTAATGCATTATTATGGTTGGAAAGCCAAAAACAACTCACTATATCCCTATAAAATGTGGTACAACTAAAAATATATATATATTTTTTTTTTAATTGCAAACAAGTAGACAGTTACAAAGACAAAAAACATAGGTAGACAAAAACACAGTACAATGATGTACAAGTACAAGACACATTAAACTAGAAACGATAACAGAATACTCACAAAAGGCTAGACAGTACTGCTTAAATGCTCACAGAGAGGAATGTGTGTGGGGAAGGGGGGGTGTTGTCCTGGAGATGGGCCGGGGGTTGCTAGTAGTTTGGGAATTGAGTTCAGTGTGTCGTGATTGAGTGAATATGTGCAATATTGGATTAATGTTGGGGTTAAGAGACAGAGGCTGGAAGGGTTGATATGAGAGAGAGGTTTAATTGTATATCTACTTATTTATGTATTTATTTATTTATTTATTTATTTTTTCTCCTTCCCCCCCCCCCCCCCCCCCCCCGTCCCCCCCCCCCACTCCCCCATTTATAATAATAATAATAATAATAGTAATAATAATGATAATAATAATAATTAAAAATCTATCTGAAATTAATACCTGAGCACTCATATATGGCAATCGACCTGCCCTCACCTAATGCAGTTGGGGGGACAGAGGAGAGGCTCCGTGTACAACAGGCCCCCCCAGCCCCCATAGCCCGCCACACTCACCCCCAACACCCTCCAAACAACACGCCGAACTTAACCTATGTGTGCATGAATGTGTCAAGATTATGTTCCCTTTCTAATGTGTATTGCATTAAAAGAAGTTGGCGTGCAGAATGAATACCTGCTCAGATTTCCATCTGCACGCCGCATTCACCCTACATACACTGCCCTGTAATAGAATGTTGCTTTTGTTACTGGTGGTTGTATGATATGTGATTCCTAATGTGTAGTGCATTTAAAAGAAAGTAAGGCGTGTTGCATGCGTGTGTGCAAGGGGCGGAGCCGGGGGATACCGAGAGGACCCTAAAATCACAGACACCAACCACCTCCCCCCCCAACCAACACCCAGACAAGACCAGGCCATCCCAGTGCTCCAAAGGCTCAGGTATACTGGAAAATTGCGATGTGGGGAGTGAGGAGAGGGAGGGAGGGACCAGGAGGCGGGAGAGAGAAAGAGAGAAGGAAAAAAGAAAAACAAACAAACTAACATGTAAGGTTGTTCCAGCGTCTATCTCTCATTGTGTGTGGCTATGTGTTAGTTTGTGTGGATGGGAATGTGGATATGCAGTATGATAATTTAAGCTATAGTTGGGATTGGATCTCAGACATGGAGGACCTGATTATGACTGTAGGTAGTTGAGAAAGGATGACCAAGAGGAGGATGTATTCTGATTGTTGCTTGAGACGGGGGTAGGTGAATTGTCCAATGATAAATAATCTGTTAACAGGTTTTTCCAATGGGTGATATGTACCTTGTTTCTTGTCTTCCAGTTCATGAGGATTGTTTTCTTGGCGATAGCTAGTGCTACAAGCAGTATTTTATTGTTTGTGGTGCTAAGATTGGTTGCAGATGTATCTCCTAGTATACACATGGAAGGGGATACTGGGATGTGACATTTAAAGAAGGAAGAGAGTGATTCTGTGACGTTTACCCCATAGACTGTATATTATATACAGTCTATGGTTTACCCAGAACCGATTGATTGGAGTGCAGTGCCAGACAGCTTGAATGTATGTGTCTGGGTTGTTTTGTGAGCAGTGGGAACATGTATCGGAGCAAAAACCCATTTTAGACAGTCTCTGTGCAGTGTAGTGAAACCTGTGAAGTACCTTATACTGTATTAATTGTATGTTAGTATTATTAGTCATGAGATAGATGTTTTTACAGATTTGGGTCTAGAAGCCGGCACCAGGAGTGATGGACAAGTCTGATTCCCATTTTGGAGTATGGAAGGTTTGAAGTTTTTACTGACTGTTGTATGACTTTGTATATTTTGGAAAGAATCTTTTGGGGGGAAGGTATGTTAATCAGATCCAAGATTGGAGGAGGGATCGATATGTTAGCTGCCTGGTTGTTAATTTTAGCTTGAATGTGTAACCCACGTTACTATTGGTGGTCAGAAGACCAGACTACGCC
>JAGFZM010001480.1:691875-726795 GCA_017657215.1 Limnothrissa miodon
CATTTAAATCAGCCCGTGACGTAGCTTACGTCACTTGCTGGTTACAAATGCATGTTTTCATCTAGGTATTGAAGGAAGTGTTTACTTTCGATGCCGAACTTCTGGACCAAATAGGTAAATGAGACCATTCTATTGTCTTGAATAATCTGGTGAAGATGAGTGATCCCTTTGTCTAACCATGTGTGGAAGTTGAGAGGTTTTTTGTTGACAATGAAATCAGGGTTGTTCCAGATAGGGGTGAGATTTGATGGTGTTAGTGGTGAATTAGTGATGTGATAAAACTTCCACCAGGCTGTCAGGCTCGATGCTATTGTTGGTGCTTTGAAGGATGGATGTTTTTTGATTGACTGACTACAGAAAGGCAGGTCTGAGATCTGAATATCCTTGCAAATGGATTGTTCCAAGTCTAATAATTCTTAATGACATGCTGAAGTTGTTGTGACTCCACTTGCTTGAACTCATATGACGAAGCCATAAGCCACTTGCTGCTGATGGATTAACTTTCTTTTCAAAGTTAGCATTCAGTGTGGGAGGTTTTCTCTCACACTCCTGTGAGGAGGATCAGCCAATCTACATAGACAGCCTAGCTGGTTAGCTAGATTTGTGAAAATGTGACAGGACGTTAGTGTAAAACCATTTTTGATTAAATATAAGCAGCCCACTTAGTGTGTTTTGGGCTATTTTCTGAAAAAAAAAAGCAAAGAGCTGAATGAAGGCAGCACTTTCTCACTGTCAGCTCTTCTGGATCATACCTCAGTAGTTTACACATTAGCCCCTGGACTCAACCTTTGTGTTTCAGTCCCTGGACCCAACCTTTGTGTCCTCCTACTGCCTTCTTACCCCCAAAGCCCTCTGTGAGTTCCTTTTGGTAACTTGATCCAGCTGTTTCTGTTGTAGCCTGTCTCTTTTTGTTGGCTTTCCCATAAGGAATTCTGGGTAGGGATGAGTGTCCGTCTGTTTGAAGGGAAAGAGCACGCTCTCTCCTACTGGAAGTACAGGATCTCTCCCTCAGATGAAGTAATCAACAAGATTTTAAACTTCCTGGGAAAACATGTAAGTGAAAGTGCTGCATTAACACACTGAAATATGTTACTGAATGTCTTATTATGTGGGGGAAAATGTTATTCAGGAAATCTGCACAATATGGCAGCTGCAGGAAAGAGGTTTTTAAGAAACACCTCTGAATGAGTGTTATGAAACAATTAAACAATTCAGATAATGTAAGCAAACTTTAAGCAATCATTTCAGTCAATATGCTACATGGAATTTTGAGATGAAAATCATTACATTCACGTTATTCATTAGCTGACACCTTACCAGTGTGACTCATAAGACTGAATGCTATTCTAATGGGAGTTTATTATTAACAACAAACCATAAAAAAACAGAATAGCCACTTGGAGTTGCATGAGAGGATGTTGATCATTTGTACATAAGAAAATGGTGGTTGTTCACAAGGAAAAAGAGTAAATCTCGCAATGTAGGCTCTGTGTTTTAAATTTGCCGTTCACATGAGACATATTCACATGCTTTTGTCTCGTCAGAATGGTCGGCCCTTTGAGCTTGCTGTCGATGTGGGCTGTGGGTCGGGGCAGGGCACTGTGCTGCTTGGCCCACACTTCACCAAAGTAGTGGGGACCGATATCAGTGCAGCACAGCTAGAGATGGCCCTCCAGCATAACACAGCCCAGAATATCACCTACAGGTCTGTAATCAATGGGAGACAAAAAGCTGGAACTTGGAAGCCTTCAGAGTTTGCTTGAAATAACTTGCACACTTGCAGTAAACAAAGTAATTTGTGTTTGTGTGTGTGTAAAGTTTTATGAAATTGTGTTTATCTTGTCCGTTAACATTAAAAAATTATCATTGTTACCGTTTTAGCTTACAAATAAGTACAGTATATTGGGCATTTTTGTAATAATGTCATGACTGTTATCCAATAATATACAAATGGCATTGTTTCCTTGATTTTTTCAAATTCTCTTCTATGCTTTCTCATCCTTTCTATGCCCACAGAGAATGTCCTGCTGAACGACTTCCTTTCAGAGATACCACAGTGGACCTTGTGACGAGCATGGCTGCGTTTCACTGGTTTGACCGCCCGCACTTCCTCAAAGAGGTGCACAGGATTCTGAAGCCTGGGGGGTGCCTGGCCCTCATAGACTACTCCCCAGATATTGAGCTCATCTATGGAGACTGCTCAAAGGCACTCAATCAAATCTGCAGAGAGGTGTGATAAGCCACTCCCTCTAATGCCCTCCCTCGCCATAAATCCTATACACTCAAACCTTTAACTTGCATGAATCAGACAATTAATCCATGTTTAAGAGTGCATTTCAATTGTGCCAATATATTAACTAATCTGTATTAAAATATGTTTGTTTTGAAGATGGAAATCTTCTTGGTAAAAAGTGACTGTGGTGACATGTAAAAAATATATTTGCTTGTCAACAGCTATATGCTGCTCTTAGACCATTCAAGAACCTTTACCTGGATGCTTCATGTGACCCTTACAAGGAAGCTTATGACACGCTTCAATATCCTGACAAGGAATGGTGAGATTTTTTAATGTGTAGAAGAATTAGGTTACCTACGACCTTTGTAAGAATAAGGTGTTATGGACAAGAAAGACAGGGAAGATGTCAGCTGCCACTATCCATTGAGCCTTTACTTTAGAGTGATATGGGCATCATATTCTGAACTAGAAGATTTATTTGGTGTAGTTGACTCAATCTACTTCATTGTCATTACTAAAACATGCACTGATTGACAGTATTTTCCCACATGGCTGTTTGTCAACATGCTGTTTATGTGTTTACATTAATTGTCTGGTAAACCGTATAGACGTAAAAAGGCAGTCTTTGATCTAGCCCTCTATATTTTCCCTATGTCCTGAACAGGCATGAGAACCTATGGGTCAGAAAGACAGTTCCTCTGTCCAGCTATATTGGAATGATAGAATCATTTTCCTACTACCAGGCTATGCTACGTGAAGAGCCAGAAAAGGCCAGAGGACTTTCTCAGGACACAACCCAGAAGTGAGATCAACCTATTGTTATTAAAATGTGTTGATATTGTTTACTAGTAATGGAAATGTTAATTACATTTATCATTTAAATTATCAGTTAATAATAACCATATGCAATAGCATCTAATTTTATGAGATACTGAATTGGGCGTGAGCCCATTTGCTTCAGCCATAATCATCAAAATAATGGAAACATTTTTCTTTGTGTCTTAACTCCCATTTCTGTGACTGTCCCAAGGTTGCTGAGGGCCATGGGGGTGACATCTTCAGATACAGAGGTCATCATGTCGGTCAGGTACTCCTGTATGCTGGCCTGCAGACCTTGACAGGCAGAGTTTGCCTCATGTCTCAATAGTAGGATCTCAGTTTCAGATGACATCTGTTATAGGCACATGGTGCTTCCATTGTATTATAAGATTGTGGTGGGGTTATATATTTCCTGGCCTTGATAAGTCTACAGATTTTTGGATACTTCAGATAAATGGAGACCCAACTAACTAACCAAGTGGGAGAGTTTTGCATGCATCACATAGATTCACCTGCTGCTCTAACCAGAAAAGAAAATGACTTGAATAGACACTGAATCAAACAACGATTAGTGCCAAGCTAGAGTAGGGAAGACAACTACTGATGTAGTGCAAGCTGTTAAGCTCTAAAAAAACTATACATTCCTCTTCATCTCTCCTGAGGTCCTACTATTTTCATTGCACAAAAATGTGTACAGACTACAGATTTGCCTCAGACAACTCAGCAGACAGCTAGTCTCCTAATAAATCTTAAATTCACTTTAGGGTGTTGCCTCTGATTTGTCTTTTATTGTTCATTGTGCTGCCATTTTGGTTTACGTAAATATGAATGTGTTGTTGCCTGTTAGGACTTTTGTGCAAAGTGGCACCAATAAAATCACAAGCACATCATGACAACCGTAGCCTGGTATACACTTATATAATACAGGCCAAATATACTGTATAGTTTAACTAAATTAATCTTCTTAATCTTTTTAACTAAAAAAATCTTCCAAAACCCCTAATGACTGTGGGCAATTCTTCTTTTGTAGTGGTGGTCTATTTGAAAATGTTATTCTTTTGCAGCATACCAGTTTTGCAAAATGAAAATAATCTGAAAGGGTCTCATTATAGAAATTACATTTTAATCAGTCAAACAGTGAAATTTAGTATAAATATGCCGTAAACAATACTCACACACACACACACACACCATTCCCATGACATACTCTGTTTGAGGAAATTCTGTATTCCTCACTCACTCAACTACTCACTAGTTTGCCATCCTCAGAGGGCATCTCTATTTCTTTTTCTATCTTTGACCAAGGGTTTTTCTTTTTTTTTAAACACACACACACACACACACACAACACACCATTCTACTGGTCTGCTGAAGCTTCCATGTCAGCCTCCCCTTCTTCCTCAGGGTCTCCTGGGAGGATTTCCGTCACTTTCTGGATAAGTTCCTCAATCTGGTCCTCAGACAGTCTCTCCTCACTCTCCTCCACCATCTACACACAGGGGCAGAGAGATTATAGAGCTACAAACACAATAGCAACATGGCGATTTACCTGCAAACTACGTGCACATTAGAAAGAGATCCTTTTTAGCATTTACTTGTCATGGAACATTGCAGGTGAGATCAAATAGGGGCAAGCAGAAATGACAACAAATAATCTGATATGGTGGATTCAGAGTTTGTCTAAAATGATAAACAAGACACAGTAATGCAGTGCTTGTTGTGTATGTTTGCTTGATTTAGTAATGCATGTCTTGTGACCTGCAATGGCCCAAATGGAACGCCAGACTTGACCTTGCAGCTCAAAATGCCCACAAACTGGGAAAATAGTATGCCCATAACTGAGCCAAAGCCAGGGGGGCAGTTTCACTTACTGGCAAATTTTTTCAAGTGTAGGCTCGCCAACATTCTGTACATTTTGCATAGCATGCTACTAGTTAGCTACCAATTCATTCAGTATTCGGACATTGTACGCCATGTCCTTAACAGACCAAAAAGATGCAATTTACTAGATCTATAGCAGGCAGGAAATGGGTGGAAGATTAAAGAATCTTACCAGCTGAATCTCCACAGCTGTCTGAGGTCTATGATTTAGGAGTTGAAGTTTCTCTGCTCTGTTAGTGAAGAACACATGACGGGTTAATATATGAATTTGCCAGGACCTACAGAAAACCTATAGAAAATGGTGACAAAACAACCACACAATACATTACAGAAGCTGATGCTACTGTAGTGTTGTATTTAAAATGGGTGAAATATGGTTCATTTGACTGTAATTTCTAAGTATAAGGTCATCTCAGTGAGTATAATAGATTAATAAACTAACTTGGTGAGTTTGTGGTCAAGCATGGTGGTGAGGAACTCCTTCACAATTTCAGGATTCTGTCGAGAGCATGCTGTTTTGGAGAGATACTTCAAAGTCTAAGCAAAGAACACAATAAAAGGGTCATGAAAGTAATTATGTGGTGGTGCTAGGTGGTCATTTCCAAATCCTTATATTAGGCTATATATATTAGTTTGAAATCTAACCTCATACATGATCGTGTTCAGATTCTGTTGACCCGAACTGTGTTTTTTACCACTCTCTTTCCTCTTCTCTTTAAGGTCTGTGAGGAGTTGAAACACCTGTCCCAAAAATAGTCAAAACACTGGTTAATATAGGCTCAAGAGAAGAAGAAAGCCTACTCTTTTATAGATAATGTGTCTTTCACTAAGCACATGTAATGTAGTGTAAGCGTGTTGACATATTGGTCTAATAAATATCTAAAGATATACGACAAGCATCCTACACTAACGTTACGTTACATGGACAGTGTGCAGCAGCCTTACCTCATAGTTGCTTAACATTCCAGCGTTTGCATCCCTCCTGAAAAGCAAATATGGATCATGTTTAAACAGCCCTAAAGAGAAACAATTATTATATATCTACTGAAAAACGTAGACGCCTCTAAAACACGTTTAAAGCCATGATTAAGAAAACAGCAATCCTTACACGTCCATGATCCCACAGTGTTGTCCGTCGTCTTAAATATCCCGTCGGATTTAACATTTGTATATATAGTTCCTGGTTATTTTATGTTCGAATGAATGTAATGACTTAACGCAAGCTTAAAAACGAAGAAAACGAAGCAAAAAATAACGATTTGGCAATAACAAAGTTCTCACGAAGATTCATGTTAAGGTACTATCTTTAAGTAAAACGAACACATACAGTCTATGGTTAAAAACGACGCCTGAACTCAGAGCCCAACTAGCGAGCTGAAACTAGCGTGTGAGTGCCATCTAGCGGGCAATTGTTAAAATTAGCCTATGTCTTGTTCTGAAAGTGCAGGTTTCCATTGCTGTCACACATTGTCTCATATTATATAGCTCCTTTTTATGATTAATCTAGTTTATCTACGCCGTGAGTATAGGCTAATTACATTTTAGACAATGTGATAAATAGTTCTTCCAGTGTTTTTGTTTTTTAAAGAATATTCTATATTTACTTTCAAATATGGCAAAGAAAATAAAGAAAAAGCATGGCTAAGTCTGACAATTTTGGCATGATAAAATGTTTGGAAACTCTAAAGAAACTTGGCCAAAGATGTTTCGCTCCAGATTTTAGGTTCTCCTAACCCTTAATGAAACAAACATGATGGGGCTTTTGTCACTGAAAGGTGCATGACAGAAATTATTTTTGTTAAATCAGCAGCAAAAAAAGTTGTTGGTTGAGTATGGTTGAGAAATCACATGACTGCAACATTAGGATTATGCTACCGGTGAAACTGATCTGAGAACGGGATAGAAGGGGGGCTTGCGTAATGGCTAAGCAAAACTTCTGCTCCTGGCTAATGACTACAATGAACTCGGGTGGTTTCGACAGCCTCCACTGTTGGTGGGTGTGTATTACTGAATGGCATCTAACCCAACTCCGCCCTGTCTCCAGAGCGCTCAAATGCACTCCTTCAGCTCAGCGTTCTCGTGATTTGAGTTTACTCGAAAATGGCAACAATCACTGGGCTACTGAACGCTGCTAGTTAAACAAAAAAATGCTTGTTGGCTCTATATGATTCAAGAGCTACCTCAGATATGAGATTGGAGTTCTGACGTACGGAAGCCTGGAGGAGAAGGCAAGCGCAAACAAGCAACAGGTGCGAAAGGCGATACTCAGGTGAGTTGTTTGTTTAAATAATAGGATAGTGGTGGGAATGTTGGCTAGTAGGCTATGCCTAATGTTAATATTAGATATGAGTGCAATAACACCATGTTGGTGTGCATCATTCAGTTTTACTGACTGATATACGGTCATTTGAGGACATAGAAAACTAATGTAGGCCTAGAAATTGACATAAATATTTTTTGGCGGTGTTATTATGTTGTTGGGTGTTAGCCTGCCTTTGTGTTTTTTGGATCAGTGTGCACTCAACGTTATATAGCATTGGCTGAGAAAATGTAATGTGTCCGTCTCCGCCAATTTGTTATTTCTCAAAGAGAAAACTAGCTAGGCTGTAGCAGCTGACTGTCAAATCGGCTTCAAAACGAAATGTAGCCTAGTTAAAAAAAAAAAAAAAAGAAAAAAAAAAAAAAAGTAGTTTAACCATCATCTGTAGTGGTACTGCCTGACTGACCATGATGTAATTACCGCAAAGTTGTTTTGCCGAGTCGCTTCATCTCTGATCAGCCTGTGGGAGTTGGTGTTGTCGTCGCCTATCTCCTCTTCCTTCAAGGCTAACCAACATGACTTGTTCAAAAACAATATGATAACTGTACAATCTTTCCCCTTTAATTGAAAAATCTAAAAGGGTGTGACCGTCATCTGGAAGCCATTCTATTTACACACCTACTGTGTGTTTCGAAGGCACTATCAGCAGAATGTATGTAATTAGGCCTACTACTTTGAGAACTTCTATGCTGCATGTTTTATGTTGCAAAAAAAGAAAGAAAAGGTCACCTCAGGCCAATGTGGGTGGATGTCATTTTTGGAGGTCTTGTTTGTCAACTTTTTGGGTGTGATGGGCTTTAGAGCTATCTCTGTTCTAGTCTATGGTCTGTGTTCCAAATGTTCTGATTTTTTCCATAATTCTGGTCATTTCCACTAAAAATAATAGATTTAGAACTTGGAACGTTGGTTTAGAACATGACACCAAAATCTTATTTCATCCGCACTGATGATTGCAGCTGTTTAAAAACTGATGTGATGTGTGGACTGGTTCACCTCAGTTCAAAGAATTGTAAAATGGAACTGGTTCATGAACCTGTTCCCTCTGTTAGTTGGAAAACGCCCATACTGTTTATTTTGTGTTCTGTGCCTGTCTCTGAAGCTATGTTTAATTGTATGTTTTATTTATCCACAGGGTATCGGGACAGTGTTCCTCTGGACCCTTGCTCACTTGCTTTCCCTATCCTGAGGAATTTCTTTCTTTTTTCCTCATTCACTCCCCACTCCTCTTTCAACATGTCAACAGTAGTCCTGCAGTGCCTGAGCACACTGTCCTTGACAGTGAAGCAGGTTGGAAGCCTGCCACGCCTCTCCATCTCCCTCCCTACTCTTCCCACCCTCCCCACCCCGAAACCCACAGTGTCGGCCGGCAACGTCCCCATCCTGTTCCGCGAGCCATACATTCTTTCGGGCTACCGGCCCACAGGCCAAGGGTGGAGGTGTTACCTGCAGAGCCTCTTCCAGTGGCACAACGAGTCGCTAAATGTTTGGACACACCTGCTGGCTGCCCCCTTGCTCCTGCTGCGCTGCTGGGCACTGCTTGCCCAGGCCAGTGGTGCTAGTGGAGGGTACCTGGCCCTGCTGGACCTCTCTGCAGTCCCCCTGGTTCTCTACGTGCTTTCGTCCTTAACCTACCTGGCCTGCAGTGTGACGGCGCACCTGCTCCAGTCGCACTCCAAGCAGGCCCACTACTCCTTCTTCTTCCTGGACTACGTGGGAGTGGCCGTCTACCAGTACGGCTGCGCCCTGGGACATTACTTCTACTGCGCCGAGCCAGAGTGGCGCCGCACGTTCAGCCTCGGATCTGTCTTCCTCCCCGGTGCTGGCCTGCTGGCCTGGCTGTCCTGCGCCTGCTGCTGCTTCGCCAAGGCCCACTACCGCCGCCCGTACCCGCTGCGCCGCAAAGTGTGCCAGATCATTCCCACCAGCCTGGCATACTTCCTCGACATCAGCCCCGTGGCGCACCGTCTGGTAACGGGCGACTGGGAGCAGGACGCGGCTCTGCCGTTTCATGCTGGTCAGGTGGCGTTTTTCCTTCTGTCGGCGTTCTTCTTCTCCTGTCCATTCCCGGAATGCTTTCTCCCGGGCCGCTGTGACATCGTGGGCCACGGCCATCAGATCTTCCACTTCTTCCTGGCAATGTGCACCATGTGCCAGTTAGAGGCTTTCTCCAGAGACTATTTAGCACGAAAGGAAGCCATTTTAGAGGTGCACGGGGAAGGGCTGGTCATGGGAGCAAGCGTGTCTTTCCTCGTTCTGGCGCTGTGCTGCTTGGCCACTGCAGGTTGGATGCACAAAACTGTTCAAAAGCAGCTGAAGAACAACCAACTATAGACTCTAGAACCTCTATAGAACCTCTCTATAGACTCTACATGTATAGAACCTCTCACCATTGTTTTTGTTCAAGCTTAATCTGACATTTGTTATGAGAAGTTATATCACTGACTTTAGAGCAACGTTTATGAAATGTTAATAATTATCAATTAATAAATTAATGTGGTTTTTATATGAACTGTTAACTTGGCCTTCAACAGACCACTTTTCCATACATGCACTTTTTAAAATCAAAACTGACATACTGGCAACATCGCTGTATTTCTACCAGATAGATGATGTTAAAGCATAAAGCAAGAGGATTGTCTTTATGTGGGCTTTTTTGTGCGGTTACATGCACCTTCTTAGTATGGTAGTCTCATTTTTTTTAAAAATGGTCAGCATTTGTGAGTTTATAGCAATCCTGGTGAGTGGCGCGCTCTCCATTGTATTTTAATCTATAGCTCAGACAATATTCCTTCTTTACCACCCGGCTGCTTGGCCTACTTGAAAGCCAGCTTTGGAGTCTGGTCAGCCGCCGTCTCTAAAAAGATTGAATGGAGTAATAAAGCTGGATTAAGGTTTTTTTTCCCCCATTTTTGGCTGGAGTGAAACCTCACTCACTAATAGAGAGAGCCATGTGGTAGAGGGCTAAAAAGACATCTGGTCAAGAGACATCGGCTTTTTAATATATTTTTTGGCAGAATTGTTTGTAGTGTTTTTTTATTTTATTTTATTTTTATTTACTCAGACGTTATTAGGTTGGGAGAGATCTGATGAAACTATCCGTTTTTGATTCAGTCAGAGAGAAGGCCAACCTTTGTGTTACTGGAAGTGCTTTGAAGTTATTGCTGCTAGCAACTTACTTTGACAGTCGTGCCTCAGACTAACTACCTAAAGGATTCCATATTTGTCGTACTGGCGACATGTACTGTTTACACATTTAAAATCGTTTAAACATGATTAAACAGCAATTCTGCTCTCAGCCAATACAGAACAAAGAAAGCTTTTGGTAATGCAAATCTATTGTACACAGTGTTTTAGAAATCTGGTATTTTGGCAAGGCTGTTTGTTAAGCTAAAAAGCCTACATGGTTAGTACATGGATTTTTTTTAATTTTGTGATTTAATTTCTCCTGGGTCCAGTGCAGTATAACAAAAGTTAACATGCATAATATGATTTATAGTACTTTACGTATATATCTCGGGCCTCAGAGGAAAACCTACTGCAAATAGAAGTTGCACTACTGTATGAAGTGATCAAACTTCTGTTTAAATGTTTGAATCATGTCAGACTTATGTTGGCTGATCTCACCTATTGTTTATAGAGCATAAGAACATTGTTGTCAGTAATCCTAATTAGGCTTACCATTCATAATTTTACTGACAAATGCACCCATTTGCACCTTCCCTGTGTTCCTCAGATAATCAAGTTCACGCTGGGATTAATTCTGGTTTTACTTATGTCTTACATAATCTGGTCTTTTCATGTCTGCCAGAAATAAGACTGACCGCACAGCCTTTTCTAAAGTTACATTCACATTTACAAAATGTGCAAGACTGTGGTAATTTGTCTCTCTCTGTCTCTCGTTTGTCTCTCCCCCTCTCTTTTCCTTTCTGTATTTCTCTGTATCACCCTCTTCTCCCTAATCTCTGTATCTGATATTTTTATCAGTACAATAAAGAACCAGGTACAGGCTAGAACCTCTGTAATATTACCTCAGCCATTTTGTTCAAACAAAACATGTTTGTGGCTTCAACGTGTCTTAATAAAAAACATGTACTTGAAATCTCTGTTTGACCGAGTGGTAACATGCAAAACAACACATTAGAATCTTTGATCATATCATTTGCAATATAAATGTTATGTATGAAATCCATGCTGTTCAGTACTAACATTCTTACACACTAAATTACTAAATCTTCTTGCATAATCTTTAGGGAAGTGGCAATGGTGTCATGTCTGAATCTAAACAGTCAAAGCCTCTGGTATTGCATATCAATAGCATTGTGTAAATTCTCTAAGAAAAGAGCATTTGTTATTATTAAACTTTTAATTTAACAGGAATAATAAATCACAATGACATTAAAAGCTCAATTGCAATAATGGTTCTGGTTACAATGGTTTGATTACAACACTTTTATGTTTTTTTTTTGTTGTTGTTGTTTTTGAAAGGGCAATACTTTTCTTGTTAATGAATGATCTTAAAAGGTTCAAGCTGTAGGCCCTCAGATTATCTTCCAGCCCTCATTAACCTGCATGGAGAAATACGTTTGCAGACTTGAAGAAAGTGTTCACGTTGTGGACTTCATTGCCCTACCATCAAAATTTTGCAAATTGTCAAACTGTAGTCAGGTGAAACCAGAAATGCCTATAATAGCTCCTGCAGAATGTATTTTTATGCCTTTAATTTGATAAAAGAGTGACAGGAAGGGGGAGAGAGAGAGATGGGGCAGAGTTGTGAAATGACACTGCTTCTACCACAGTACCTCCCCAATCATTTTATTTTTTATGATGTCAAGTAGGCCTTCAGGAGTTGTCAAAATATTAAGAACTCCCTGGGGCCATCCATTGTGCAACTATTTAGAATTATGGTCTGATGTGGTCTGATTACTCTGTAGGCCATTTCTGATGTGTTCTCTGTCCCTTCTCCTCTCCATCTCACACAAGGCTTCAATGAGCCGTCGTCATCCCATGTTGCCCTTCTCCCAATAACGTTCATCTTTTGAAGCTTCTGTTCCACAGTTCTGTTCCATTAAACTCATCAAAACATGGCAGATGTTTAGGATATTTAGTGGTTACTAATACCAAACCCTACCGTAAAGAGCTGTCACAAACAATGTGGCTATTATATAGTTTGCCATAGGATGACCTATAGTCATATTTCACCTACAAAAAACCTGCCCACCTACTAAAAAAAAACTCACTGCAGGTGACAGAGCAAAACAAAAATCAGGCAAGTGAAGGTGCTAACAGCAGAGTATTGTCATAGGAACCTGTAACAATAGGTGCATATTTTCAACATGACGGAGGGAGGAATGGAGTGAGGGCTTGACGTCTAAAGCTTCAGACAGTCGATAATCTCTGTTCACTCCCCAGGTGAAGAGAAAAAGTTTGTTGTTTAACGGCACAGGCATATAGTACAGGGGCAGAAGGGGCAGTCTGTAATATTTACATTTATGCATTTAGCAGACGCTTTTATCCAAAGCGACTTACAACACGCACAAGCAAACAGATATGTACACACTCACATGGACAAAGCTTCTCTCTTTTCACACACACATATACTTAAACACACTGATCAAAGAATGGCTATGTATCTCTGCCCTCACTTCTGCTGGCTAGCGACAAAGACACCTGAATCTGTGGGATCTCATATCATTATCTCAATCCAGGGCCACATTCCAGTGTGCCACGTGACAGTGTGCACTGATGGCTCTTGCTTGGCAATACCCAAGTATCCTAGCTCGCAATTGTAATGTGTGATGTAGCCACACACCTAATCAATGTGCGTGCTCAATGTAAGACAACCACCATCACAACTACCTGCCACAGGTAAGATACCTTGACAGCATATTGATTACTAATACCTTTCATTGTTTAGTGCGCAAACACAGAGTGGTGTACTGTGTTTGCAGTGTTGTGAGCTGCCTTGATACGGTGTTATGCAATCCTAATGACTAAGAAACCTAAACAGAATGCATTGTTGACTTTCTTTACTGTAGTTATTGGCACGACATTTTATATAAAGAATTTAGACCATCTAAATCTCTTGTCCAAAATCACTTTTACAGTGTGAAATGTGAAAATGTTAACCTCACATAAACTTTTCAGTCAAAATAATATTTATAATGCACATCTTAGTGTAATAAAGTGTTGTTCTAAAGTAGATAATGTGTTCAATTCTATTTTAAAACCAATTAAAACCAAAAGTTTTTCATAATAAACATCACATAATTGCCTGTAAATATGAGAGTCTTTCTCTGGTTATTACAGTATGGCTCCTGTTGAAGGTCAGGTCATAGCCTGGACAGCAGTCTTCACATCATCGCCTGTCTGTAGTTTGTCCTTACTGATTCTGTTCCTTAGTGTCATCATTATTTTACTGTCTGTGTGTGCCTCATGTTATAGGTAAGTCCAGGCAGAAAAAAAAAATATTATGATTACTGAGTATATGACATACCATGATGAGCCTATTTGCATTTTTTTTTTGGCCAAATACAGCACTTGACATCATGACCTAATGATTCTAGGTTTCTGTCAAATTCAATGAACATGCCTCAATTACTGGTTGTGGAGGTATGCAAATACGTTATCAGTGTAACGTCACAAATTGGCATACTGTGTCGATTAACTTTACATCTAGTCAGTTCTTTTCCAAGTAGTTTTTTGTTTACATTTTGTAAAAAAAAAAAGAAAACTAAAAGCCATACATTTTTAATTGAGTAGGCTATGTTTCAGTTTGTGAAAACGATGTTCACCAAATAACCCTAACAAGACCAGAACGTAGGTACAGTATGAACAAATTGGTGAAGTCTGGTGAAGGTTTGGTTATTGCTAGGGGCGTTTAAGTTTGAAACAGCCCCAAACTGCTAACCTGCTTTGATTAATAACAACAAGCTCAATGCGGTCAAATCAGGACTAGGAGATGATTATCGAGAAGAGGTTTGTATGACCAGGCATGACCAGACATCCTTGTTTCTTGTTTGTCTTTGTTTATCCTTCTTGATCCTTCTTTTTGTCATCAGAATTAAACCTGGAGTACATGAAATGATCATAATGTTAACACATTTTAGATAGTGATTTTGGTTTTATTTGCTATGTGCCATTGAACTTAGATTTAATCTAGTTCTTGAGTTAAGATACAAAACCTGAATAAATATTGATCTGGCAACTTGACCATGTATCTGTGTAAGTATGGGTGAATACTATGAAACACAACAGACATTCCATTGGAAGCCTGCACGACAGGTTTTGCTACCAGAATTCCAGGGAGGTGCAAATAGTTGCAGCTTAAGTGGTTAAGTGAAGTAACACGCAAGACAGTGTGTGTGCAAAAAAAAAAAGAAATAAATACAAAAAGGTAAATAAACAAAAGATGAAAACTGACAGATACAGTGTAGCTTTACAGATACAGTACATTTAGTATATTTAGTTTACATATATTTTTATCCTGTATACTTTTTTCATGAAAAAATATGTGCATTGCTTTTACTTGGTACATCATTCCTCTTTCCATTCTGTCCAGTTATCCAAGGATCCAAGGATCAGGAGTTCAAGAGTATCCATCATCCCAAACACAAACGGTGCAAATTCAAGTTCAAATTCAAATGCCCTAAGCACATTAAGACAATAGTACAGTCACCACCAGGGGGAGCAAACACACTCTATCCTCCTTCAGCACAACAGCCAACTACCTCCAGTACACCAAATCAAATGTAGGCTTATTCAAAACATTTCTGAATGATTTCATATTTAGTTCAGCACTATGTATTTGCATTTTTTTCACTTCCAGTTAATTTACAGTAATAGGAAATTAAGGAAATTAGAATAATTTAAACAACTAAAATCCTTAACTCTCCATCATGAAGTAGACATCCTCCCCAACTGAAGGATAACCCCCACATTAATATGCCATTTTATGTCTGTCAGTAATTACACCTAAGATCATTGTGTTCTGTGCCATATTTCAGACATCAACACAGCGGCCAGATAGACCACAAAAGGAAATTTCAACAAATCTCTCAAATCCTGATGAAAATAGTGAGTGTGCTTATCATAATTGGTTGATGCTCTTTTTTATTGTGTGATTTTTAAAATCCAACATGTGCAACTTCTTTGGAGAAAACTGTTGTGATTGTCAACTTCTTCTGAAGGCTTCAGTAGGCCTAATAAGGACAAAGTTAGGCCTCCTTGGCAACCAAAAACAAGGCCCAACATGCCTATGAGAAGTCTAACTTCGGCTGGGAATCAGCAGATTAAGACCCATACACATAACCGGGGTACGTTTGTAGCATTTGATAAATATTATTATGTTCCTTTAGACAAATTGATTTAGACAAATTGATTTTCTTGTCTTACAATAACTCATCATGTATTCATGACTTATTTTCCCCAGGAATATCACATGGCTACTTCAGCCAAGGATTGACTGTGCCTGATAATGACAGGTTATCCCAGATCTTTCAGGTGACTATGGAACCATCAAACTCTCAAACCAGAGAGAGAACAACTTCTGTTTTCCCCACAGCATTTCTAAATCAATCAGGGGTAAACTACATGCATGGTTTCAGGGCTGATAACTTGGTTTATAATAGCGTGGAACATGAGACAGATGCCATTCACAGACACTCTGCGCACCACATATACTCAGAGCCAGAACTGGAGGATGGTGAGGATCATCTTTATGCTTGTATCGGGGAGGATGTCTCGGATTCCCCACACCCGCATTCCAGTCTGAATAGTAAAGAGGCCTTTGAAATAGGCCCGATGAATGAAGAAGAAATTGAGCATCCGTACGAATGCATCAGAGGAACAAATGTCACTGATTCCCTGCGTTCATGTTCCTTAGCGGAGGCTGGGGAATCGGAGCCAGCGGACCATCCATACCAGACAGTCCGCGAACCATTCCAGGCAGTCGGCACAGCTGAGCCTGCTGTCGACCAATCAGGGCCGTCGCTTTTGGTCCCACCCACTCTGTCTGAAACCAAAGAGCCAGGTTTGACTGGCACGGAGAGGACTGTTGTGTACGCAGCCATTAACTGGAAAAACAAGAGCCGATACAGAACGCAGACCACTCTTTCCTCTGCCTCAGATTCCGATGTCCTGAAGGTGAATGAGGAGGTCAATCAACCTAACCCTCCAATCCCAGAGAAACATTTTCTTGAGTAGTTTCTTGTACTATCAAAGAATGTGGTATTTCTGAGCCCCCTACCCCCTTATGCTTTGTTTAGGACAGTGTTCATGGTGGAATGTACAATATCTGAAATAGTTTTTATTTTTTCATCTGTAAGTTTGTTCATTCTAGTTGCACAAAATAAAAATAATTTATCAATAAGCCTGTAGGCCTATTCCACGATTTTGTTGTCGGTGAAAAAAGGATAATGCGCATTGCTGCATTTGTAATAAATATAAACCGTATCCATGTCTCTTTGTGTCTACTTTGACAGAAAAATTAGGCTGTGATCTGAAACATGATAACAAAGAGGACACAATTTCACTCATCAAATAAGTCTCTGAGAGTGGCACCTTTGTTGTCCAGATAATCTAGGCTGTTGCCGGCCAGAATAGGTCACATGACATGACAGTAGAAGGAAAAGGTTGAAACGGCATCCGCGGTTCTTTACCCACGTCGTGATTAAAATCATTGTTGGGATGAGGCTGTCTTGTATTGGAGTATTGGAGTATTGGAGTATTGGAGTGGCTTCAATGTCGGCATAGAGAGGATTAAAATCCCTTGACATTACATGACTAACATTTCTTTTTATAAATCTGTTGGCAAACAAACACTGCGCTTCGAAATTAAGTCCGCCCCTGTATATTTCGAGCTGTGGACACTATCTGGGTGAAAGGTTACTGCCCGGCGCGGCAGCAGCTGAGGAAATTCCTGAGTTGGGGAGAGGACTTCGTGAAGTGAAATGATATAGTATAACCTACACACACTAAATAATTTAAGGCCTGCAAATATTCCCTGCATATTCTTATTCGTTGCATTAAATAGGCTAAGGGTTGTTGAAAAAAAAACGTTTGCGCATTATTCACTTCAGACATGGACCTACACATGTGTTTCGTTTGAAGCCTTGTTTACAATGTAGGGAAAATTACAAATATACAAACATTTTTGACAAAATGACTCAATTTCTTTTAAAATAGCTGTACTTGCTGAAACATCCTTTGTGCTAGTAAATTACGCATTAAGTCATAGCGATCGCGAGTTATCACTGAACCCAGCTGTCATTCGACATAGTCTGTGCATACGAATGCACGTAGCTTACGCACACACCAACCCCCCTTTTCGCTAGCGGCACGGAACCTCGGCCAGAGACACCGACAGCGGCTTCTCCTGCTCCTCCGGTGGCGGTAACAGCAAAAGGTATTTTGACACAAAATCGTGTGTTGTCCTGCCTTCGTGTAGGCTATTCTAAGATTTGGTAACTGCAAATGCGTGTTGCAATTGTTGTACTTTGGTCGATTATCTTTTTTAAATGTCAGTCTGACGTGCGCGGGGGCAGAAAATAGCTTAATCCTGTTGGGATGCCGGCTTCAGTGGGTTTCTTTCAAAACTGTGTGTTTGCACATATTCTGGCTTGCTTTTAAATTATTGTGCAATGTTTGAACTGGGCTACATATATTTTTTTAGTATTCATGTAAAATCTTAACATTAGTGTCCACAATGCAAATGCAATAGGTTAAAGGAGTATTTTGCGCTGTACATCAACATAGGCTCATCAGAAACTCGTGTCCGAACACGTTGTCTGGGAAAGGCGTGTCCGTTTGAAACTCGTTTTCAGCCAATCGGAGCTCTAGCCCGCCCACGGTGGGTAGGTTGTTTACTACTTAGTGTAAACGCCTATTGGAATCGACTCAGCGAAATGAAGGATTTACCGTGTCGGCAGAGCAGCGATAAACATTGGCAACTGATGCCGCAGAGAGTAGCCTATTTGTTTATGGATACAAGAATGTTCCTATTTAGCACATCACCTCATTTTCCATAAGCCTGTCGAGATACTCATATCATCTGGTTTTGCAGGCGTCATCGTTCGCTCGAAACGGAACTGAAACATGAAACCGTTTAGCGTTGCATGACGGCTTTCAGACCTTTAAACAGGCAGCATAGAGTACAGCTCATCACTTCATTGTTTGTGCTGATCGATCCACATAACCTCGTTGACTCTGGAAACGATAAGTGCAAATGTTAAAATATCATTGCTACTTGCTTTACTCAAAGGAGGTGTGTCACATAATCCCACCCCCCATCCCCTTTAAAAAATCTTACGGCATGACGTAAGGGTCATTATTTTTGCTGTAATTAAAATTAGTCTGAAAGTCTGAGGCTCAAATGTAAAAAAAAGAATAAGCTATTCATTGTTATTTGCAGATCATTTAGATCAATTGTTGATAACCACCGAAACAGTTTCGTTGACTTGCAGGGTTAAGACTAATCCTGGTCTTGCACCTTCATGATTACTTATCCCATCTTATTCTGTTCCTTAATGTTGATTTAATAAATCACTTCACATGCCACAACCGTCTCAACACACACACACACACACACACACACACACACACACACACATGTTCATGTATCTTAAAAACGCTTCTCACCACTCGTTCTTTACTCTAGAGCTGAGAGGACAGGAGAAGGGAGGAGTGAGTCCCACCACGGTGAACCCCAAACTGAGTAGGGACCAGGGCAGACGGGCATAGTAGTCCATGGCAGCTGTAGAGTCCAAAGGCAGGCCAGGGCCTGCAGATACCAGGCCAGCCAGGGGGTCGGAGGAGGAGGAAGGGCTGGTGAGTGATTGCCCAGGTTTTGTTTACTTAACCTGTTCTATTGCCATTTTCCCTACGGATCCAGACAAACCACTGAATATAGGGTTATAAGACTATTGTTTTTAAACACGTGAGGCATTTAACATGTGGTGTTTGTAACACCTACATAAACATTACTATTTCTAGGTGCAAATGGTTGTACCACAATTTTTATTACTATGTTGTAGCTTACATTTGAATTTACTTATTTATAACTACAGGCTGTTGGATTATAATATATGCTTTGAGTCTGTCCAGTGACTAAATATGTTTTTGGTTTAGTGTGATATGCCAGATAATCATTTTGGAGATAATCACCCACATCATGATTATGTCTAGCTCCAGACTAAATACATTCTTAAAAAAAAAGGACCTCAATTTGACCAGACTTAATCCTTGTGTGTGGCCAGCAGGCAGTGTGCTTAGGTAATGATCAACATAGACAAAGAATAAAAGTCAGTTAGACTGTATACCTTTTACAATTCACCACAGTGAATATATTTAAATATAGTCTCATCAAAATGATCAAAATTGTCCCATCTTTTTTGACATTCCTTTTTTGCTCTTGGTCTTTGCTGCGTGGCAGATCTACATGCAGTGTTGTGGCCAGGAGGACGTGGAGGTGCGAGAGAGCCAACGTCAGGTGTCAGTTTACCTTCCCACTGGTGGTTCCGAGGGGACATGGTCTGCAGCCACTCCCCTCACCTGTGCAGGGTCTTCCAACAGGTAATGGAGAAAATGTTCTTTGCACATTCTACTACACTGATTATTTGGTTGTCGTATTCTGCGTTTGTTTGTAAATTGCTTAAAATTCCCTTCACACCAGCACTGTAAGGAATTAATTAAATGTTCTCACACAAAAAGTTAAAATAATGTTAATCACCTGTGGAACGGAAAGGACTGAAAAAAACTCCATACAATTGTTTTAATCGACCCATCAAAACAATTGCAGGGTCTATCAAACTGAACTGCTATTTGCACCCACCCCCTTTGCTCCTGTAGTCTGGAGTCATTGTTTCGAGGGAAGTCTGAAAAAAGGGGTTTTTGACTCAGAATTGTGTATCTTTACAATGTAGTTTGCTCAAACCAGTTTTCCAGGATCACCTACCATACTTTTAAATAGGATTGATTGTGGTTAGACAACTAACCCCCGCCCCTCACAAGAAGGTTAACACATCTGCTGTAATTAGACTTAGACACTCACTGTTTTTCTCACTGTGTTTTTCAATGACTGGGCTGCTGGTTTTTACAAATGATGAGCCTAAATACGGTCAAAGACAAGCAGCTTTCTTAACATAAATCTCAGTTGTCTAGCTGTATGGTCTTTACATTTTTTATTTAGTTTTGTTTCTTTCTTTGTCTCTCTCAGTTTCCGAAGTCCAGAATCTGTGGAGATGGACGAAATCATGGCTGCTATGGTGCTCACAAGTCTGTCTTGTAGTCCCATGGTGCACAGTCCCCCCCAGAAGGACCTGCTTCCAGGTGAGCTGACCTTGGGTGCATTTCTACAGGTGGAAGTTTAGTTGTTGTTGAACAGTGGTAGATCAAAGCAGGTTGTGTTATGATTGTTCAGTCGCAAGCTAAGTTATTCAAAGCCCAGTTTAATTTTAATGATGTTGAGTACAATATTTGTGATACAAAAT
This sequence comes from Limnothrissa miodon, assembly GCA_017657215.1. NCBI lineage: Eukaryota > Metazoa > Chordata > Actinopteri > Clupeiformes > Clupeidae > Limnothrissa > Limnothrissa miodon. The sequence continues at coordinate 712,616 of JAGFZM010001480.1, forward strand.
AAATGTTATACAGACCCTAGACTAATCAATAATATTATCATAATGCAGCATAAACAGTAACTTTTGAGAATAAGCTACTTTTAAGGAAATTGATTACTGTATGTTGTGTCCCATTGGCCATATGGGCATTCTTTTACTATCAGTATGTACAAATGAATAAGCAATGCTTACAAAATAATTAGAAATGCTTATACCAACATATGAGACATTCATTACATTGCACTGTTTATTCAATTTTTAAATCACATAGCTCTCCTTTACTTTCAGAGTAATGGTTGATTCTCCCATTTTCCCTGCCAAAGACATTTCAACAGAACTTATTTCATAACCATGCGTTATGGTCCGTCAAAATCTCAAATCTCGACCCCTTCCAAGGAGCATCATTGTGTGTCTCATTGGCTCAAAGACTCACATTCACATGAGTCGGGAAAATAAACGAGTTATTTAGAATGATGCATTTATTCCACATATTTGGATTTGCACATGGCCTTAAGCGTGCCTCGAAAGGCTAGAATGCTGGCCATCACATATTCAAGAGAAAAGTACATCAACATACTCTAGGTTCAGTTACATTGAGAGTTGTTATGTTAGGTCAGTTATGGCTTATCTGATGCCATTTGTCAGCATCCAAAAGACACAAACATGGTTTCCGTCTACCATTTAATAACCGACACCTGGAGAAATGCATAGCTCTATATGCACTATATACAAGCTTTATACACCACTGCTTTGATGAAATATCATATTATGAAGAACTATTTAGAACATGCATTACTTTTAGCTAACTGCACACCTTTGAAGTAGTTCCACTTTTTCAGGTCATATGACACCTCCATATCAATTACATATCGCCCATCTTACATATCACTCAACTTGTCATGTTAACACAGGATAACAATTTAGCAGACTACAGCACAGCCACATGATGAAATTTAAGACTATGGCACTGCGTTTGGGAGTATGAAGCAGCCAAGACAGGACAGAATCCTTGGGCATGATGCTTGACAACATTGACTGCATAAATACAGTCAATGCTTGACAACAACAGAGAGAACCACTGACCTGCTTTTGATCAGTTTAGAACTAGTAACAGCAGTTTACCCGAGTGAGTTGTAAATGAGTCAATGTGTGGTTGGAAGAAGTAGTTAGCTATCAAATAGTGTAAATTATTGGCAACACTACATAGCAAAGATGTGGCAACATCTGTGAGATAATAAACTCAGTGGCGTGCACATATCAGTTAATATTACACCTATCGAGGTGTCATTACTACATTGAAAGTGCAAAATTCACTTATATGCTTACTGTGAAGTTCATTATCCCTTACATTCATTAATATATGGATCTATTCAGTATGGCGTAATAAAAATGATTTAATTATTAAAATAATATATAAATATACAGTATGTACCTGTTGCAAAGCTAATCTCTGAGCTTCCTCTTGCAGCATCCTCGTCGTCAGGTGACATGGAGTGCGGTGGGGGAGAACTCTCAGACAGTGGCAGCAGCGGCTACTGGAGCTGGGACCACGGGAGCGTCAGTCCCGCTCCCTCCCTGTCCGTCACGGAGATGGATGGGAGCCTGGGTCAGGGCCTCGATGAAGGCCTGCATATGGAGCTGGACTCAGGTGGAAATGAAGCCAGGAGGTGTAAGGTGAGAGACACCACTGCGTCCCTCTGTTTCATAAGATGCCGTAATCTCATTCTCATAAATAAATGTACGGGAAAATTATGTTAACAACATGTAAATATGCATTAATTTAAATGGGTTTTCAATTTAGAATGCATTTTTCAGTTTAATGTAATCAAAATGCATGTAAATATTCAAAAATGGCCAAATACGCACAGTATGTTTATAAATGTATTGTAATGTATTCCACTTCTTCCAGTATAAAGTCTCTGTACTGTGATATACTTGTCAAATATATATTTAGAATGTATTATATATTTTTGCATAAAGGTTTTACAAATTGAATGGTTATAAATTTCACTCTACAGTGGTTATCATGCTAATTGTTTCCTAATTGAATGAAACAATATTGCAGATAAAAGCATTCGCTAATTCAATCAATGCAAATGTAATCACGGTTTCCGTGTTGCAAAGCACACTGATTATTCCATTTAGAGTTGATTGGCTTGAGTGCCTGTTTTCACGGGGATGGGACGGCTTTATGCTCTAACAGTGGGACTGAATTTGAATCTGTATGATAGTCATAAACCAAGAGATCCAACGCTTAGCCAAAGAGACAGATGCTGACCCTCTCCTCTGGTGCGGTGGCAATGCAGGGCTCTGGCAAAGGGGCGTACAGGTGCCTGTGGCCTGGCTGTGGGAAGGTGCTGAGCTCCAGGGTGGGCATGAAGAGACACATCCATCTGCACCATCTGGGGTGAGTGCCCCGGTGTAGCGTACAAAGCTATGCCAGTGTTATGTCAAAGTAATTAACAGTGACATTGTACGGCAAGCAATTCTTCATCTTCTTTTTTTTCTCTCTACTTCATCTTTTTTCCTCATCTTCTCCTTTTTTTCCTTGTCTCCCTCTTCTTTTACTTCTTCTTTTACTTTTTCCTCATTGCTGTCATAGTTATAGTTGCTAAGTATGTTATGTTATTTACAAAAAAAATGCTAGTAGCGATATCATTAGTTATAGTGGTGGTAGCATCATTGTGGTTGTTGTTATTATTGTTTTTCATGTATAACAGACTACGAGCACCTTTTGTCCTAAAGTAATAACGCATGAAGTGGTTTGTCCTCACTTCTCTCACACCCCTGTCTCCTATTCCAGAGGAGGGCTGGAGCATTCCCAGCGCGAGGAGGACTTCTACTACACAGAGGTGTCCTCGGAAGACGAGCCTGCCCCTCCATCACCGGTCCCCAGCGCGTCCAGCGGCCCCGGTGCCTCCTGTAGCTCTCCCTCGGGCAGCAGCACATTGGGGCCCCAGGCTTCATCCTCGGCCTACTGCAGCCCTCTCAGTCAGTCGGCACCCAGTAGTGTCTGGCAGATTCACACAGAGCACCTGTACCAGGTGAGCTGTCATCCCCCGTCTAGACAAACACTTGAACACCTCCTTTAGTGTATGGCTGGTCAGGTTTATTTCTGCTGGCTGTGACTGGGATTTTCTAGTGAACTCATGTTGAGGTCTTCGTTCGTTTCTTAACGTTGTGGAGAAGCACATTTTTTCATGGTCCAACTTTTCCGAAAGTGAACATCAGTTAACAAGTTGGCTGTGTCTCTACCATCTGTCCCCAAGGAGCCCACAGGGTTCTTGTCCTTCCTTTGAGGATGCAGTTTCTGTTGTAGTTTTATGTGTGTTTCAAAAACAATTCCCAGGTAACATTCTATAAAACCTTGCTAGTGGTGTTGTCACAACCTGACATGGATGAAGTCCCCAATGTACCAAAACAACTAGGCAACCAAGTCAACAGAAAACCCGTTCCACCCATCAAAAATCCCTCCAATCCAGGAGAAATCTTTGTAGGGCTTCGGCTAATCCGACTGAATATCAGTGGGCCAAATACTCCAACCAGACATCCGTCACCCGTCCACAAGACTCCTCTCACTGACACACACCAAAACATGTGTCCCCGAAACACCTCCAACACCCCCAACCCCTCATTACTGCAATTAAGGCGGTAGCCCCACCCTCCAGAGCCACACGCATTGCCTATTCAGCAGGTGCTGTTGAAATGAATAAAGCAGCGTCATGCCTTTTTGTAACAGTAGTCAAGATGTCATTTTCTAGATTCAAAATGGCTCCTTCGAGACTCTGAATATATTGTTTGTAGTATGCAATACACCATGCCACAGATTGTTTAGTATAGTCAGGGATCGATTTAACTGTAATTGTAGAGATACATCCCTCTCACATGAGATGCCCAAATCATGATAAATAATAAATATGTGTAATTAAGTGAGCTGAACTGACCTGAGTCCTCACTCTTCCCTTCAGGCCTGCGCACCCATCCAGGTGACGGTGTCGTCAGGATCGTCCTCCCCGGGTTGCTGGACCCCCCCGAGTGATACCCAGCATAAACCCCAGGTGGGCTCCAGAGCTTCTGGCTCCTGACACATGAAAGTCTAGGCGTGACAGGATGAAAGAAGCCTGCCCTGGCTTGATGGAGTGCCCTTGTGTGTGTGTGTGTGTGTGTGTGTGAAACCATTTTTAAAGGCCATTTCTGCCTATTTCCGACTTGGCATTCAGATGCACCAGAGTGCTTTTTGCCTTGTTTATAATATGGCTAGTTTTATGTTGTTTTTTTATTATTACAGTAGTCATCAGTTAGCTGTTATGTCTGTATTTTAGTACATTTTCATTTCTTTTTCCCAATAGACACAACTGAACTCTAATGACAGGGCTAGACATTTCTGATATGATTCTGATATTTCTGCTACATAGGTTGTTTAGGTCTGTGTGTGCTCTATGTGTACTATGTGTGTGTGTGTGTGTACATGAGAGAGAGAGAAAGACTAAGGGCAATATAGTGAGGGTGAATAGAACTCTAAAGTTAATGATTTGGGTCTGTTTCCCTTAGGTGCTAGCATCTCGCAGCCGGTCTGTCAGCGTTGGAGAGCAGTGGCTGCAGCGAAACAGCGCCCCCACCAGGTCACATGCCATTAGTGCATCTCCCTCACGCAACCATTGCACTTTCAGGCGAGTAGGGGTTCTTTTATAGTTTTACCAGCTTTCCTTTTCCATAGTAGGCTTCCCTCTTTATCTCCTTTTTGTCTTTTTCTCACAATTTTCAGTTGTTCTTTTACTTTATTTTCTTCTTCTTCTTCTTCTTTCTCATGAATTTGATAACAATAAGGAACCAAATTGGAAAAGTTCCAGGCAGCAAATAACATTCCCGTGTCAGTTGGTGTGCATCCTGCTTAGCTGGTTTTGTGTCATGTGATCCTGGCAGGAAGGGGCGTGGCGAGGCCAAGAAGTGCCGTAAGGTGTACGGGGTGGAGCGACGCGACCAGTGGTGCACAGCCTGCCGCTGGAAGAAAGCCTGCCAGCGCTTCCCTGACTAAAGCATTTAAGAACTAATGAGAGACTCTCAGAGAGAGGATGACAGGAAGAATGAAAGAGTGATAGCGAGAGGAAAAAGAAGAGAGTGGAAGAGAGACTCACAATGCATTATAGCACTACAAAGGACACAGGATCAGCCTCCTTCCACTTTTGTACTTGTAATTCTTTATTTTTTGTGATGGTGTTTTTTTTCCTACAAGAGCTATAAGATGTTTTCGTTTTTGTTGTTGTTCCTGTTTCACACCTTTTTTGGGTCTTTTGTATATGCCCTTCGTTGGAGATCCGGTGCTATTGGTGACAAGTGGTCTGCTAGACTCCTGTTGATGAACTTCCTGTGCCCCCCCCCCCCCCCCACACACACACACACACTCCTCTTTCAATCCTTTGCACAAAGAATTTCAGTGTCAATCTCCTCACAGAGTTACGAAGAATAAGAAGAAAAAAATAAGAGAAAAAAAGAGCCTTCAGATTCTTATACAAAGTTATAGTGTTACTTTAGTAATGATAGCTATATATTACATATCTATATATATAAATATATATATATATATATATTGTGTAAAGTGCTTTTTATTTGATCCCTTTTCTTATGTTTTTTTATCATTTAATAGTGTATTTTGTGTATTGTCATTGTATGATTTTGTTGTTGGACTACCATTTTGTTTCTTTCTTTTTATATTTTAAGCATTTTTAAGATGATTGTGTTTGAAAGTTTAGCTTGCAATGGCTTTTTGTCACAATAGTTCTTCCCATACTAAATCTTCCACAGAGCAGTGTTATCATCTTATTATATACTGGACCATTACGCCCTAGGAACAGAGATGACAAAAGGATCTGAAGTTTTGAAGTTGAAGTTTTTTTCTGTTTAAAGAAAGATGATTTATCAAGCATGTCGGAGAAAGAGCTGAATAAAGCGGAAGAAATTAGATGACATGCTGATCGTCTGTGCATGACAATCCACCAGAGGAATAGTAAACTATTTTATTGTTATTTCTTGTGCACTTCTTTTTGTTTATTTTTTGTTTTGTTTTTGTTTTGTTTTTTTGCTATGTACAAGATTCAAAATGACCAAAAAAGTAATAATACATTAGCAACAAAATAAAAAAAATAACTGTGTATGAAATACAATTCCAATATTCACAAATCTAAAACAAAAAACAAATACTATATGACAAAATTTCTCAGTGCAGAATACTCCCCAGAAGGGTGAGGTGAGGTGTAGTAGGGCAAGTATTTAGTTATGACGCTGGTCACTCAACAGCTTAGACAGTATAATGCTAAAAGCACAACAGTTGTGAGTATGTGCGAATAGACTCAGACTGAGTGTCTGCATGCAAAATCTAATAATAATTTAACTTTAAGTTTGCCAGTTCGGGCGTTCTGTTCCGCTACACAATATAGGTTGCTGTTTGGTAAATGAGCTCTAGAGGGCAGTATTAACCAAGAGTTATTGAAAGAGAGCCCATCGGCCTATGTCATGATTGATGTGTAAACTCCGGTTAATATATTTATAAATCACTTCTGGAAATACATCACATTACTTTCGTACAGCATACAGTTGAAACCAGATATTTGCTTACACTTCAGAAAAAGACGATAGCCGTTTTCTTTACTCTAGACTTTCAGTAATTAGTAAATATCATATTGTTGGGTTGTTGCACCAATCAAAAAGGCATATCCAAACAAGGAAGCCTAAAAACTGGCCAAGTTACACCAGGTCTGTCAAGAAGAATGAAAATAAATTTCAGCAGACTTGTGAAACTCGTAGAAAGCCTTTGGTTTACTATAGGCCATAGCTACCATGTCCAAATGCTAAGTGTGAGTAACTTCTTGACTGATAAGAGTAATCCAATTATCTATAAAAGTCTTTCTCTCATTACTCTGACATTTAACAAATACAAAAAAAACTTTACTGACAAAAAAACGGGAAAAGAACAATAAAGATGATATTTTGTGTCTTTTTCCAAAGTGTATGTGGTTTCAACTGTATTTAGCCTACTCACAGAATAAGACACTACAAGCATGTACACACATACCCACCCACCAACACACACACACACACACAGAGAGAGAGAGAGAGAGAGAGAGACTCATTTCTGGCTGAAAATAACTCAGCCAAAGTGCTTGTTATTTACATGAATAACACACTGTGCAAGCAGAACCAATGCAAACGATTACGTGCAGACAAAAAAAACTACAACCAAAGATTAAAGTGCGAAGTCTGGTACACCAGCTTGTTTTTCGTTTGTCGGTATCCACAACAATGCCTTAACCTAAGAAAAACCATTTAAAAAAAAAAGGTAATGTAACAAAGTGAATGAGTTCTTGCCTTAATGTGATCTGATAAAAAAAAGGGACTTGCATGCTTGCGTTCCTATTTCTGGAATTTCACAGCAACACTGAAAAATCGAACATGAAAATATCAGCAGTATAGAAACCAAATGAGAACATTCCTTGGTTAATTTTTTAAAACATTATCATGGTCAGTCATGTTTCCCGTATCCGTGTGTTCATCCGTTTGTTTTTGCTTATGTTACGTGGGGGCCTGTGGGGCATTAACGTGGCTGATGCATCAGCATAGCGCGAAGTGAGGTACGGTGAGCGGTAATGATCATGTTGAGGTCAGTGGACAGGGATTGTGAGGGGAGGAGGAGGTACGAAGGCCTACAGGTCAATTGGCCGTCGTTGGCTGGGCGCGGACAGGTTGTTGAATCGGCTGGAGCGGCCCGTGAGGCTCAGGTACTGTCGCAGGAGCTGGCTGACGCGCTTCTGGCTGTTCCACTTGCGCGCAGACTTGCGGATGCCGATGAAGCCGCCGTAGCGTTTCTGCAGCGGCCGCCCCTCCGGCTCCAGGCCCGCCAGTGGCGCGGCGCGGCCCACCAGCTTGCGGTAACTATGGCGACCTTTTATGAACCCACCAAAGCGCTTGGCCAGCTGGAGACCAGCCGCCTCCAGGTCTGAGCCTGATACCTCCGCTTGGCGCTCTGGCCACATTTCACCATCCCGCTCCTCATCCTCCTGCTCATCCACCCCGGCGTCCCGGACCTGCTCGGCTTTGAGTGCGGATCGGAACCACTCTGAAGCCTGGGTCTCCATGCCTACCGGCTGCTGCTGCTCGGGCAGTTGTTGACCTTCATCTTGGTTGATCACCTCTTCCACGCTCTCTTCCAGGCCTGTGAGGTCAGTGTAGTCATCTCTTTTGGCCAAGGCCCCTTCATGTCGCTGCTGGGAAGCAGATATCTGGCTAACAGTGGCGTGACACAGATCCCAGGTCAGTGCAGGTGACATCTGAGCCTCACATTCCAGCAAACATACCTGACAAGGTGGGGTCAGAGGGTATAGAGTTAAGGGTCTGGCATTGTTGCCGCCAATGGCAGACATAGTGTCATAGTGTCACAGGCACTAAGCCATTGACAAAATGGTGACGTGATATGAACCATTGGCTTTTTGGTACAAGAGTGTCAGTGGGAAGTTTAGTACTGCACGTTGTTGTGTGTTTGTGTTTGTGTTTTTGACTGTGTTTGAATCTAAATGTATTTTGTGTCTGGTGTGCATTAAACGTATGTGCTTCCTCATGCAGATGCACATCGGTCCCTATTCAAGTAAACAGCTCTGACCTGAAATGGAAAGATAGCAAAACACCCAAGGCAGTCTGTCATGATAATAATGGACAGAGAGACAGTATAAGATCCTAGCCCGTATATCGTGATTATAGACAGATGAGGAAGCAGCGGGCAGCTATCTGTGGAAATTTATTACCCATTACTGATATAATGGGGACGGCAGGGGATTCTCTGAGTCATGACTTTAGGAGATGCTAATAAAGGGTAATAAGAGTGTGTGTGTTTGTGTGAGTGTGTGTCTGTGCGTGTATGGGAGGGGGGCTTTAATGTGTGCATGGTTGTGTGTGTACATTTCACACATACATCTGTGATTGTGTGTGTGTCTTTCATACACACGCACACACACACACATAATTACACTAATATGTTACTTATTGTTGTAACAAAGTAGTACTTGTAAACTTTCAGATATATGTAAATCATATTCATGAAAAAAACAAAACACTTCAGAAATGTAGAGCTTAAATCTGATCTGAATGTTTATGTTGGTTGGTTGCAGACATTTGTAAAATGGCGCTCACGTTACTCACCACTCGCCATTATTCAACATTTTAGTGTTTGGGAGCATTTTAATACCGTCCCAGCTCCCTAGCCTGTTATAAACAGTCTCTAACAAGTCATGCAACACGTCTCGTTTGCGAGTGGGATAACCAGAACATGTGGCCGACACAGGAGGAGTCCCAGGGAGAACAATGCTGAACAGTGTTGGGTAGGCTAGTGTTTTAGCAGACATGCCTCACAGATGATCTCTCTTTAAGCAGCCTTTATCTATTCACTCGTTAGCAATAATGAACTTTTCTAACAGTGGGGATAAATAGCCTAATGCCCATTTCACAAGATTTACTCCACGACCAAATTTTATGTGTGCGTCTTTTAGTGAAAGAGTCATGCAACACACTACAATTCAGATACATTACCTCCAAAATATATGCAACTGTGAGAACATCTTATATGTGATTGTGTGTGTGTGTGTGTGCATGCGCTTTTATGTGTCTGCATGTATTGATACGCTTTTGTGTATATAACCCATTATGAACTTGTGTGACTACATCTCTGAAGTGACACTGTGTGCCTGTGTGTGCATGACAGTGTTCACTCAGAGCGCTTCTCCTCAATGAGGTTTGTGCCCTTTTAGTCCCTGTCGTGAAAAGGGAAAAGGGGGGTGGGGTGGGGGTACTACATCTGGCCCCATCAGAGGTCCTCCCCCCCTCTCCTCTGTAAAGAGTCTATCTCTGCCACCAGTCTCTCTGCCAGCCCATAACTGCTGCACAGCCAATTACCCACAGATATCACCCACGCTCTCCTTGGGCTTCACAGCTGTGACGCTTCTGTGCCAGCATTAGCCAAATTGGCGCAACTATTGCAACATCAATGGCCGCTTCCAAAAACAAAGTAGCATGACTCAAGACCATCCGGCAAATGTCCCACTCCCACACAGTGAGACACATTCATTATTAATTCAGAAGTGAACATGTTTTGACCAGACTGCAGTGTGTTCACTATTGAAGTGTTTGTTAGATGAACCTACGATGAAGCTTCTTAAAAAAACTATCCAACTAATAACAGCCCATTGATTCCTTTTGAATGCATTATTATCTACCCATCTATCGTAGGAAATCCATATTTAATCAGTTTGAGCACATTGTGAGCTCCAAGCTGAATGGCAGAATGACCAAAACTAACAAACACTACCGTTTAAAAGTTTGGGGTCACCCAGACACTTTTATGTTTTCCATGAAAAGTCAGTTTTATTTTCCACATGAGTTGGAAAATTAATAGAAAATACTGCACTGTCTGCGCTGGTCACTCCATTACAGATAGGATATCAGCTGCCTGCTTTTTCTCTAAATAGTTTTTTCACAATTTGAAGGTGTGCTTTGGGTCATTGTCCTGTTGTAAGATGAAATTAGCTCCAATCAAGCGCTTTCCACAGGGTATGGCATGGCATAGCAAAATGGAGGGATAGCCTTCTTTACTCAAAACTCCTTTTACCCCAAACAAATCTCCCATCTTACCAGCACCAAAGCAACCCCAGACCATCATGTTACCCCCACCTCGCTTGACAGATGGTGTCAGCATCTTTTCAGTTGTTCTGCGTCTCACAAATCTTCTTCTGTGTGATCTAAACCTCAAACTTTGATTAATCTTTCCATAACACTTTTTTCTAATCTTCCTCTGTCCAGTGTCTGTGTTCTTCTAGCCTTCCACTTGTCTTTCTACTCTTTGAAGTTATCTTCATTGGAAAAAAAACTGTTTTTTTCCAAAAACAAGGGCATTTTGAAGGGACCCCAAACTTTTCAACGGTAGTGTACATTTTACAGACTAAATTCTACCAATTAACTTCTGTCAAGTTAGATTACGTTTGTAATTTCATAGTTATGTTTGTAATTTCATGGATTCATACCTGTTTTTTGGAAACAATTAGATAATTGACTAATAGTCTTACAATGCAATACTGTCATAATTTTATACAATGTGATACTGTAATTATGTCATTTCCCCTTACACTATATAAATTATACTAATACCATGTATTATATGCTCTAGAATATTAACATTTTGGCTCCATAAAGCCTAAAAAAGTGAACTGGAACATATCCAATCATCTGGGCTTCATCTGTGACTCCAAGGAAATTTCAAAGTCACAGTTCCAAGAGTTTTGAAGGTTATTCCAACATTGCGTTATATCTTCTTAAGGGCAAAGAAATCTCATCTTGCCAATAAATTGGTTGCTCAGAAAGGTCTATCAAAGGGCAGGGCTGCACTGCGTCTAAGGTATATGTGGTGTAGTCTGGTGTGGTGTGGGTTTCTTGTCAGTGGTGGTTCTCACCAGTGTGTTAAAAGCCTGGTGTTCGGGCAAAAAGAGCCCACAGGCGACGCAGTCTCTCTGGCAGTCCCCCCGGACCGGGGCACTCAGGGTCAACAGCAGCAGGGTCCACAGTGGGGTCTTCATGGCTCACGGGAACAGATGACGAACGTGACGACAACGATGACAACACCAGTGTGTCAGGGATGGGGTGGCTACACACACACACACACACAAGTGTGCAGATTGAGGAGGGAGATATCTGCAGCAGGTCTAGAAGGGAGTAGAGGAGAAACGGAAAGGGAACAAGGAGAGAGCGAGATAGAGAGAGGAAGGTTGGATGGAGAGAGAGAGATAGAGATGGGGAATGGGAAAAGCAGTTCATGGAATGGAGACGAGAAAGATTGGAAAAAGAGAGACAGACAGAAAGAGGAAAATGGGTATGAAGAGTTAACGACAAAGGTGAAGAACAACAGGTACAACATAAGAGGAGAAGAGAGGAGGACAAAAGGACAACATGGACAGAGGACAGGATTACCATCCTCTCTCATTCTCCACACACTGAGCCCTTCCATTCATTCAGTGGTGAGAGTGCAGAGCCCATTTTAAACACACATATCAGGGCAACACCCAAGGTGCAAAGGATTCCATTGATTTCTGACAAACAGAGATAAGGCTGCACTATCTAGGCAAAACATCTTAAATCCTTGGGTGAAAGAGCACAGCAATTTGGCTGTGGATAAAATAAGTCCAGCCAACCTCAATCTTGAAGTCAGTGTTAAAGGACGCTAAAGAATGTAATGTGCTCAGGCTTTTGGGGCTGTAGATCTATAGGACTCTATTTTTCCCGCTAGAAAATGGAAAAATGTTTTTTTTTTAATCGTTCTCATGTTGCTCAATTCAGTATACATATATCAATTTACTTGATTATCTTATGGAAAAATGCTAGTGTATGTCCGCAGTTGTTTGAACTACTTTGAAAACTAACCAATAGGCCTACAGCGTATTAAGCAGTATTTTGTATATCAGAATAACAAACACCAAATAATACTGATATCATTAAAACAAAATGTTAAATAAAATGTTGAGAGAACAAGTGTAGCTTTGGGACAACACATATTACTCTGCAATTAATTTCAAGTCTTGGGATTTTATTGCATTTGGTAATGGGCAATACTTCTTCATGGCATCTGTGTCTGTGTCTCCATCTGATGTCTAATGCCAGGTGCATCTCCTCCAGCAACCGAATTTTGCACCGAGAGAAAATGTGTTTTGAGAAAACAACTCAAGTCACTATAGCACAAAGGAAAATGTTTACTTGAAGGCACTCAACATACATTGGCATCTTGTTCTCTCTCTCTCTCTCTGGCCCTTGGCGTTTTTTCACATGTGAAAACGCTAATAGTTCATATAGGGAAGGGCATGCACCAGCTGCCGCTGTGCGTTGTACTCCCACCCCGCCAGAAATTCATCACCCAAACTCATCATCTGTCCTTAATTGGTCCAAGAATAAAAGCTCCTAGCTTAATCAGAAGAAAATGAGGGAGGAAAAAGGGGAAGGGAGGAAAGGAAGTGTGTGTATGTGTGTGTGTGCACGTGGGACGGTGGGCGTAGATCGCACAGCAGTGGTGGTGGTGGTTGAGGGGGGCTACACAGCCGCGTCCCTGACTCATTCTCCTGGCCAACATAGTGCATTAGTCATATTGGATTAGAGTTTGGAGGAGGAAAGAGGTGGAGTGTGTGTGTGTGTGTGTGTATTGGGGGCCAGATGAAGCCTTGATAAGAGCTATGCTATCGCGTAGTGTTGTGCATTTTTGTGGTATCTTTGCATTTACCCCAGCAGGGGACACAAAGCAAAACAACAGCACAAGGATGTTTCCACACAGAAGGCAGTTATTTACTATTTTTCATAGCATCCCATCAAACAAAACACCACAACTGCTGCAATTATTATACAGAGACAAGACGTAGCTTTGATGAGGGAAAATTATTAAAAGGAGCTTCTAAGCAGCAAGGCCAACATGCATCATTAATACTTGATTCATTTTGCACAACTGACTTGATGAGAACAGTTTTATTATCTCGTTCTATAGTTCTATTATAATAGAATATATGGATTGAACTGAATATCGCAGAGATTCATTTTATACGGGGAGTCACATCACTTTAAAGATATTAGAGCAGTTCAGAAAGCAAAGATGGCTAAATTGAGAAAATTGGAGGTCACAGTGAAAATTCAATTCAGATTTTAAAAGATTTTTACAATTTACAAGTACACATGACCTACAATTTGTAAATGTGCATAACTCCCTACTCATTTAGGACCTGCACTTGTTAGCCAAAATAACTGCCCAAAGTGTCCCCAAGATGCCCACCTACTGATGGGTCCTGGCTATGTGGAGCCCATGATAACTCTTTCATGCTAACATTCGTTGACATCTCTCGCCATTGGTAACTGGGACATAGGCAATATCTAATTTTGTTTATTTCATGGTGCTGCATCATATCTTCTCCAAAGTATTTTTTGACCCAGATCACCCCTTAATTTATTTAAATAGGGAGGGACACACGTTTCCTTAGAGAACACTACAGTGATTCATATTAATTTATTTTATATTTTCCTTTAAAGTTTTTCGTTTAAATCTCACATCATTAGACTAGTTACCATGAGTGGCATGTCACACAAAAAAGTTGGAGATGTTGCATGTTTGAGATGTACCATCGCAGTCTTCTTTGAGG
>JAGFZM010001480.1:726805-729305 GCA_017657215.1 Limnothrissa miodon
CTTCGGTCGGTATTTGGGAAACGCACCCCGTGCTAGTGTTGAGATAAACATGATTCACAGTAGCTGTGGAGATAGGGTACAAAGAGCAACGCTAATCAAACACTTTCTGAAAGGGCCGCGAATCTGTGGTTGCACAGGTGTCATTTCTCGCTCTGCACGTTAATTGGGAGGCTCGCGGGCACTGATAGAGCTTGTAAAGCAAATTTATATTGAGATGTCAGTCACTGGACGTGTTGTTGGGAGGTTGTAGCAGGCCAGAAAACACTGTCTGGCCTTATACCACGTAGGCGTGAGTGCTGAAAATTCAGTGCCTGGAAGAAGGCCTGTTTGCCAACATTCCGAGGAAACCATTTCGAGTGAACACTTGTATTAAGAAATGCAAATGCAGTGGCTTATCACTGCGAAAATAGAAATGAGCGAGAGCATAATTTCAAACCTCCACTGGCTGCCAAACACCCGCAGAGGAAACAAGCAAATAAAAAACTTTTCCGTTGTGTTATCTGAACAGACGCGTAACTTGAATACAAATTGTGTTCAAAAGAGACAGCGAAACAGGCTTACTCCCCCTGGTTCTAATACTACGATCAATTAAATTCAGTCACCGTTAAATCGTCATATAGAATTAATCGAGCCTGTCCTCATTGTCAGAACTGTTTTCACTCATAGAAGAGCCGATTAACGTAGGTACTTTAATTGAAAACATATTGATCGCCTCGGGGACCGCGCATATATTTGGCAATCATATTTAGAAAGATTATCGTCTCCTTTCCTGTTATCCATTAGTACTGACGACTGCAATCATCTTGAGTCTGGACGAGGAGCGATGTCATAATAATGGTGCTAATGAAGGAGTCGATGGCAGGTGGGGTGATGTGTAGCTTTGGCATTTACTCCGCTCTCGCATCGTTGTTGCACACCTTCCCATCATTCTTGGGTGCGTCTAAATGAAACTCAAGCTTAAAGACCATCCATGCCACATGCATACGTACATGTGAACAACATTTTAAGGCCTACAGGAAGATCAATTTAAGAGTTGAGAGATTGTTTTGCTTTTGATTTTTGTTTTTGATTGTTTTGATTGTTTTGCTGGTTTGAACAGTTTGTGACGAGACTTTGCTGGCAGCTATCCATCTTCCAGCATCACCAGATGAGAGTTGACACACTGTACCATAGACTGTATATAAAAACTGTACATTCAGGGTTGACCAACTGAAGTTAGTGCTGGATGGACCATTTTAACGGTGAAATCCATTGTCTATTAATCCATATTCTTATTTTTTTTAATGTTGCTAAGATCTGTCGGTCCTCGGTAGGATTTGGAATGAGAGAACTGTAAAGCCGCACATAAAGCTAACTGATGGAGGAAAAAATTTAATGAAATTAAAAACTAAAACAAAGTTTACTGTGCACTCATTAGTTCCTGTTAGCTACTGTTACACACATGTGGTCTATGCTGCACCATATTAAAATCTCACAATTATCTACAGCTATCAGCAACAACAAATAAAAGGAACATTATTTGTCCTCTTGCAGTTGATTCTCTTTTAAGGTGCTTTGTCACGTTTTTTTCTGATAAGTCATTGCTTTGAACATCCTAAACCTGCTAAAACCTGATACCTGCAAAAAAAAAAAAAAAATGTGTATGGCTGGATATATCATTTCACTCACTTGAATTTAGAACTATGTCCACATACAGTCAGTTCATCAGCGGGAGGCATTTGTAGAAATGCCATTAAAGTATAAATATGAATTATTCATTGCCACAATAGGCCACTTAGAATGAACACAGAGGAAATTGCGAACAAGGGAAAAAGCCGCAAAAAAGTGTGCACAATTATGGAAATTGCTGCCTGTGACGGTGTCTACATTAAAACCTGACAAGGAGGGATGCAGAAGGGCTTGGGCAAACTGACATCATTCATTTCTGCTGTCTAATCTTACAGAGACAGGTAATAATTAGGAATCACAAGGGCACGAAACACCCACAACAATGCCAAATAAGACCAAATAGATGCATTTTGGTGTTTGGTATTAACCAATTATGAAAAGGAGCCTAATCTATGTATAAGAAATCCTCGAATGTGATTAGGTTTCCATTATTGATGGTAAAAGCCAGTGATAGCCGCCTAAACATTGAATGATGCATTCCATCTGAATTGTCATAACAGGGTTTGTGTCATTTACCTTGTAAACATCCAATAAAGCCATTACATAACAAAATTCCTATGTTGTGGTACTACACATAGCGGAAACCCAAAAGAAAACCATTATATTTAAGACTTTCAGTTTAACATCTAAACTTTTCTTTAGTAGTTATATTTTCTGTATTTTCTGACACGCACGATTCCCAAATCTAAAATCTCAGGCAAGAATAGACCACAGGTTCAGGTGTGCATTAGGCAGGAATAAAGTAATAAACAGTTTTAATAGCAATTTGATTAGACTCTCCCACCAGACCATAAGGATTATATTTCCACTCCAATAATTGTTTCAGCCCCAA
>JAGFZM010001480.1:734305-753848 GCA_017657215.1 Limnothrissa miodon
ACACTACCCTCCACACCCCATTAAATCATCAGCTGGCTCCTTCCACACCTTCACTCTGCCATTTTCCCCTGTTTACCCCCTGTGTACCCCCTATGTACCCCTATATACATTAGAGACAGGTCCTCCAGTTGGGTTGGCCCCTTGAGTCGTGGTTCTGCTCAAAATTTCTTCCTTAGAAGGGAGTTTTCCTTGCCCCTGTTGCTCTTGGGTGCCCTTTGTTAATGATTGGGAGTAGTAGTTATGACATAATTGTTGCTGCTCCACTCTTACTTTCACAATGTAGGCCATTCCCAGTTCTCTACACTATCACCTTACCTCATTCTTCACCCTCTCTCTTTTTAATGCACAATAGACAGACAACATCCACATTTCACTACATTTTTAATCTATGTATGTGACAATAAAATCCTTGAATCTACAACTTCATTTCGCCTAGTCAAGACTTTTCCTAAAAAAGTTTAGGATATCTCAAAAGGAACGTATAGACATCTTGAATTGAGGTGAATTAAAGATATCTTGAACTAGTCAAAATAAAATTGTATATATCTCAAATTGGAATTACAGATATCTGTAATTCAATTGCGGATATCCGTAATTCACATTGTGGATATCTGAAATTTAATTGTAGATATCCATTATGATGAAGCCCATAGAAATGAATGGCAAAAGTGACGTAATTTGCCCTAGGAAGAATTTCTTTGAGGATATCCGAAATTACAGTTATGGATAGGAAGAATGTAGTTGCGGATATCTGAAATGTTCTTTTTGACTGAAGCAAAACTGAATTACAGATATCTGCAATACATATCCAGTTTAGCTTTTAAATGTTAACACGGCTTGCCATAGGCGTCATGTAGGTTACAGAATTGACTCACAGCACACTTTCTTTTGTAAAGAAACATTTTTTTCCTCCTGATAAAGATAGCCTAGTGATTTAATCACAATAACAAACAAAAAAACTGCCTATAAAATAAAGAGCTTCTGTCTGTGTCACAACTCTTACATTACTCATCTTGGCATTTAATCTAAATACAGACCAAAGGTCTCATGATATGGCTGAGAAATTTCATATGGTTATCAATTCCTTTCAGCAAGTGACAGGGATATTTATTTGGATCCACTGGCTGGACACATACAATTCTACTGGAGATGGAAGTGATTCTTTGAAAATGCCTCTTTTGCCTCTTCAAATATTTAGAAAGCCAAAATGACATAAACTGCACATTTTGGTTTTGCAGTGACTCGTGACAGCCTATCTAGTGTTTGAATTGATAGGACATTTTAAACTCGTTGCTACCTTAACCGCCCCTGATTGGTCCACCAGTGCACTGTGGCCAATAGGAGAGCACGTTGTTATCTGCACGCTCGAAGCGGGGATTTCTGAATTATGGAAGACTGTCAACGCAACAGTGTTTTCATTTGACTTGAAACATTGTTGTATCAAAGGAAACTACTGTGACTTTTATATAGAGTGTAGTTGCAGAGCAGGAGACACCGGTACATGGGTAAGTTGAAGAAAAAAAAAGACCATGTTTATTTCATGCAGACAATAATATTAAAACTGTCTAACTAACGTAAACTTCCAGAAGACGGTAACTCCTGAAACTCAAACAAAACCTTAGCTCGGTGACTTAGACAGAATTGAAAGACTTAATAGAATACTTCTCAGTTTCTTACACAACTGGTGTTGTTTTCAGTTTTAAGATTTCTACAATAGTTCAGTGTTTGGCGAGAAATTGATCTTAACGTTACACAATAGCCGTTGATTTGGACTGTTCTTCGTTAGCTAAGCAGTCAGTAGTTTTGTTAGCCAATGTTAGCTCTGGCGTCCTAGCCTTAGCTTTTCCCGAGTTCGGATACATCCATCATGTTGAAGTTATTAGGAAATAAGTTTCTACGTTTTCTAAGACTGTTGTGGTTACTTATTGTAAACTAGCCACCAGCTTTCCTCTCCTTGGTAATGTACGTCTAAGTGATCCGTGGCAGTGACTTGACGTTATCCAACTTTTTTAGTAAGCTGGGCCAAGGCAATTTATTGCTGTTTAAATTGGCCTACATTTCAATGATTGTATAGCGTTAACGTTAGTTGTTCTCTCGACAGAGCCCTCGTGTAGATAAACATATTATCTCATATTTTAGGAATGAGGTCTTGAACGTATGTTTTAAAGTGTATTTCTTTTTCACAGGTGAAAATTTGGCCTAGATCATTGGATGACGC
Organism: Limnothrissa miodon; assembly: GCA_017657215.1. Classification (NCBI taxonomy): domain Eukaryota; kingdom Metazoa; phylum Chordata; class Actinopteri; order Clupeiformes; family Clupeidae; genus Limnothrissa; species Limnothrissa miodon. Next base: position 736,524 of record JAGFZM010001480.1, read on the forward strand.
CTCGTGTAGACTCGACAGAACTTTAGTGCTTCTTCAGTGCTAGAAACTGAAAAGGGTTTGACTGAAATGGAGGAACTATACGTTTTACAGCGTGAGGTGGGCCGAGGAAGCTACGGGGTTGTGTTCGAGGGTCGGGAGAAAGGATCCCACGGAGACCAGGTTGCAATCAAGCGTTTGCCTTGCTGTAGCCCCGAATGCATACAGCTGTACCTGCAGGAGCTGTGGGTCATGAGAACAACGGCCCAAAGCCACCCCAATGTCATTGCTCTGCGTGAGTGCCTCGCACAGACAGGTCCAAATACGCTGCAGCTGCTTAAGCCTGGCAGGCTACCTCTGGACCTGGTAGAGAGCGCTTTGAAAGGCACGGTTACCTCAGGTCAGCGGAACAGTTACAAAAGAACAAACTCAAGTCAGCCTCGTTCACGAAAGCGACACATGCAGTCTACAATCCAGGCCGTGCCCCGACGTTGCTCTACCCTGTGGCTGGTGATGGAATATTGTGAAGGGGGTGACCTGAACCACTTCATGCTGTCCAGTCCGCCAGACACAGAGCGCAACCATAGTGTGATCAAACAGCTGAGCAGCGCCCTGACGTTCCTGCATGGACTGGGAATCGTCCACCGCGACCTCAAGCCGGATAATGTGTTGGTGCAGCTCACTAAAAATGGCCCCGTCATTAAGGTAGACTGGGGACTGCACGTTTGGGGGTTACCACTAAACGCATACAACAAAATTCCATGTTATAATGGACTGATTTGGTAGCCTAAACACACACACACAAACACTTCAGGTACTGACTGATGTATTGGCATAGAGAGCATCCTAACAAAACGCTGGAAAAATATGAAGGTGGTTTAGCACTACCTACTTGGAATACCATCTTGTTCTAAAGCATACCTTTGACAGACAAGTCTACTTGTTTGCTTACGTTTATTTATTTGTAAATAACATGACACGTTATAGGTAGAGTAAAATTGTAACTAATTTATGTAACTAATAGAAGGGAACTATTTTATGCTAGGATTTAACATGTCAGCAAAATAACTGTTACTGGTAATGTTGACTTGTACGCTTATCTTCATAAACATAAGGAAATGTGCATTCATTTACGTACATTGCAGTCCATATTTTTTGTTTATTTTTTTTTCCCTTTTAAGAATTTTACCATAACTGGCATAAACGGTGTCCCCATGTGGTAATGGCTCTATTAAGGTTCAACAACTGTCTTTCTTTATAAACCCGACTTGATTCTTTGCTTCATTACCTCAAATAAGTTTCTGTTCACTTCTGTTCAACAGGCAAAAAAAGTAGTTTAATGGAAAACATTGATTAGGTCTTGCTTTTAGAGTTTTTTTTTTTTTTTCCCAATTACCCAGTGTACAAAAAGTCCCTTAATTAATGAGCTTTTAGCACAGAGGCTACAGGTGCAGGCTCTCCTATGCCTAGGTTAGAGCATGAAACAGACTCGATTCCATTCTGTTAAAAGTGATGATCCATTTTCTTTGTATTTACAACGGGCTGCGTAGTTGTGACCGATGCCCACTTGCTCCATTTGATTCAAGGAGTATTGATCCCTTTTGTCACAAAACTCAATCAATAAATAGGGATCATGCATCAATGCACAACTCCATGAATAAATCACAGTTTGATGTGACTGACGTAAACATGGTCACGAATTAGACCCTTGCCATACCATTGTCTGGCCCTCCCCCATCTTGCCATTGTCTTTATACCACTAATAGAAACATGTTAATCAGTCCTCTTTGTTCTTGTGAATATGTATATTTTCCCTTCAGAGCAAGTCTTATGAATTGTCACGGGTGTCGCTTGTAGATAGTTGTTTAGGGCAGGATGTGTTTCCAATCTTTAGTTAGTAATTTACATTTTTACAGATCTGACTCATGAGTATGGTGCTAAACTGAACCTGTATGCATTAGTCACATCCTGGGTGAGGAATTATGCACTTCTGTTTGGCCCTCAGTTGACTTCAGGCAGCAGGTCCTGCAACTGCAATTGAATAATCTGTTGATTTGGGTTTTCATTCAATTAAGTAATGGATTGGTGAATTCTATGATCAAAATGTTCTTCCCAAAGCCCAAGTATGTGTCTTCCAAGAGCTGAGAGCAAATAAGTATTTTACAAAGGTTATAGTTTTTCCCTCAAAAAGGACACACAACATTGTGTACCAGCATCAAACCCAGTCCATCGAGTCTGATTGTTATTTGAGCAACGCAACCACTGCTCTTTAGTAGCCACACACACAGTGTTCACGTTCTACCTTTTCTATAGGGGAGGAAAATGCTTTGGATCACTCACTCAGGAAACGTCTTGTTGAAAGTCTTGTTTGTCTTGATATAATCTTATTCACTGAAATTCACACAGATCCGTATAGAACTGTGTAACCCCTCCATATTGAAAGAAGCCGACTGTTGGAGCTAGTCATTTTTACATTCCTGCTTATTTAACATTTTACTCGTGTCAACTTTTTCACACCGGTGTCCTTAAAGGTCTCCTTCCAAAATAAACCGTTCAAGACTTGATGTTTTTACATTACCATTGGTCAGCCCGAGTTGTACTTCTATGCTCAACTTCAAAATGCTCTCCTACCCCTGTAGTCTGTATTTGCCTGTGATAGATAACTGCCGGGAAAAACGAGTGAATCGGAAAAGCCGTACAAATGTACGTCACTTTGAATATTAGCTATGCAGTTAACCCGCCCTCAAGAAAACGTTAGGCTGCCTGCAGACAGACCCACTAGAGGGAGCGTCACAGTGTTGTTAGCCAATCAGAGGCGATACATTTGCATATCATTAATATTCATAAGGATCCTCTTAAGCTATCCCTGCTCTCCTTTTCACCTAACTAAAATAGCTTGAAACAAGACAACCACAGCATATTTTTTGTCGAAACCAACTCTCATGACATTATTTAAGACAAGAGACCACCACAAAATTAATGAAAATATGATGGAATGAGACCTTTAAGATTCATCCATGTACTCTTAATTCACAGGTAGCAGATTTCGGCCTCAGCAAGATGACAGAGCGCCTATCAGAAGGTGAGCAAACTCGGCTGGCGTTCTCTTCCACGTGCGGCTCAGACTTCTACATGGCCCCAGAGGTGTGGGCTGGACGCAGCTACACTGCCCAGGCAGACATCTTCTCCATGGGTGTGCTCTTCTGGGCAGTCCTGGAAAGAATCACCTTTCTGGAGGACGGATGCACACATGAACAGCTTGGTGAGTTTGATTACGAATCAGAAAACTGCACTGTGTAGGGATGTATTGAATTCAGTGTCATGTAATTTACTAACTCCCAAAAAAAAAAAGACTTCTCAATCATTAAACTTCAAAGAATGTGTACCTGTATTAAGGCAACTTAATAAGAATAAACGGTTTGTGTAGAAGAGTTTCAAGTAGACGGCATGTAGGAATGGTTGCAGAATAGCTATTACTCTGTCTGCCAATGTGGAATCACAGAAAGGTCAGAGCCCTGTTAAGGCCAGTTAACTTCCAAGTCTTGCTGTGGTCATCGTTCTGCCTGTGAGTGAGGGCCAGGGGACAATGGCTTTTACTGGAAAGTTGTTTGTACCCCTTCCTGTTGTCCAAGGAGTCACATTTGATTTAGCTGTAAATTGGTGTCTAATGGACCTACCCCTCGTTGTGTGTGTGTGGTAGGTATGCTGTTGTCTGTAGAGTTTTGTTAACTGTGTCTATACTTGTTTACATATACGTTTATGTGTGTGTGTGTAGGGGCATACTTTGTACGTGGCCGCTGGTTAACCCCCCTGGGGGAGGCACTGTGCCAGAACCCCGACTTGCAGCTGGTGATCCCCATGAAAGGCAGACGAGCTCCACCCCTGCCACCCCCACCCAGCCCTTCTGTCTGCACCTTGCTGATGCACATGCTGGCCTCTGATCCGGACGCCCGCCCCAGCGCCCAGCAGCTGGAGGGCTGCCTGCAACACGCTCTTAGGCAGTGCTGAGGTGCCTAGCTATACAGCACAACATGACACACTGCTGTCAAAGTAATAAGTGTCACTGGATGCTGGGGGCCAGTTTCCCTGCAATACATGAATTAAGACTAGTACTAACTAGGCCTAATCCAAGCCAAAAGTTTTTTTTTTCCCCCTTGAGTAAAGGTTATGAATAAAGCTATTTTTCCAGGCTACAGAAGAACCACCACAACAAAAAACTAAAATCCATGTTTTAGATAAAACTAGGTCACACACCACACACCTAATCGAATAGGCAGTCACTGTCCAACACCACCAGGCACTAAACCCTCAGACCAGACTAGCATGAGTCAGCTTCATTGTTATATGGTTCATGGCAGTTGAATCTCAGAGGGTTCAAGATTATGGGGGACAACTGGGACTTGGCTCTAAAATGCATAAGGAGCGAGATCTGTGGAGTCAGAAACAACTCTGACATCGTTTTGGTCTCTGCCCAAGACTAGGCATGGGGAAACTGGCCCAAAAATGTAAACTGTTTATTGTCCTTACTCCTATTGCTGAGATAAGGTTGGTAGCGTGTGGCAAGAGAATAGCTATATGTAAGGGATTTCTTCTCGCTTGATCTGCAACCTCACGTGTATAATGGCATACTGAGGCACTGAATACTTGATCTTAAAGCATGGAGTCCAACTCTATACTGTACATTATTTTGATGATCATGACTGTAATTTTTTTTTTTGTAAAAAGTTTTCATTTATGAATGAACTTGGATGTATTTATTGATGAATTAAAAAGAGATGTGTACTTGGCCTGGTGTCTCACTCCTAAACTTACTTTAAAGGCAGCATTCTCAGCATGTCAAGAATGTGTTATCCTCATTTCATTTGCTTCCAAAGGATGGATTTTCTCAAGCAGACTAAAGGTTTGTTAAATTTATTTAATTTTTCTTTTTTTCTTCCACATTGATCTGTGGTGTAATTCCAGTAACACGAAGCAGGAAATGGCTGAAATTTGTCTGGCTACACACAAAGCCTGCACCAGTTATTTGTGCTCAAAGCAACAACACCAATTTGCACATCTTTCCTGTGAGGTCTTTGAAGTTCCCTTGTAGACGGAGCATATCCAACCACAATTTCTCAGGCAAATACTTCCTTTTCCTAAGGGAAAATGATGTTTGTGATTAAAATGCTTTTTTTTGCCGTTTACTTCCTACCATCTCGCCCTCTTGGAGCGTATGTATCTCTCCTTTGGTGGAAAATTCATTCATTTTCTTCTGAGCAGGCAGTGTGGAACAGACAGATCCAACCAAAGACAACTCTATTTTCCTCAGGATGTTAAATATATGGCCAACAAAGCCTCATCCACATCTGTCATGCTCATGGCTTGTCTGGTCCCCACCCTAACTCGTAGCTCAGTTACAATGATCTGTAACTGCACTGCACGTGCGCTTAGCACAACCTCTCGGTTATCTTATTTGACCTCTTAAAACCAAGACATTGGCTGGTGGTACAAAGTGACACATGGAGGCCCCATCGTGCTCATTATATAACAGTCTGGAGCGACGGAGCAAGTCTCTGAACTAAAATCATTGCATGTACTGTGAAAAGCAATACATTTGCTTTGCCACCTTCTCAGGTCTGTAAAGCTCTGTGAAATAAGACCAGACAATTACACAAACGGTTCGAGATCCACATTTGCGCATAGAATTCTAGTTTTAGAGAGTAGGTATGGTGACTTTCAAATCAGGAAGAGTACAAAATGCAGTTTCTCACACTGATGTCTAGTAAATGCGACTACAGTGCCACCCAGGGAATAATTTTGACGGAGAGGAAGTGTAGACAAAGGGGCGCAAAAAGGGTAGCGAGGGTGAGTGACCCGGTGACTTTCGTTTCAGCACAGTATGATGCATCGGTGAGTGGTGTTAGTAGATCACGCAGATGACATTTCCTTCATGGAGCACACATTGCCCTTTTCTTCATGCTTCAGTGGCTCGCAAATGAAATGACCAGACGGTCTTCCGAGGCGTCCGTTAGCGTTCTGGCACTCCATCATGCACCGTGCTCTTTCGCTCATCTTCACCTGGATGCCTGGCATAAGCGTATCACACAGATGAAGTATAGATTACTTGAAAGTCGAGGACACCTAAATGATAGTTGCATCATTTAAAATATGAAGGGAACCGAGCGTACTTTTTCCCCCTGGGACATCCCCTATTAATGATAACGCACGCCGAAGAAGTCACGACAAGATTCCCTTTGCCGGGAAATTGCGAGCGCGAGAACAGGCACGGGTGGGGTTAATGCGCAGTGTGCGTAGGATACATACACGAGCGGTTTAATGGGGTTACTATTAGCTGATTTCAGATGACACACTTCCACCAAAGTTAGCCGCTGTGACGAAGCTGATCATGGTTCAGCTTTTAAAAGCATTCGGTCATCATTCACTGAGCACAGAGTTCGAGATAAAGCTGTAATTGCAGCAGTTAGGTGTCAAATGATGCAGGAAAGGCTTATCAAAGTCACCATCAACCCGGGAGTCGTATCTATCTGACTCCCTGGCGATGTTCCAGCGCACGGTAACCGTATTACAGTTCGAGTGAACTGTTCGGGAGGGGGAGTACTCGTCTTTGGGCCTATTATGGATTTGGTGACATATCATCTTCAGTTCTGACAGGGAACCGAATGAGTTTGCTCCATTTCGGTCGTGGCTGTCAGATACCATAGCACCAGTATACACCAAACGAAACAGACATTTTAGATTAATGGACTTTATTCGAGACAAAATATCACTCTCTCGTTTTGAATGATAATGAGCCACCCAAAATGTATTTCTTTGCAAAAAAAAGGAGATCAACATAATTGCGACATTTCCATTTTAAAGATACTGAAACCTTAAGGAAGGAAACAGAACAAAGATTTACACTTAAAGGCATGTTTTTGCTAGAGGGTCTGTGCGTTTACATTATGACTAGGTTCACTCCATTCTAGAAGACGGCAACTCCTTCAGAATACGTATGAAGCACTCTGCAAGACCACCAAGAAACTTGTGAGATGCAGTTACATTGCCTCCTTCCCCAAAGTTCCACTGACATAAATGTCCATGACAGTTTCACAACAGCATAAGCCAGGCTTCTTACTGAAATACCTTAATATGTGTATGTTGTGTTGTTAAAAAAGCTGGCCTTTCCTCCTTGTTCTTCTGCATGTTGAGGTTTTTAAAAAAGGTTTATAGGACACGAAGTATCGGCGATTTGTTCAGCTTCACCAATCGAGGCGCTTCACCATATATGGCCCCTCTAGCTCATATCCCATCTTTCTATAGTAGTTCCTGGTTCCTACCCCTACAAGTAAGACAAAATGGGAATTAGAAGAAGCATACATACACTACAGAGGCTTAGATCAATCTAACAGCGGTGACAGAGGACAAAGAAGAATGTTAAACTTAGCAGCCATGGACTACTGGGCTTCAAGCCTGAGCCCAAAGGGTCATCAGTTCAAAGGTAAGGCAAGACTGCTGGCTGCCTGCAAGGTTTAGTGTGTTTCACCTAATTTTGTGCTTTGTATGTGTATCACTCACTGATTCCTAAAATTGACTGTATATATTTTAAGTCTGGCACACTGATTCTTAGTCCTTGTGAGAACAAAAAATGACTACAAAATGGATTCAGGTAGATCAGTGTATTGTCAAAATCAGACATACTAGCAAGACATACTAACATGTTTAGACATGGACAGCATTTAGCTTAAACTAAACTATTCTTTTCATACTCCTCGAGCTCGAACTCCTCCTTATTCTTTTCATGCTCCTGGTAAGAAACACTGGTCTAGTTGACTATGCTCCATCCAGAGAGGCAATCAAACCCTGTCAGACCGAGGGCCCAAACATTTTCTGCTACATTAGATGTTATTGGCGCGGCACTGAAAGATAAGCAGGCAGTGCAGAAGCAAGAGACTGAGAGCCATTTGTGATCTGGAGTCACAAGCTTTTTTTTTTTTACCTGAGATGACAGCCATCTTACTGGAGCCGTGTTCCTCTCGGGCGATTCTCTCCGCCTCCTCCATCAGCATCATACCAAAGCCCTGTCAGATGCAGAGGGGTGGGGGGTGGGGATTAAGGGTGGAGGGGGTTAGTTACAGTGATTTGACAGATAGCAGCAAATATCAAACTTGTTCAACAGGAACGCACTGAGAGATTTGAAGAGAGACATTTGAAGATATTCTGACAGCCTGTGTGTCTGTGTGTGTGTGTGTGTATGTGTGTCTCAGAGTGTGTTGTCATACCTGCCAACATGTACTGTAAATAATATAGGGTCTCTGTGAGTGTTGGTTACCAGAGTGATCACAGTACACAATATGAATGAATGAATGTGCTTGAGTGTGTGAGACGGGCTGAAAAACAGAGATTGGATTGGATTTGCTAATCTGTAAACTGGCATTTATTGCTATGGGATCCATATATCCAACTTTATCTTAAAGGTTTCCTTCCATCGTATTTTCATTAATTTTGTGGTGGTCTCTTGTCTAAAATATTGTCATGAGAGTTCGTTTCGACAAAAAATATGCTGTGGTTGTCTTGTTTCAAGCTATTTTAGTTAGGTGAAAACGAGAGCAGGGATAGCTCGAGAGGATTGTTATGAATATTAATGATATGCAAATGTATCGCCTCTGATTGGCTAACAACACTGTGACGCTCCCTCTAGTGGGTCTGCAGGCAGCCTAACGTTTTCTTGAGGGCGGGTTAACTGCATAGCTAATGTTCAAATTGACGTACATTTGTACAGCTTTTCCGATTCGCTCGTTTTTCCCGGCAGTTTTCTATCATAGGCGAATACAGACTACAGGGGTAGGAGAGCATTTTGATGTTGAGCAAAGAAGTACAACTGGGCTGACCTATGGTAATGTAAAAACATCAAGTCTTAAACGGTTTATTTTGGAAGGAGACCTTTAAATTACTAAAGCATACGGACCGATACAAAACAAATTGCGACGGGACCATTGTTTCCTTAGTGATGTCCAGGGATACTAATATTCAGGCTTGTTAGCAAAAAAGGTTATCCAGTGTTAACTGGATAAAATGGCAAACTATATGAATGTTCAGCTTGACTTAGGCCTTATGGATATTTTTTATAAATGTATATTGTGTAAAACCTTGTAACTGCAATTTGACATGTTGAATGCAATGACTTGAAACCACCTGCAACAACATGATATCTGATTCACCTTGAGACACCTCCTCTTTGAAAACGGTTTCATGTCATTGAATTGGCCCTTACTGATAGGTGTAGTGTAGTTAGGGGTAGTATAGTGTGGTGTGGTTTAGTGTAGTGTAATGCAGTGTGGTGTAGCTGGACCCAGTCTCACCTTTTACCATTACTAGTTTGCCCTCCCTCTCTCCACCAACATACATAATGACTCTCCCCCCCCCCCCCCCCCACCCATCACCATATCAACAGCTGCCCCCCACCCCCCACCCCCACGCAACAGCACACTACCCTCCACACCCCATTAAGTCATCAGCAGGCTCCTTCCACCTTCATTCTGCCATTTTCTCCTGTGTACCCTGTATGTACCCCTAATATACATTAGAGACGGGTCGGTCGGTCCAGGTAGCACTGGCTATTATTTCACTTTCTCATTCTTATTCCTAAGCCTAAGGCTGAAAACACTCTGCAAAACCTGAACAGCAGGGCTATGGGTTGACTCCAGGAGTAAGCAATAAACTACTAGAGCCTGTGGGTTAAGCTGGTTTTACCACAGCTAAGGGGAGTTTTTAGGACTAATGCGAAGTGGAGTCCAGCAAAACCCAGGGGTACTCTTGGCTTATAGCACTTCTAACAAATTAACCTGAAATGGTTTCATTAAAGGAGGGCGCAACGAGAAATGTTGTGAAATTCTGTGGTTTCTTGTGGATTTCACAACAGTATTGAATATGATTCAACCAATCAAAATGAAGGAGCTAAACTATATGTTTTACTACATTTCTTAAGTCGTGTTATTGTGGATCAAACTGTATCAGCAAGGGTGTTTATTATTTTGTGTGAGTGAGTGAGTGAGTGAATGAGTGAGAGAGAGAAAAAGTTTGCGTCTATTTATATGTGTATGACAGATATTTTGAGAGTGGGACTTTCAGGATGTATAAGAATGGGGACAACGTCAGAGTGTGTGCATTTGAACACGCGAGGGAGACTGCATTAGAGTGTCTGATGTAATCGAGAGTGCGGGAATGCATCAGAGTCTCTGTGTTGTGTGTGTGTGTGTGTGTGTGTGTGTGTGTGTGTCTGTGTATCTGTGTTACCTGGTGCTGGAACTTGCTGGGGTCTCTGCTGCTGACGGGCACCACGCTGCCATAGACGTGTAGCTCTCGCACGATTGACACGCCGCCCTTGAGCTCTGGCCGGAAGGACTGCGGTGAGCAGCGGCGCAGACGAAGAAGGCCGATTAGGATGTCCTGCTCTGGGTCCTCGTACGACAGGAACGTCTCCCAGCCACCGTTTGCCACATAGTCACGGCGTATCAGCTCCACCTGAACAGTGCGCGTGCGTGCACACACACACAGACACACACAAAGAGAAGATACGTTTTATTCCCGGAGAAGTACAGATAAACCCTGCAAGGTGGATTTTAATAGAGATTTTACAGCAGAATACAGATTAGTTTCTCACCCCATTTTCAGGCTGCTGTAAACATACTTCAATTACTTTGCACAAGGGTGTACCTCTTTGAAGTCTGTTTTTTGTGGAGGCTTTTTTTTTTGTCTAATGACATGAAAAAGGTGCTCGTCTAACAGGCCACCTGAAAGAAGAGGTACTAGAAAAACCCTACTGTTCCTGAAATAGCTTCATTTACTCCAGATAATCAATGAACTCACACTGATGTCAATCTTGCAAGAACATCATTATGTTACTGCTGTGTAATGGCATCTTCAGACTATGAGATTTTTAGCAGTCCTATAAGTTTATATCATGCCAAGCTGTGCTACAAGGATCATTCAGTTTAATGTGCGTAGACTAGAGTTGATGAAACATATTGAATCATAAGCTATGACACAAATCAAAGTAGAAGAATGTAGTGTCATCAAAACAATTTATCTCCTGGTCCTCGGGCATAGCAGCTGTGTCGCACAGTGAGCATCCTAAATATCTGACGCAACCAAAAAGAAATAAAAATGTTACCGGGCAACAAATATAACTAAAGACTGTCTGAATCATTCCGATTTCATGATTTCATTCCAACCGCAACCTTCTCCAATCCAAAAGAACACTGGGACATGCCGAATCCCACTGTTTATTTAAATGGCCTTATATGGCAACCTCAGTGGCATTACGGTTCAGATCCGTGCATAAGGAAGACACCATACCTGGTAGGGTCGAACTTTGTGATGGATCTCCTGAATGCCCACTTCTCTAGTTCTCACATCCCGGCACTGCAGTATAAGAGGCAACAGATAAGTCAGAAAAAATGATTTAATCTAATTGGCTAATTGTGTAAGTGATTACACAATTAAACATCAAGAAACATGAAACAATAAAACACAAAAAGCTAATGCCTTTTAACTTTTTTTTTCCTTCATCTTACACAAAACATGTCATTGTTTAAGTGGGTCAAATCTGCAAAAAGTTGACCTGACTAGCCATTACTTGATTAGTAATTGTGAGTGTGTGTGTTTTTATCCATCCACACACATACCTCAGTGCCCATGTCTTTCATACGGGCAAGTGCCAGCTCCCTCAGGTTACCGTGCTCAACCCCAGAGCTCACCAGTGGCATGGGGATATCCCTGGGAAAAAGACAGAGAGCCAATCAGATTTCAGTGTTTTGTTAAAAGGATCAATTAGATCACAGTAATTCCTGCAAGTCATGCACATTACACAGGCACTAGCAATCTGAATTATGTTGAATATCAGTGTATCAGTGTGCTCTCATGCAATTTAAGAGCCCACTTCACTCACTTAAAAACCCAACTTCATTATTGACCGATTTCAAGTCATACTGATCCTGTTTGCAAGTGGACCATTTAAAATGCTTGTGTAAACAATAACCAAAGTGACCGATGACAAGTGTGAACAGGTTCATTATATCAAGCACTTCTAGCCTTCTAAAAGGAAAGAAAGTTCTAGAAGCCATCTGTTGCTGTGAATGTTCCGTCACCTCTGCACGCGGTAGACTCGGGTCCATGGTGGCACCAGAGCCAGGATGCGGGCAACCAGGTCCACCAGAGCGCTGGGGGAGTAGCTCTTGTAGCGACCCGTCTTCCACAGCTCGTACAGACCCGTCCCACGGATCACCAGTGTCGGGTACAGCTTCAGCCCGTCCGGGCGAAATGCGGGGTTCTCAAAGAACTCCTGGAGAAAGTGCGCAAGGAACCACAAAAGAAAGAAAGAGAAAAAAACAACATACAAAAAGTTCAGTGTAGCAGAATGGGCACACAGTAGACGGTCACATAAGAAGTTTGCCATTGCCCACTGCCTCCACACTGCCAAAAATAAATGACTAAATGCATTGTGACCCATGGTTTTGGGAGACTGTGTGTGAACCCATGGCTCAAGCCCTGATTATAGCCCATAGTGTTCCTGTTGCCAGATCTCAATTATGTTTTTCTTTTGCTGTTCAGTGCAACAAATGGATGTGGGTCAAGTTCATGGACAGGAATGCTTTTCAACTATTTGCTCATCTTTTCCAGTACTTTTCTGCAACACAGCAGACAGTTTATGGCAGGCAACCTTTCCCAAACCTATTTTCTTGTGCGTTTTCTAAATGTAGCCAGCACAACAGCACACCAAGACCACACAAACACACACACACACCAAGCCAGTGTTTTACCATTAAAGCATACTTCCTAATCGAAATAGCACTCAGCATAGGCAACAAGCCAAACCACATTTCTAATATGTATTTCATGCCACTAACATTTATAATAATGGAAAATTGCTAATTTCCCAGAGTTTCCCCCTGGCTTCCCTGCAATGAACACGAGAACGAGTCATGTGACTGGCACTTGACCAATCAGGGCACAGAGTTTACATTTGGCTGCGTACCTGCCAACACACAGAGACGTCTTTGCTCTTGTTTTCAGTTGAATCTGAAGCAGACAGCGTCTTCACTTTGTTACCCCAAAATCAGTGTATTGTAATGGATAAAAAGTGCATCGTTTTGCTTTTGTTTGAAAATGCAATAATGTAGATGCCATCTAATATTTCTTGACCAATCTAAATTGTATTCTTACCAAGAAAATGGATAAACACTCAAAATGGCATGCAGATTACATAGTCACTCTGTATAGAAGTTTACTGACAGACTATTTCAGTAGTCTGCAATTTGCTTCAAATTGGTAATGACAAAAGGACACAAACATTGAAAAACAATGTTTTTCTGTATCAGGCACACATGCACAACCCACAAAGGCACCATGTTGGGAAACACTGATGTAGAGGTGGAATCAGGGTAGATTTTTGCCACCTGGTTTGATCCAGACTTCCCTCTCCCCCATCGCTGCCGATATACTAGTCTGAAAGTGTTGTGTCAGTCATCACCAGAGGTCAGATCGTCTAGCCTATTCACTCATTTTGACTGTTTCTTCCACTTGCAAGCGAAAGCTGTATGATTGTATGAGTTCCGGGAGATTTTATATCACTTGTGGGTTTCCGGAAGACACTATTTTAATACGGGAGACTTGGGATGTCTGACAGCTGCAGAGCCAAATCCTACTAGAGGGCATTGTGTCATTTGTTTTAAACTCAAATTTGGCACCAGCATAGATCCAAGTAATTGCAGTTAGAAAAAATGTGTAGCTCACATTTGTCAAATGTTCTTTCTTTATTGCTGGTGATTTATTAGCAGTTTGCAAAGGTTAGCGGTGAAATGGGAAGTAGCGTTACAAATCCCTTGTGAATGCGATGGGTCAGGCAGGACCGATGATTGCCAAGTTAATGCAAAGGCAGAGCTCATTACAATGCCAAAGCGGCGAGAGTGAGTGTGTCCAGACAAAAAGCCATCGAGCCTCAAAGTAGCTGTATGTAAAAATCCATAAATGTGAGCGGATTCACTTTGGACAATTTACATCTGCTGATTAATTGACTCATTACTGCTGGTTCTCTAGCAATAGACTTTGACTTTGCTCTGCTACCATGGCGACCACGACAGTCTCCATCCACTGCCAGCCGTAAACGCAGTTGGGCAGAGAGCCGTTGCAATCACTGTGACAGCGCAGTAAACTCGGTATGCCCCAGCAAACGCATGGACACAGCAGTGTGTCATTCCTGAGGACAGCGCCACTCAAGGCACCTCCACGTATTTGGATTGACGCTGGGAACCAAAATAAAACTTGAACACGCAGCAACCTGAACTACCTTTTGGTGGCGTCGTAGATTGTGCTTGTCCACAGTATAAGAAGCAAAGAGGCTTCAATGTATTGACATTTAAAAAACAAAAATTGTTCGAGAAACACTGGATGTGATTTGTCCGCCAAAGTTTGTAGTGTATGTGTGAACGTCCGTGTGTGTCTGTGCGCGCGTGCTCTGACAAAAAGCCTTATTTGAGCGTTGAAAGGTTTTTGAGTACCTGTGTGAGAAGTGAGTGTCTGCAATGATTTGTGTGTGTGTGTGTGTGTGTGTGTGTGTCTGTCTGTCTCCGTGTGTGTTTTGGAGAGATTTCGGCGTGGAGGTGATAAGTGAGCACCCAGGCTGGAGACGCTCTTTAATGGGATTCTGCTATCAGGCTCAGTTTCCTCGCTCCTCCATCTCCCTCCTCAGATACCAGCGTCAGGGAACAGGGACCCCCTTATATTACCCCCCCCCAAGAGACAGCTGGAGGAGGAGGAGCGCAAGACACAATGAGAGAGAGAGAGAGAGAGAGAGAGAGAGAGATGAAGGAAAGTAGGATATGGATAGGAGGAGAAAGTCAGAGGGAGGGAAGGGAACAGAGAGAGAGAGAGAGAGTGTGACAGACAGACAGACAGGTGAAGCGGACCCATTACCAGACTGAAAGCAACAACTAACAGAGAATTGAAATGAGGGAAAAAAATAAGAAAGGCAGAGTTTAAAGGGGAAAAAAAGAGAGCGAGTAAGGAAGGAGTGAACACGCAGAAAAGAAACTGTCAGACACGGACAGCGAACAGAGAGCCCAAAAGCTTGAAATAAAAATAAATAAATAAATAATAACAAATAAATAAATAAATAAAAAAACTAGTGCAACAGCAACCAGGAGGGAAACGAGAGAACACCCTGTGATGCAGGTGGGCTCTTTGAAAGAGGAGCCTGAGTCTGATAACACAGCCAAGCTGCACCAAGAGGCCGAGGCATCGCCATTGACGACCATTTGGTAGCAAACATTAATCTTATACCTCCCCCTGCCTCTGAGCCCAACACCCTGCACCAGTATCGCCACATCTTCAGAGGAGAGGGCCGCCCTGGCCAAGCCACCGGCAAACGCCGCTTCCTGATAGCAATCAGATTAGCCAATGCATCTTCAGCCAAGCAGAATATCAAAGCAGATTGTGACGCAACCTACTGCTACATGCGGAGCAGAGAGACATGACCAGAGTGTAGAAGGGTGGCTGCAATTTTTTTCCCCATGACTTAAAGTAAACTAGCTGCACCACTTCTTCAGTTTGCTTTAATTGTATCATGACCCACGTAGGAGAACATTCAAAGCAAACCAGAAGAATTGCTTACAAGGAGCCTTTCAATGCTATTCACATTAACTTATGAGACAAAAAATGTTGTTCAACTTAAAAAAAAAAAAAAACGTAGAACCTTACATTCAGAGAAGAAATCCATAGCTATTTGAGATTTTAATCTCTTAAGATATCTAAGTCTATTAAACATCAGGGGTAATTTTTCCCCCAGACAAGAATTACCCAGGGTACAGGATTAGGCCTAAAGTTTGATGGACAAGCATTAATTTAAATCTATGATGAGCTTAATCCTTATCACAAACCACCTGGCCTCAAGGCTTTCAAGGCCCACCAAGCCATCGCTACAGAAAACTAATAACTAATGTAATCTAAATAACTGTAAAATCATTACAGACCACAAAAGAACATTTTAGGGCCTCCGTGCTTCTTAAATACCAACAAGCAGTTGCCATTCAGATAACAACTTGCATCAAAAAGAGCAGGAGATGTGACCGAATGAATAAATAAACACACACACACACACACACACCCCTAATCCACAGATGTTCTTTTGCTCAAACTGCCCCAGACTCTGTCAGACATGCCACTATCACTCGACTGAAACTGGAATTGCACAAAGCCCAAGAGTGGAGCTCCTGCTGCAGGGGTGGGGGCGGCGACACAAAAGGCCTTCCTGGCTGCTCTGTGCTGGGGCATGGATGGAGGCTAGGGGGGCGGGGCGGGCGAGTGGAGGGGTGGTGGGGGCTGACAGTCTGAATGGGCCCACCCATGCGGAGACACCCCTGATTGGGATTGCCTCTCCACTCTAATGGAGCTCTCTGTATTAAAGCCCCCTTCGGTAATAAAAGAACAATTCATCCCTGATAATGGAGACTGCCTTGTGGGGACTACAGAGGGTATGTGTGTGTGTGTGTGTGTGTCTGTGCACATGCCTGGTTTCAGCATCATCACTGCACCCTGATGACAAAGTAAGAGGGAAGGGATGAGATGATAGGCTGCACACACAGATCATCAGAAACCTATGTGCGCACTGCCTGTCTCTTACACGCACGTACGTACATACGCACGTGCAGCACAGCACGGAAGTACTAAAGTACTCAAAAACCCTCAAAAGTGTCTACACACATACACCCACACGCACGAACTGCTTTTTTAAAATCGCCTGTCCTATTTAGCCAACACACACACCCACTAACACAGTGTTTCTCAATCTATGGGCCGGGCCGCGAGAAGATTACCGTCGGGCCGCGGGCCGACCTTGATTGCCTTCTTTTATTTTATAACTTTAAAACAACTGTCACTGTAAACCAGATTATGAAGAAGAGCGATGCTGGCTGGCTGGCTCTGCTATCAGTGTCTTTGCGTCACCTACATCGCCCCTCCCACGTTTAACATAGTAGAATGTTGAAAACTGTTCCCACTGTCTGCCATTGGCACGTTTGCACTAATCCGTCCTGTCTATCCACACGCATACACGTTTCACGAGATCAATGGCATGTTCAAAGCAAGCTAGTCTTGACTCTTTCTTTGAGAAACGTTCATCTAGCACTGCATATTCACATGACACAGAGGCAAAAGAACATTGCGCTTTTACTTACAATTACGACCCTTCATACATTAAATTCGGCTTCATTTCAAGTGATGGTTACCCCCCAAAACCAATTTGTGTCATCTGCCAAACAATGTTAAGCAACGAGGCCGTGAAGCCGCCCAAATAAGCCAGCTGGAAACAAAACACCC
>JAGFZM010001480.1:754248-764703 GCA_017657215.1 Limnothrissa miodon
GTGTGTGTGTGTGTATTACTCACAATAAACTGTTCTATATCGCGCTCCATTCCCACGTTGGGCAGGTCGGGCATCATGTGGGACACCACCTTGAACCCAGCGTCTTTGGCCAAATGGAACGACTCACACACCGCCCGCACTGTGTGGCCCCTGGGAAGAAAGAAGGATACACACACACACACACACACACACACACACACACACACACTCTGCTCTAAAGTTAAAGTTGATACCTATGCATCCAAATGAAGAGCCTCCCAATTATGCAAGATATTGAGCAATATTTTGTGAATAACAGGCTCACTCACACACACACACACACTTTCAGTCTACATGTTTGGTAATGACATTGGTACTACATTGTATGTATCCATTTGACTGGGCAGTAACCATTTAGCATGGGTCAGTGACTGAGTGTGGTGACTCACTGCAGGTGGAGGGTCTCCTGTCTCACCTGTTGGTGTCCCGCGCCACATCCTCGTAGACGCTCTGAACGCCAATCTCCAGGCGCGTGCAGCCGTAGTTGAGCATGTCGCTCAGGTGCCGCTTCAGGCAGTAGTCTGGCCGCGTTTCTATGGTGATGCCCACACACTTGGTGTTACTACGCTCAGAGTACCTGTAGAGTTACGAGGAGAGACTGGGTGAAGGTGCGTGCGCGCACACACACACACACACACACACACACACACACACACACACAATGGCAGGCAGGGTTGGGTAGTAACGGATTACATGTAATCTGGATTACGTAATCAGATTACAAAAATCAAGTAACTGTAATCAGCCCAGATTACAATGCAAAAATGTGTATTCAAATTACAGTTACATTGTTGGGGATTACCTAGGACACATTCACACATGGCAAACTCAACTGATGCTGATTCTGAGATTGCTCTGACTGACAATTATTCTACCTATGATCTTCTTTGTACAGACTATTCTTGTCTGTTCAGTTCAAAAACATAAGCAATCGTTTCCATACCAATAGAAGGAAATGTACATACACATTAGAATATTTAGTTTGTGTATATGCAGAGAGGGGCAGCTGTGGCCTACTGGTTAGGGCATGAAACTAAAGTTCCTCCACTAGTAGACTATGCCTGCAGTGCCCTTAAGCAAGACACCTAACCCCTCACTGCTTCTTCCGGGTTAGTGTGTGCTTACCTCAATATGTGTTCACTATGTGCCGTGTGTGTTTCACTAATTCACAATTAAGATCAATTTAGAGACCCAGTTTCACTCACAGAATCAAGAAGTTTGTTGTCAAAGAGTATTGATTAAAACTTTTTCAAGTATCTGATATAACAGTAATTTAACTGAAAACTGAGAAAAGGCGTGTGCTACTGGCTGTAAACTGAACAGACATTAATCCCAACCGATCCCCTCTTCCTTTATAACAAGGCAATGCAACTAGCAACAATAACTGGTTGTGAACATTAATGTCATTAATTATCGTAATAATTAGTCATGATTAAATTAAAGTCATAATTTTAGCTTGAAAGAAGCTAATGCTAACTAGGGCCAATGGCACTACGATGCATTTTACACTGTGTTACATTTTACAACCAACTTTTGGAAGAAAGCAATGCAGGGTTAAAGCAGAGCAATTATCCCTTCCTGTTTTTTTAGCCTGTTTGATACAATACCTCTTGACAAATGGGGCATCTGACATAAACCCTAATGGATTCCAAAATAAGATGTGCAGCTTCATTTAGACCCCCCCCCACACACACACACACACAAAGCCTGTCTGTGAATGGAGATAGGGAGATACTGTGTGTATTGTTATTATACGATCTTTGCCTTGTGCATACACAGACGCTTAGTCACACACGCATACAGACAGACACATGGACAAGCAAACACACACAGACACATGGGCGTGCGCGCACACATACACACACACACACACACACAAACACACACACACTCGCAGCCGGCAGCGGAGATAAGAGTCTGAAATCGAACTCTGACGTCTCTAGCTGATTAGCAGCCAGGACAATTACAACAATCATGTCATCTTAACTAACCCCATCATACACATAGACACACACACAAACAATTTCAGAGGCCAGTAATCCTGGAGATGGCCTTGAAAACTCACATATGTGCAAAGCCCCCCCCCCCCCCCCCCTCCTACATACACACACACAGACACACGAAATCCAACCGAAACTTATCAGCAATGTGCAACAGCAAGAAATTAGGCAAGAAACAAACAAACAATCAAAACAGAGTAATAAGGCAATCATGCCCCTGGAGGGCTGTCCAAAGCCCTTGTCTCCTGAATAACCCTTCCGACCTAATGCACAAAGTCCCACCCCTCATTCTCTCTCTCTACCTCTCTCTCTCTCTACCTCTCTCTCCCTCTCCCTTTCTCCCAAACACACACATATCTTTCCCTCCAAACCTCAAGTTAATCTCCCTAAAAGAAAATGGTCTTTGCCACCATTTGGCTTGCCGTCATTCTCATGTTCCACGTCCTCCAGTGTCCCTGCCTGTGCCCATCCCTCTCGGCAAAAGTCCTTGCCAAACTTTGTGGCTTCTCACTCCGCCAGTCATGCTGCTAACCATCAAAAGTGACATCTCAATTACACGTTGACAGCCCTGACAAGCTGCAACGGCGAGGGTGGGGGGGCAATCAGGCCCCACACGTCACCCCCTTGTGCCCCTCCTGATAAAGGAACGGCCCTCCGGCTGGTCATCACAGTGGGCCCGTCTGACACCTAATTGAGAATTAATTGGTTCAGGATTTCATTCTGCAGACTGAATACCAGCAGCCAACTGCCCCTTGCGGACAGACAATGTGTGTCTGTGTGTGTGTGACATGACTCAGTCACTGTGTGCTGTGTCACTTTGCTAACTGGAACCTGCATCAGTGCTTGAACACCTTTCACCTTCTTTAAAAGCCTCCTCTGGCGTAGCTATGTCGCTACGCTCAGGTCATAGCAAGGACCTATGTATTTATAAGGACAACTCCGTTCATGCCAGGCATTCTGCTATATGGATCAATTTGAAATAATTGATAGGATTATATCACTATCAATACCATTTTTGATTCTTATCAATTTTCTTGTAACCACATAATAAGAGAAGGTGAAAGTGTAGAGGAGTGACGCAAATATACGCAGTCATCTGAGCCCACCAAACACTAAACGTCATGCCATAAACCTCACAATGAGCGTCCCATTGGTCCCACTATGTCAGTGGGACACTAAGTACACATCGCCCTCTGGTGTCTGAACAGAGTCTTTCAGAGGAATCGCACGAACTCTGGGCTGGGCTGCGTTTGATGATGTCTGTTAAATTTGTATTGCAAGAAATTAGTAGAGAGAAGGATGACAAAAACAAGGAAAGGTCAAGTGCAGTGTGTAAGCCAAGTAGGCCAGGTTGGACCGTAAAATAAATGTTTAAGATGTACACACACACACACACACACCTCCGAAGTCACTCTACTATACATGAATGTGTGTACAAGAAAGGGCCAACCTAATGTCAAGACAACGCTACCGATTTTCAAATCTCATAAGAGGGAATACACACACACAGTCATACATGTATGTGTCTTTTCAACAAGTTGTGGGTCTGTGAGTGTGTGTTTGTTTTGATAAGTGTGTATATAGTTTGATATGCATTTATGTGTGTGTGCGCATGTTTGTTTGGTTTGCTATGTGTATTTGTGTGGGTGTATGCATACATGTATGTGAGTGTGTGGGTCTGTAAGGGGTGCATACTTGACGGCTTCAGCCACGCTGTTGGAGGTGTGGCCGGACAGGGCGTCGTGCAGGTTCCTGATGAAGTAGTCCCGGTAGTCCTCTGGCAGGGCCATGAAGGTGCCGCCCATCACAATGAACTCCACCTTGTCCACACTGTGGCCCAGCTGCTTCAGCTGCAGGGGAGGGCAGGATAGAGTGTGAAGGGGGGGGGGGCATCAAGGGAGGCACCACAGGAGGGCACGCAAAAGACAAACATGTCAACAGTGCAGCAGACAAAAGTATAGGAGTGTGTGTGTGTGGGAGAGACAGAGATAAGGTGTAAAGGGGATGGGGTAGCAGTTATATTTGCATAATAATACAAAGAAATTGAAGTCCGTTTACAAAGGCTGAGTGCTTTGGGTTGAAAGGTATGCATATAGATAAAGGCTTGAGTGAGTACGTATGTGCACAGAATGGAATAACAGAAGGAACACAACACACAAACACAATGGTATAGGGCTTGTTTCTTTATCTTCCTCTGAGGAAACTGCATGCCCCCCCACCCACACACCCACACCAACACACATATATTTAAATATTATAAGAATCACTTTTCTCAAGTCTCTTACTGGTCCAGTACCCTCTTCAATGAAAAGGGTCATTTAAAAAGCGTTAAAAGATAACAAGCTTCTTTGCATTATGCTGTAAGACCCGGTGCCCGACCATAAACGTGCAGAGAACAGAAAGCTCGTCATGCACCGTGTGATTATATTGCATAGAGCCCTTGTACAACGCTAACGACTTGACCATTCAACCGCTGAGAAGGAGATGAGGTATAAAAAGTGTTTTGTTTTTTTCGCAGACAGACACTTTACAGCCAGAGGGCGTGAAAGAACCTTGATGTTTGAACAGCAAGGGCTGCCATCAAAAGCAACATGCTCAGAATTTCTAATAATGCATTATAAAATTGGTGTTTTTTTTTAAAGGGGAATCAGGGTGGGGGGCTGTGGACCGGTTGACATCTAGTGGGATCGTTTCAGAGCAGAAGAAGAGAAGGAAGGAACAAAGAAGCTGGGCTGCTCACCTGCTCCACTCTGTGTCTCGTCTGCAGGTAGGGGTCGTAGCGGGCCCGAATGGCCCTCATAGACGTGGGCTGAAAGCCACACACACACACACACAAGTCAAATCCAGTGATCATGTCACGCCATATGAATTCTTCAATTCTTAACTTGGTTTTAGTGAAGATGAACTTTGCAATTTTTCACAAACAAATTGGATAAGGGAAAAATTGGAGGGGAAAGTGTGTACCTCACAGAGATGGGAGTAAGTCACACATATGCAAGTCTCAAGTCTTAACCTTCAAGTCTCAAGCAAGTCCCAAGTCATTTTTGTGAGAGTCGTGTCGAGTCAAGTCAAGTCATAGCTTAGGTCAAACAAGTCACAAGTCAAGTCATAGAAATAATAAGCTCTAAATAAGAAATAATAAGCTCTAAATCTAGACAGAGGGGAGAAGAGCAAAAAAAAAACTTGCTCATATTTTCATTGCATAATATTCCATGAATAAATACCATGGAAATTAAATGGAGATACGTCTATGTTATATACTATGATCTAGGGCTTGACGATATGGACTAAAATGTATATCTCGATATATTTTTCTCATATCTCGATATACGATATATATCTCAATGTCTTTCCAGCAAAAAAAAAAAACAACAACAAAATACATTATAACAAATGTCACAAAATTGTTTTTATTAATGTTTCAACATCAGCAACTGTAAACTGTACACTTCAGAGGGCAAATGTTTCTTTTTTTTTCTTTTTTGTCTTTGCTATTTTTAATCAGGTTGGTCACTTTACAATAAAATAAATGAAGTGTCTATAAAAATAAATAATGAAAATAATATAAAGAGCTTTTTCAATATAACAAGTTCTCAACTAAACTGTGCAACAGTTGCAAACAATAATAACATAAACATGTGGGCCGTCTGTCTTTTGTCATTGCGTACTCAGTCACCGAGTTCAAATGCCAGTCGCGCTCTCTCATCATAGTCGCGGCAGTTCTTGTCTTGTAAAGTAATGACGACTGGGTAAAATGTATTGTGGGTCGAGTGTTTATGCCCACCGCGACTGTGCATGTTGTTTGACTGTTTTACTTTATATATATGATTTAACAAAAAAAAAGACTAACTAACAAACTAACAGCTACATTGATGTGGTAGACTTTGGACTAGCAACTGGCGCTAGCTAGATATGATCTGCCAAGTGAATCAATCTGGCCATTTCAGATAGGCTACCATATTTCAGTCAAATTGTCTGATATTTGATAGGGGGGATTGTGAAACTAAGTCAGTGTGATTAAAACTTAATGTGCTAAAACAGTAAGCTCTTGTCACGTTTGACTAATGGAGATGGGATGTTAGCTGCCAGCTAACGTTAAATTAAAAATAATGTGAAATTAGCTAGATACATTACTCACTTTTCTTTGTGTAGTCGGAAATGGCGGATGAAATTTGACGTGGTGCTGGATGTGTCGGATATTTTTGCGCTGCACACCTTGCACACGGCAAATCGTTTCTTTTATTGAGTTGAATAGTCTTTAAATCCAAATTTTATGATTTTGGGCAGACTGGCTGCAGTAGCAGCAGAACTGGTAGCACCCTCTAAACCCCGACAACTCTACAGTAGATAACGGGCGCATCTGGCCAGGTTCGCCCACATGCAACAGGAAATATCCAGTCAAAAATATTTATTATTATTATTATTATTATTAACCAATAACCAAAACTTGTTGAGTCATTGCATGCAAGTCTAAGTCAAGTTTCAAGTCATGAGTAGCAAGTCCAAGTCAAGTCAAGTATTTTCTCATTGTTGATCAAGCAAGTCACAAGTCCTCAATCTGGTGACTTAAGTCTGACTCGAGTCAAGTCATTAGAGTCCCCCATCTCTGATACCTCATATCCGGTATAGGACTGCGTGGAGTACTCAAAGTCTGAATCAGGACCTCCTGGACAATATCTGTCAGAACACAAAATACGGTTGTCCAAATGGAAGTCCATTTGAAAAACTAGTTCTGATGTTTATGTTTAGGCAGATGCTTTGATCCACACAATTTTATCCAAAGCTTTACCCAATCATGCTTTCTGTTATCTTAGATTAGCAAAGCTGTATGGCAACGTTCATGTAACTAATGGACAAATGCCCAGGTATGATTTTAAAATAAAATCCCTGCTTGTATAGAACTACTGATCACTGGTATATATATATTTTTTTGTCACAGTATCCTTGGTAACTTACACACATATGTTTCCTGTGAAGCTGATATGAGGGCATCTGTGTGGTTTGCACATGACAGCGACAACAGCAATCTGAAATTCAAGAAAAGTTATAACAGTCACCTAATATCAGTGTTTCAGCTTGTTTAAGCTTAAAGTTGTTGCTTTAATAGTAGTTGCACAGTGCATTTATACATGTATCATTTACTCTCATTTGTGGATTTTAACAGTGGATTTTAAAAAGTGGATTTTAACATTATGGGCAAGAATGAACCAATGAACCAATGTATTCATGTGATAAAATAACTTTTAGATATAAGCAGTACAATAAAGTATAGTTAGTCCAAAATAGCAAATGCTCATATTTCATTTCATCATTACTATAAAATCAGATATATAATGCCACTTTATGCTATGAATTGGATTTATAAAAAAGAATGGAATTGCCCTTTCCCAGCAAGTTATTATACTACTGACCCCACTGGCTGTGCGAATGGGCTTGGCTTTCAGTTTGGGCACCAGGGCTCGTCGGTACTGAGGTGGGACTGCAGCAATGATGTCCACCAGGCGCGGCTGAGCAGAGAGACCGTACTTAGCTGAGGTCCGTGTTTTTAACCTGGAAAGGGAAAGTGACCAGTTATTGAGCTTTAGTTGGGGTGGATAGATGAATAAATGGCTGGATGAAGTGTAGGGTGTAGGGATGAAGTGTGTGTTAAATATCAACTAGGGATATAACAATATGGTGGTGAAGTAGGCCTTTCATGATTACCCATATTGCAGTGTGTTGAATGGATGGACTGAATTGACTGTGGACTAAGCTAAATATTGAAATATTTGTGCTGTTGTGTGCCAACTGTTTGTTTCGAACACACACACACGTAGTTACACCCACACCCACAAAGTAGTCTACAAAGTACACACAAAACAGGAGTGTACTAACTTGTTGAGGTTAATGTCTTTCCCTTCTTCGTGAGCCTCAACTAGTTGCTTGATAACATCAGCTATTGTCATCATCATCAGCTCAGCGCGGCTTAGGTCACCTGGGCAATTGGGAAAGAGTCTTTTAAAATTGTGGCCTGCATATATTTAATGCTAAATGTTGAACGTTAATAAACGTTAATTGCATCCACAACAGACAAACAACAGATAATCAGAGACTCTGTTGCAGTATGTCAGTTTTTTTATTTATGGCCATCATCCAGGCCATTTTCAGATATTGAAATACAGCACGGCTAGCTAAATAATTGAAACATCGACACGACACTCAGCGAAGAATCAGAGTTTGTATATATTACGTGAACGTATGTCAGACGCTTAACACACAACTATGCAACATGTTACAACTTTAGCTAGCTAACGTTACGTAGCATTAGCTATCGCTAACAGTGGCAGACAAATCACTTACTCTTTTTCTTTGGCTTCCCCATGGTAACAACAACCGCAAGATTATTTTAATGTGTACACTAGTTATGTGGTACTGTATTTAATTGAAATATATAGACAGCTATGTACTAAACATTGTATATCCGAACATCCAAAATCCAGCATGTCGATGATATAAACATGCTTATGGCCGTATTTTGCTTACAAATGTCGAAATTCACTTCCGGAAAGGTGCAACACTTTTCTTTCGGACGAAAACAGAAACTTATATGTAGTTCCTCGTCCCATGTACGATCGAATATAAGAAATTGAGGTGGTCTGGATTGTAAACGTACATTAATGACCCTGATATGCATGATAGTTTAAGGGACGATTAAAAAAAAAGAATGCAAGTTGGTCAGTTGAATAATTATGCACATTGGGCTTGGTTGGAAGTGTTAGGCTGCAACCTGCAGGTTTTCTTCTTATTTTGTATTTAATATATGTGAATTTTATATTTTTCATACACTATTAACATTAAGTATTTTCATATTACATGTAGATACTTATAGGTTTGCATTTTGTACAACTTAAATCTCTAGTGTTTCAGTTTAAAAATTGCAGTTATCAACCCAATGCCTATTACTACTGAACGTGAGGACTGGTCTAACATTTTGTCCAACATTTATCCAGTTACAGTCATTCCTTCTGGTTACGGTCACTCGGACTGTCACTGTGCGTCTGAGCAAATCCGCCTCAGTGCAAATCTGTGCATATGCGCTCAACCTGTTCCTTGCCCCACAGTAGAACCTGTACGAAGTCTCAGGTTAAAATGGCTTCAGTGGTCCCTCTTGGGAGTATCAGGAAATGAGGCAGGTGGAAATGTGTCAGTTTGCTTTTGAAGTGTCATCAACGCGAAAACCTGAACATTATACTTGAGGGTTTTGAATGGACACTATTGCAAAAAATACTTTAGGAGAGTTCATCTGCTTGGAAGGTTTTATGATTGGAATAAAGCCAGTAGTCTAACCTCACAAGCTAATAGCAAGCTAGTGTTAACGTTAATTCTCATTTGAGCGCCCCTCAAGATCGCTGGTAAGGCTTACTTCTCTTTTTACATCGCATTCAAAAATGTGGATGTCATTGCTGCATGTCCGATCGTCAAATAGAACAGATGTCGCATATCGTTACTGTATTTTCTAGGTTAACCTGCTGTTGATGATGAGGTGCGTTAAAATGTACGATAAAACCCTGTCAGTTGAACCATCTGTTTCCATTTAACTAGGTTAACATTGTTCGTAGGCGTTAAGTGTAGAATAGACTGGACGTTAAGTTACTGGAAGTATGTTTTGTAATGTATTGTTAACATGCTACATTAAATTGTATAGATACTGCGCGTACTTGACAATTCATAATTTTAATGACTTTTGCTGAGACTGTATAAGTAACGTTAGTCTTGACATGCAAGTGTTTACGAATGGTTTTAAAATCTTGAAACACTGCACTTTAGACCACCATGGACGAAAGTTTGAATGACGACTCAAACGTGAAGGTTGCTGTACGTGTCCGACCAATGAACAGGAGAGGTGAGACATGAACGAAACCTTGTGACTGTCATTGCAGTTCTATTAAGTAATAGGCCTAACCTTCTGTCCAGCCAGTGGCTTGTTGACTGTGAAACAAACATGTTTTTTAGGCTGTAAGCACGGAAATTGTGCGCTCTATTTGAAGTTTAAATATAAGTTTCTGTATGGAAAAACAAACTCCAAGAGATTAGAATCCACCATTTCTCATTTCCCTTTGGTTGGCATGTTGTCTTTAGGGCATAGTTTTCTCTTTAATGCTGGACTAAACTCACTTATTGTTTTCCAAGGAAACATGTTCTTCTTTCTTATGTAATTTATTTATTTCTTGTGGTAATTCAGACTGTGCTGTCGTTCATTCCATTCAGTCAGTCCATTCCATTCTCTAAAAAAAGTGAAACCACACACATCGCCTTCCCTCACAAATATTTTTGTGTTACTGACCTGCTGTCCCACTTTTGATTTGTTCATAGTAACACTAGGAAATGGATCTCTCTCTCTCTCTCTCTCTCTCTCTCTCTCTCTCTCTCTCTCTCT
>JAGFZM010001480.1:772938-810815 GCA_017657215.1 Limnothrissa miodon
AAATTGAAGTTCTAGTTTAGTGGTTAATAGCAGTAGTCTGTGTACTTAGTGGAGTGCGGTTGGTGAAATAGACGTAATGAACTTTGTGGTTTCCCCTCTGTGTCTGCTGCAGACGAGTGGAGAGAAGGTCAGTAAACTGAGTCTGGTCGACCTGGCAGGAAGTGAGCGGGCGGCTAAAACGGGGGCCGCCGGAGAGAGACTCAAAGAGGGAAGCAACATCAACAAGTGGGTACCCTGTACCCACACTCATGCTAGACCACCTACAGACATCTACACACACACACACACACACACACACACACACACTCTCCGCTCTCTTTCTATTTCATTGCATAGTTCTTGAAAGTGTCCAGGTCTCCTTTCCACTGGTCTTATCCAGTTCTAACTCTCTCTGTTGTTCGCACACATACACACACGCACACACACTCTGGTGTAATGGCTTAATGCCCTGTCTGATTCATGCTGTTCTGCCTGTGTCCTGTGTCCAGGTCACTGACCACTTTGGGCCTGGTGATCTCAGCCCTGGCTGATCAGGGCGCTGGCAAGAGCAAGAACAAGTTTGTTCCTTACAGAGACTCCGTGCTCACCTGGCTACTGAAGGTATGCGGTACGCGGTATGCTCAGGGAGGGGAATTAGTGGAACGGCAGTGGAGGGGGTAGCATTAAAAGGCCTTTGTATTGAAGCGTGCAGAGATCAATATTAGCTGCAATTTAGGCCCTCAAAGAATAAGTTTCTTGTTCTGTTCATTGTCAAATGAAAGGCTGAAGTCTGAAAATGAAATTCTTGAAAAATCCAAAGTGTTTATTATGTTTTCTATATTTATGCATAATGTGCAGATTTGTCCAAATCTGTTTCGAAGAATATGGCAGAATATCCTATTTCAATCTAGTTTTCTACTCTAAGTACAGTTCAGGTTTTGAAAATAAATAGTAAAATCAATAAAATAAAGTAAATAGTATAAATAAAATAAATAGTAAAATAAATAGTAAATAGCTCACCTAAAATGTAATTTACCTATTGTCTTCACACCAGATATATGTCCCTATAAAGGGTTTAATGGCTTTCGTGGCTTAATGGCTTTCTCATGGTTTAATGGCTTTTGTATTAAACTGTCAAAGATAATATGAAGCAATTTGATGCTATTGGCCTGTGTCTTGACCCTCTGACAGGACAGTCTTGGTGGCAACAGTCGCACAGCGATGGTCGCCACGGTGAGCCCTGCGGCCGACAACTACGAAGAGACACTCTCCACCCTTCGCTATGCCGACCGCGCCAAGAGCATCGTCAACCATGCCGTGGTGAATGAGGACCCCAACGCCCGCATCATCAGAGAGCTGCGAGAGGAGGTGGAGAAGCTGAGAGACCAGCTGACAGAGGCTGAGGTACGCGCACACACACACACACACACACACACACACACACACACACGTACATTCATGCATGCATCACACATACGCCTGGACACACACACACACACACACACACATACATGCATACACACACACACACACATACAGGCATACACACACACACCCATACAGCATGCACGCACACACACACACCCATGCTGGGAATGAGCGGTTAATCAATCATTGACATACCCAAACCACAGTTTTGAGTGATGTGGACGTGTGTTTTATACAACTTCCTGGTTGTAGTGCTGAGTGCTGACCCACACTGTTTGTTTGTGGA
Organism: Limnothrissa miodon; assembly: GCA_017657215.1. Classification (NCBI taxonomy): domain Eukaryota; kingdom Metazoa; phylum Chordata; class Actinopteri; order Clupeiformes; family Clupeidae; genus Limnothrissa; species Limnothrissa miodon. Next base: position 774,632 of record JAGFZM010001480.1, read on the forward strand.
TTACAGTTTGTTTGTGTGGTATCAAATTACTGAAATGTCTTGTGTGCAGTGGTATGAATGCTGTGTCTGCCCTATTAACACACATACACTTACACACAAAGACATGCGCACACAGACATGGAGACATGGAGAGCATGTCGCTTGTCACGCATGCAGTGATGGCCCTTTATGTTTATGTATTTGTGAGGTTTTAAATAAGTTTGACACTGGGGGAGCTGCTATTTATGGTGACACATCATTCAGCATTGTCCTTCATGTTATGAAAATTATTTTATGTGTGTGTCTGTGTGTGCGTATGTCCGTGTGTGTGTGCGTGTGTAGTCTATGAAGGCGCCAGAGCTGAAGGAGAGGCTAGAGGAATCTGAAAAGCTGATTCAGGAGATGACAGTCACCTGGGAGGATAAACTCAGGAAGACTGAAGCAATCGCACAGGTGATAACACACGCGCACACACTCACTCACTCTTACACACACACACACACACACACACACACACATAGACATATACACACTCAAACAACAACAGCAACCACACAAATCTTCATTTCCAGAATCCTTTCATGTCAGCCGATGCACACAAACAGTTATATAGCATAGGGAATATAGGGAACACATAGGGAACACATAGCATATGCATAATTTTTGTGTCTATTGACAGATAATAATCTGATGAAAAAGAAAATTTAAATATTCATCAGATTATTTATTTACAAACAACTGCCCGATAACTCCTGGCCTACTAGAGTCATACTGTGGATCCATAACCACATTGACGTAGTAAAGTAGGGATGTAAATGGTCTGTGTGTGTGTAAATGGTCTGTGTGTGTGTGTGTGCCTGTTCGCAGGAGAGGCAGAAGCAGTTGGAGAGTCTGGGCATCTCTCTCCAGTCCTCTGGCATCAGGGTCATGGAGGATAAGTGCTTCCTGGTGAACTTGAATGCCGACCCTGCCCTGAACGAGCTTCTGGTCTACTATCTGAAGGTACTGCAGAAGAAATTACCACACTGGATCTGGTAGTGTGTGTCAGGATGGGATCTTTTCCCAGTGATGGCACCTTACCTTTTTAAGTTGCATAATAAGACTCGTGTGCTTGTGCGTGTGTGTGTGTGTGTGTGTGTGTAGGATCACACTCGTGTGGGCTCGGCAAACTCCCAGGACATTCAGCTGTGCGGGATGGCCATTCAGGCAGAGCACTGCATCATCAACATAACCAGCGACTCTGGGGTGGTGCTAAGCCCACACAAAAATGCACGGTAGGGTGTCACACACATCTGTACACACACACACACACACACACACACAGAAACACACACACTTTATTTGTGTTACTCTAACTGATTCCAGAAACTTGAATGCATGCCAGTGTGTGTGTGATTATGTCTGTGACAGCTACCTGGTTTCTTTTGACAGTTATGCATATTTCCTTCTTCCTGGTGTGATTGTTCTTCTAGCTTTCTAGCGTCTTTCTGTTGACTCTAGGTTACATGTAACATTGATGTAGGGGGAGTTTATCATTGACTGTAGCAAGGCTGTATTGTGTGGGAGAGTGACATCAATATATAAAAATAATTATACATACATTTAGATTCAAATCCCCTTTTCTAAGACATTTTACTTTAATGCCTAAATATTGCATTGGAAATCATGTTAAAATAGATAAAAATAATTATACATACATTTAGATTCAGATCCCCTTTTCTAAGACATTTGAATTTAATATTGCATTGGAATTAATGCTAACCTGGAAAGTAGTTTTGTCTGTCCACCATGTACTTAATTCCTCAGTAAGGTCCTATCAAATGAAAACAACACAACACCCTGCATTATATTTTTAAATGTATCTCAACAATGTTCAAATTAAAACCAGTAATGATTAAATAAAAATCCAACATGTATGAAGGCGTTGATAAATGTCTTGGCCTCTCCCTAAGTGTAAAGAAAAGTTTACATTTCATACAAGAACAATAGTGAACAATAAGGTCTCTTATCCCCCTAAGTATTGTTTGGGTAGTCTGTATATTGTATGTTGTGTATAGTGGTTGCAGATCATACATGTAATGCTCATCAGCAGTGAGACTATAATGTCTGAAATAATATTGATCACAGAATACAGATCTGCTTTAGGACATATAATGGCTAGGCCACATTTGCCCTGTAAAGCTTCACAAAGTCTAGTCAACACCTCACAAAGTCTAGTCAGCTTATATCCCTAAGGGTGGATATCAAAACTGTGTATGTAATAGTGGACATACCAGCGACTAACAAATTAGTAAGGCCCATCCTGCATTTGGTATTTTGCATGATTTATGACTTTGGAACAGTGCTTGATGTTGTTCGAGGATGTAGCAAGCCTAGGCAAGCACGCTTCTTTGACTTTGAGAAATAGACTCTAGGTTGTGTGTCTGAGCGTATAGCGTGTGTTGGCGTATTTGTGATGTGGTGTTTTAGCTTGTCTTTGTTATGTGTCTGAATAGAACCTGTGTGAATGGGACTCCCATTACTGCCCCGGTCCATCTTCACCATGGAGACCGCATCCTCTGGGGCAACAACCACTTCTTCAGGTCAGGATCTCCCACGTGTTATCCTTTCTACTATTCACAAAATACTATTACTCTATTTATGTAATATTAGTGTATTAGTATGTATGTGAGAAACATTTAAAACCTAGAGGGGGATAGGTGGAAGAAACTGTATACTTGGTTTGGGTTTGGGTTTTGTTGTTGTTTGTTTGTTTGTTTGTTTGTTTGTTTGTTTATATCCAGTGAAAGATATATATGTATTGAGAAATAAACAACAACAAAATGGAAGAATGAGGAGATTGTTTCACAGATTTAGTCTTTCTGCCTTTTTGTTCTTTTTCTTCATCACATTTTTATCACTCATACCTCCTCATCATCCTCCTCTTCCTCCTCCTCTTCCATCCTACCCCTTTTCATCTTCCTCCTTTTACCCCTGTTATGCCTCCTTGTTCCCTTCCTTTTCACCCTCCTGCTCTTCTTAACATTCTACCATGCATGCATGCATAAATCTTCATGCAGAATCAACATGCCCAAGGTATTGTCCCGTGGTACCGAGGAAGAGGAGGCTGGGGCGATGAAGGCCGGCCTCAGCACTGAACAGCTGGAGGTGGACATGGACGCTGTGAGTCAGGGCTCGGGCGACGTCAGCTTCAACTACGAGTACGCCCAGACCGAGGTCATGATGAAGGCCCTGGGGAACAATGGTAAGGGTGGGCCAGGCACGGTGCAAAGAGGACGAGATATCTATCTGGGCTCTGAGTGGGATTTCACTGATCAGTGGCTTCTGATAATGCCTGATAAGCCTGGATTGATGAATTACAATACTAACAGTTCCTATCTGTAGATTACCTCAACCTTTTCTTAGACTCTGTATAAATTTAGAGCACCAAAGTCCATATTCTCTCTCTCAATCAATTCCTCACTCTTTCTCTATTTCTGTCTGATTGATCTCATTTAATTGATTCGTCTATTCAGATTAGTCTATTCAGTTTCAAGTCCCTATTTTGCCTTTCACACATGCATTTTCTCTCAATTTCCTTTTTTTCATTCATTCATTCATTCATTCATTCATTCTTGTCTTCTCCCCACTCGTGTTCATTAATTCATTCAGTCATTTATTTATTTGTGTTTTTTTTCACACTTTCATTCATTCATTCATTCATTCATTCATTCATTCATTCATTCATTCAGTAATTCAGTCATTTTTTCCTCCCCCCTTCAACAGTCATTATTTAATCCGCTCATTAACCCATTAACTCTTCACTTAATCATTTCCTTTTTCCATTGTGCCATTCATGTGTTTATTCATTCAGTCGTTCCCTGTGTGACCCCCCACTCCCCCTCTGCCAGACCCCATGCAGGCAGTGCTGCAGTCTCTGGAGCGGCGTCACGAGGAGGAGAAGCGCTCGGCTCTGGAGCGCCAGCGGCAGATGTACGAGCAGGAGCTGCAGCAGTTGCGCCGGCGCCTGGCCCCCGACAAGCAGACGCCGCAGCCCGCGCACCACCGCAGCACTGAGCGGCTCAGCCTGAGCGGTCCGTCTGCAGCCACGCTGAACCTGGAGCTGTCCCCCGGAGCCCAGAGCCGTCTGAGGCAGTGGAGCGAGGAGAGGTGAGGGCAGAAACCCAAAGACCCGTGCTTGGGCCAATGGCTGTGCAGTTGAATTGAATCCTCTTACAGCTCCAAATTTAAGCTTGTTTTGGGCATGTGAGTACAATATGTAATATGTATATTTCATTGTATAGTTTCTATGCAGAGTTCAGGTTCAGGTTGAGAGGCTCTGGTTGATCACTCTCTTTTTCTCTCTCTCAGCCACACACACACACACACATACACAAACACACTCACACACAATCACACACAAACACACACACACACACACACACACACACACATACATACACATACACACTCACACACACAATCACACACACACAACCACACACACACTCACACACACACAATCACACATACACACACACACACACACACACACACACAGTTTCAGTATGTACAGTATGTCTTATGCCTCCACGTGTCCCCCCTGTTGTCTGGGTGCTCGCCCACAGAGAGGCAGTGATGACGCGCAGCCTGCGGAAGCTGCGGGAACAGATCGTGCGGGCCAATCTGCTGGTGCAGGAAGCCGGCTTCATCGCTGAGGAGCTCAACAAGAGGACGGAGTACAGGGTCACACTACAGATCCCTGCGGCCAACCTCAACGCTAACAAGAAGGCGAGTGTCACTTGCTCTTTTCATTCAGTCACTCCCAAGCACACACCCTATACTCACTCACTCACGCACTCACTCGCTCACTCACTCGCTCACTCACTCACCTGCTTACTCACTCACTCACTCACTCACTCACCATGCAGGTACTCAAACTCACATTCACTCAATCACTTGACTGAATCAAAAATACTCATTCACTTATTCACTCATCAGTGACTCTCTCAGTCATTACCACGTTGCACAAACGCTCCCCCGCTCCTCTGCTAGGATATTAATATCTCCTCCCTGTCTGTGCTCCCAGCGTGATGCCGTGCTGAGTGAGCCGGCCGTGCAGGTCAGGAGGAAGGGCAAAGGCAAGCAGATCTGGGCCATGGAGAAGATGGAGAACCGCCTGGTGGACATGAGGGAGCTCTACCAGGAGTGGAAAGACTTTGACGAGGATAACCCCGTGAGCTTACATACACACACATATGCACATGCGCACACACACACACAGACACAGTCATGCTATGAGTATTAAATACTACCAATGCTACCCATGGATTGTAGTTGTGAAGGTGTCACTTTCTTAAGCCTTGTCAGTCAGTATTAGTTGGATTGCCTAATTTTTAACCTTTTAAGAGAGGGTGTAGGGTGAAGGTAATGAAAATAATGTAAATTATAAGTTTTTAGTATAAATGTTTTTTTAGAATAAACAAATGTTTGAACATATTTACTTAATGTAGCATCCAAGGACATTGTCAGTGGATATGTAAATATGTAATAACACACAGTACAATTTTAATTCTGTGTACCTTTGATATACCTTTATATACTTGAATTTATTATTATACAATATTATACATTGTATTTCGTAATTACTCACACACCCCTCCCTCCCCCTACAGGTGATGCGTAGCTACTTCAAGCGGGCCGACCCCTTTTTCGACGAGCAGGAGAACCACAGCCTGATTGGCGTAGCCAACGTCTTCCTCTCCTGCCTCTTCTACGACGTCAAGCTGCAGTACGCAGTACCCATCATCAACCAGAAGGGGGAGGTGTGTGTCCACGGTCAGCTGTGGGTCCTTGTTGCACTGCTGAAGTGTCCTTGTTTTGGGAGCGTGCTCAGAGCTGTGCTTTAGCATTAGCAAACGTTTGCAGAGGCCTGTCGTTAAGGAGATGGCATCACTGTTCAGTTTCTTCCCTTCAGTGGATTTATTATGGTTGGCCATTTTCACTGACATTTATTGAGCGCGATAAGAATCATGATGTATTGTGGCATAAAGTATTGTTCTGCTCTTTTTTCAGTCATTACAAAGTCGTCTGGTTGTGCTGAAGATGTAATCCGGCTATCTCTATTCCATGACCGCAGCAGTTCTTTAGCACTAGGAATTGACAACATGCTGAATTACTATGGGTTTCTGTATCTCCGTAACAAAAACAAAATGCCAAGGGCAGATATGAGGCAGTTTTCCAAGGATGCACTGAGCCTTGTGTTTTACAAGGTCAGGTTAGGCTGGAAAGTACAGTAGTCATGGAGACCGGAAAAAATCTCTTAACTGAGAGCGCGGCGTATCTGTGTCTGAATTGCTTCCTAAGTAGGGAGGAGAGTAAACTAAATTTGTCACAATGATATCACAACAATGAGTCTAAACCTCCATGGTTTTGGGTGTGTGTGTGTGTCTGCACGTGTGCATATATGTGTATATGTGTGTGTGCGCGCATTTGGCGTGTGTGCGCGTGTGTATGTGTCTCAGGTGGCAGGACGCCTCCATGTGGAGGTGGAGCGTGTGAGCGGGGATCTGGACGAGGTGGGCTCGGAGGAGCCTGACAGAAGCCCCGCGGGGGAGGGCCAGGAGAGACAGCTGGTGTGCACGGTGAGACCCATGAAAGGCCACAAAAGGTCGGGGGGAACGGGCCAGGGACACAGGCTTATGATGTTACTGATATCTGATACCTTCACTGTGGCCGCACACACACACACACACACACAGACCATCTGTACCTGAGCCTAAAACAATGATTTTACAGAATGTTTATCCCCAGTGTGTTATACATGAGTCAGCATTTTTTTGTTAGACTTGGAGAATTCATAAAATTAAAAAGAGTTTGGGGTTTTCAGAGAGCCTCTTGGCTGGTCAGCACAAGTGGAGACATGGCCAGCACAGGGACATCACTGTCAACACACACTGTATCCAGCCCAGGGATGTTGCTGACCATTTTTGTTTAGACTCTTCTACTACCAGGGATCCCATCAGAATACATTAGCTCTTATGCTAATGCTAAAATACCAATCTGTCTCTGTCCACCCCAGCTGGAGCCACTTCATAGCCTTATAACCCACTTACAGTGCTGCTAACAGTTAGCACTCCAGTGCACAGCCAGTGGTGTACCCCCAATATTTATGAGGAGGTTTACTGCTTACTTCGGCTCAACTTACCACCCATCATTCATTAACCCCCCCCCCCCCCCCACACACACACACACACACACACACATCCCTCTACATGTATTATTCCTCTTCTATTTACCTTGCGTTCAGCATGCCAAGCCTGTGAATGATTACAGAAGTGAAACTGAGCACTGACTTCATCGCTGTTCTGGTACTCCTCTTCCTCAGGTGAGGGTCCTGCAGGCCACCGGGCTGCCTCAGCACCTGTCCAACTTTGTGTTCTGCCAGTACCACTTCTGGGAGCAGGAGGAGCCCGTGTTCATCGCCCCCGAGGTGGACCCGTCCACCCCGCACACGCCTAGCAGCAAGGAGCCGCAGTGCCTTGTGGTGTTCGACAGCAGCAAGGTTTGTGTGTGTGAGTGTGAATGTGTGTGTGTGTGACAATTTGTTGCTTATGTTTTTTTTTTGTTGTTGTCATGTTCACACAGATATCAAGATGAAAAGTACCTATCTGATATTGTGTGTGTGTGTTTGTGTGACTATTTTTTGCTTATGTTTTTTAGTTGTTGTTTTTGCCATGTTCACACAAATTTGCAGAAGTGTCAAGATAGAAAGTTATCTATTTGATATTGTGTGCGTGTGTGTGTGTGTGTGTTTGTGTGTGCATGATGTGTGCCTGGTGTCCTTAGGACCTTGAGGTGGTGGTGACTGAGGACTTTGTGGAGTTCCTGTCGGAGGGGGCGGTAGCCATCGAGGTGTACGGTCACAAGCTGGCCCACCCCCGCAGAAACCTGGCACTCTGGGATCTGGGAGTCATCCAGGCCAAGACACGCTCACTGCGGGAGAGGTATACACACACACACACACACACACACACACACACACACACACACACACACGTAACCTACATCCACTCATGTAGGCCAAAATCTCAAGGAGAGACTTACAGAAGAGTTTCACACGCACACCCACATGCTTACTATGACTGACTCACAAACACACACACACACACACACACACACATACACACACAGACATAACAGCCAAATAACTTTTTCATAACTCATAGGCATGTCTATTTTAATGTAGCACATTCACGCATTTAAAGGGCAAAATTATCTTTTCCTGGAGAATATGAACAAAATCCCATACCACTGTCTCTCCTTCTCTCTTTAACACCCATTGCAATAATCCACCGGGTTTGTTATTTTCTTTCATATGTGCAATTATGACACAAGTGTGATCAGGTGCCTTGACTGCAGGAACTCATAACAATGCATGCGGACTAATTAACACTAAGCTGCTGGAATGTGCACAAAGGGTCTTGTGCCCAAAAGCACCCTTTTGATCTACGTTCAGTCTGTGTGTGTGTGTGTGTGTGTGTGTGTGTGTCTGTGTGTGTGCGCGTTTGTGTGTGTGTGTGTTTATGTGTGTGTATGTTCCAGATGGAGCGAGGTGGTGCGAAGGCTGGAACTGTGGGTGCAGGTGCTGGAGCTGAACGAGGGTGGGGAGTTCACCCCAGTGGAGGTGGTGCCCGCCAAGGACGTGCGCACAGGGGGCATCTTTCAGCTCCGTCAGGTGCCCGCTCATCTCCACTCACTTAGTCCTGCTCTCAGCTCGTACATACTGTAGCCTGTCTGTTTATCTCTGTGTAACACGAGACAGCTCAGAGTCTTTAATGTTCAGTATATCAGTCTGACTGGGTAGCAGTGTCAGGACTTTTTCAGTTGTCATGCACTGTGGACTGTGCACTGGATATGGCCCAGGCCATATCAGATCTGGAAATATATCAGTCCATAAACTTCTTCATTTAGAATGGACTGAGTTTCCTTAGATTCATCAGCAAAACTTTTAAATTGACTATATTTCATTCCATTTTAGTCAGCTCCACTTTGTGTTATGTCTATAATTAAAAGAAATGATAGAGGTCCGCAACTCTGTTCTATGCTCCCAAACTAATTTTAATAGTACAATGTTTCGGGTGCTCAGTCCAACGTTGCACTTTGACAAAGGACTGAGCGTCCGAAACGTTGTATCTATCATTTCTTTTCAGCTATAGTCTGTTTGGTCCAGCACCTGTGCCACTGATGTGCGCACATTCTCTGACTTTGTGTTCTGTCTATAATCACCCATTAGCTGATCTAACGTCAGTGGAAAATGCAAGGTGCAAGGTTCACACTTCAAGGTTCAAGGTTCACACACACAGGCTTTAGTTACAGGGCGGCAGACAAGGCTGTGACTAGAGGTGTATCCCTCTGGCTAACTGGATTGGATGTGTGTTGTCAGGGTCAGTCCCGGCGTATCCAGGTGGAGGTGCGTTCAGTGCAGGATTCCGGAACACTGCCCCTTATCGCCGAATCCATCCTGTCCGTGTCAGTAGGCAATGTCGTTGTCCGTCAGACCCGCCCCTCCAAAGGTGGTGGCAGCGAATCACAGGTGCTTTACCAATCATATTCAATTCAAACCTTTTACTTCATTTTTTTTATTTAAGTTGTACTTAGTTCTCTATTTCCTCATGGGTTTGCTGTCTGTCTAACAGGGAGGAGAAGACCTGGACAGTTATCAGGTAATGTAAATAAGCATCTTCTGCAAGTTCACCAGTTAATTGATTCATTGATTGCCATTTGCATTTTTTTACTTTCAATTGCCACCAGACTTTTGAATTTGTTGCCCCGATAATACCTAGATTAACTGATTGATTGAGTGTGTGTGTGTGGGCGCTTGTGTGTGTGTGTGTGTGTGTGTGTTTGCTTGTGTGTGTGTTATTGTGTGTATGTGTATGTGTGTGTGTCTGCGGATGCTTGTGTGTGTGTATGTGTATGTGTGTGTGTCTGTGGATGCTTGCGTGTGTGTGTATGTGTGTTATTGTGTCTGTGTGTGTGTGCACTAGGAGAGAGACCTGGAGAGGCTGAGGGCCCAGTGGCTGGCTGCCCTGACCCAGAGGCAGGAGTATCTGGACCAGCACCTGCAGAAACTGGTGGGCAAACCAGGTGAGCTGCCAGAGACCAGCAGGTGGAGAGTCAAGGCACGGGGCCATACTGGTGAGATGGAAGGGGTGAGGGAGGGATAGAAAGAAGGAGGGAGAGGAAAAAAGAGAGGTGGAGAGTGAGAGCAAGGGAGGAGGTGGGGGGAGCAAGAGGCAGGGAAAGAGAGGGGAAGGACGGACAGAGATGGAAGGAGGAAAGAGTGAGAAGGGGTGAGGGGTGAGAGAGTGTGGGAGAGAAAAAAAGAGAGGCTGAGAGTGAGAGCGAGGGAAGAAGGGGGAGAAAGAGAAAGCAAGAGGCAGGGAGAGAGAGGGGAAGGAAAGACATAGATGGAGAGAGGTAGGGGGAGAAAAAGTGAGGGAGAGAGAAATAGACAGAATTAGAGGGAGGGAGGAAGGAGAGGAAGAGAGAGAAAGCAAGATGCAAGGGGAAAGAGAGGAAGGAAGGAAAGAGAGTGAGAGAAATAGGATGAAATGGAGAGGCAGAGAAAGAGAGGGAATGGGGGAGTGAGAGAGATAAAGAGTGAGTGAGGTGAAGAACGAGATAGAGATAGCAGGGCAGTTGGGCACAGACAATCAACATAGCACCCCCTCACCTCCCTGTAGCACCGAACAGAGTAGCAGTGTTGTGTTGCAGGTGTATCCACACACAGTGTGAAGCAGTGCCTGTGTGAGGTGCATTGAGCTGGAATGAGAATGGGAACAGATTGTGTATGCTGGAACCCTGGAGCTAAATAACCAGAGGAAATCAATAGCCCAGTCTCAGTGTTGGATTAAGTCCATTGTGGACAGAATCCATATGAGGCGTCTGTGGTCATTTGTCTGTTCTTCCCTCCTGTGTAAATCCATACTTCACTACGCACTCCCCCTCTGTGCTTTTTCCGGCTACTGTCTCAATTACCAACACAATCATCATTTTGTGTGCTCTCATATTCCCGTTTTTTTTTTTACCTCCCTTATGTTTCTCTGTTCTGTATTTCTTCTTCTCCCTCTCTTACTCCCTGTCTTTTCTCTTTCTCCTTCTTCTTTCTCCCTTCTTTTCTTTACTTCCTCTCTCTCCCTGACTTTGTGCTTGTCTTCTGCCAACACACACACACACACTCCAATCTCTCTTCTCTGACCCTTCCTCTCACCCTTTCTCTCTCTCTCTCCCTCCACTGTGTGTGTAGATAAGTCAGAGGATGATGTGGAGCGGGAGGCCCAACTACTGGAGTGTCGTCTGACGCTGACTGAGGAGCGCAACGCTGTATTAGTGCCCTCAGCCGGCAGTGGCATCCCCGGGGCACCTGCGGAGTGGTCAGTGTGTGTGTATGTGTGTGTGTGTGTATGTGAGTATGAAGGCTGTATTAGTGCCCTCAGCCGGAAGTGGTATTCCCGGGGCACCTCCAGAGTGGTAAGTGTGTGTGTCTGTGTGTGTGTGTGTGTGTGTGTGTGTGTGTATGTATGTGTGTAAAGGCTGTATTGGTGGCCTCAGCCGGCAGTGGCATCCCCGGGGGACCTGCAGACTGGTCAGTGTGTGTGTGTTTGTGTGTCTGCATGTGTGTATATGTGTGTGTACCTGTCAGCCTGTGTGTGTGTATGTGCAGGCATGTGTGTGTTAATCTTGTTTGTAAGTGTGGGATTGTGAGTGTGTTTGTGTGTTGTGTCTGTCGCGGGTGTGTATGCATGTGTGTTTTGATTTTGTTTTGTGTATGTGTGTGTGTAGCTGTTTGTTGTTTGTTTTGTTAACAAGCCTGTGTGTGTGTCTGCTTTTGTTCTCATATGTGCCAACAAAACAGTGGCCCATGTTAACATAGGTGCTTGTAATTGCCTTGTATATATTTTGGATTGATCATTTATTAGCACTTTGGTGATGTGGTATATGTTTTGACAGTTTTGATTTAATGTGATGATGTGATATTAATGATGGTCATTGACCGCTGGATCAATAAATTATGGTCACTGGTGTTGATGATGATGAGTGACTCAGGCTTATTTTTGATTGGTTCCCAGGAGCCCTCCTCTTGGAATGGAGACCCATATCCCTGTCCTCTTCCTGGACTTGAGTGGTATGTCATCATTGTGCGACTTGCCAAGTGTGACTCAACCAGGCCTCATATTACGTGACATGATTAATGTCATCCGAGACCTGATGTAGCAGCGCAGTATTGATCTTTCTGTTTAAACATCACTGTAACTCTTTCCATCTCCTCTCATTGCCCTCTATTCTTTTTCTCCTGTCCTCTTTCCTCATCTCTCTCTCTCTCTCTCTCTCTCTCTTCTGTCTTTCCTGCCTGTCAGCGGATGATTTCTATGACCACCTTACTCCATCTCTGGCTGGAGGCCTGGATGCCTGCTTGAACGAGGAAGATGAGGATGAGTTCTTTGACCTTCAAATCGTGAAGCACTACGATGTCGAGGTAACTGTCTCAGTCTCCCAAAGACAACAGACGGTTTGTCTTACCAGAGGACACAAACTGCGGGGGGATTGGGATTGGGCAACTGGAATCTTACAAACTAAGCATGTCAAAGGCACAGTTGATGGTTCTGGTGAAAAGAATGGGGGGCAGGCTGCCAATTGTTGGTTCCCTGACTTTGTCCCCGTCTTCTGCCACACACATACACACACACACACCCACACACACTTTTAGTCACTCTTCTCTCACTCTTTCTCTTACCCTTTCTCTCTCAACTGTAGCGTGTCAGTTATTTTAGTTCATTAGTTAAATTAGAGGCATAGTATTTGTGACTTGTTATGTGTTATGTGTTTAAAACCATAATATTGCTTACTATCACTTACTGTATACTTTGGGTATACATGACCCACTATCTGTCTCTCTGTGACCTCTGACTGACCTCAGGTCAAGGCGGATGCCTCCTGGGACCCGACCGTTCACGAATGTGTGGAGCTGAGCCGCGGCGGTGGGCCAGGCCAAAGGGTGTACCTGACTGTACGGGCAGCGGTTCTGCTGAGCCACCCGGCCCAGATGCAGCTGGTGCTGCGCAAACGCATCTGTGTTAACCTCACTGGACGGCAGGTATACAGGCATACACCTATCATACACAAATGCTCGTGCACACACACACACACACACACACAGACCCAGACCACAAAACAAGCCCACATCTATATGTATAATATTTAGCAACATGTTGCACTGTGCCTTTACATTTCTCATGTTTTCTCTTTCTTTCTCTCCTGCCTTTTGTGTGTGTGTGTGTGTGTGTGTGTTTGTGCATGTGTGGCTGCAGGGTTTTGCTCAGAGCTTCCTGAAGAAGATGTCCCAGCGCAGCAACATCCCTGGATGTGGAGTCACTTTTGAGATAGTCTCCAATGTACCAGGGGTAAGACAGTATTATGCATGGAAGCTGCTATGAACATTTCTTTAAACTGCATACACACACACACACACACACACACACACACACACACTTCTGTGTGATGCAAATGCAGTTATGTAATTTAAGAAAACACTATAAATGTGTGTGCGTGTGTGTGTGTGTTTTAGGACACCCAGGGTCCAGAGGACAGGGAGATGCTGGTGCGTCTGGCCGCCAGCGCTGATAACCCTCAGTCCTCTGACAGCGAGGCGGCCATTGAGAAGTACCTGCGCAGTGTGCTCGCCGTAGAGAACATCCTCACCCTGGACCGCCTCAGACAGGTTGGGGCAAACGGCACAACCTGGGGAGATGGTTTACAATGCTCAATAGTTTAGATTCAGTAAAAGGGTACAAGAAAGCTTGATGTATGATCAAGTGAGATTTGGGCCTCATCTACTACTGAACGTAGCACACAGAACATTAATGGGCTAGAAATTACATGCAGTTCAACACTCACAAATGCTTCCGTGACTTTAATGCTGTGTGTGTGTGTGTGTGTGTGTGTGTGTTTACATACCCATAGGAAGTTGCTGTGAAGGAGCAGTTGGCTTCCAAAGGGAAGCTCAGAAGACGCTGTCTCAGTTCTCCCAGCGTTAACAGGGTGAGTAAATACCAGCACCACGTTGCCAACATTGTCCTCTCACGCCTGCCCCCTCTTCCTCACTGATGACCTTTTTTCCTCTTCCTCCTCGTTGTGTAGCTCTCAGGAAGTCGCCAGGATCTCTCCTCCTTCAACCATGACCCACATGTCATCAAAGTGAGGATCAAATCAGCTTACCTTGAAGAGCACTTGCTTTTGTATACACAACAGAAATACATACTGTACAAACATACATACATAAATACATGTATACTTTTTATAAACCTTGACATACAGTATATACTTTGTTTGTGTGTATTCATCAATATATATAATTGTTCATTAACTTTTTTTGTATGTAGTTGGTGTTCATGTGTGATGCTGTGTTTGATGAAAGTTGTCATATTTTACCTGTGGTCTCAATTTTTTTAGAAAGCTGAATTGTCATATGACAGTATAGGTTTCAAACAAGGTTATGGAACACAGTGTCTGAGGGCCTGTGCACAAACCATATAAATATTTTCGTGAATTTGTTTTCTTCCTGTCTCCCGATCTTTCCCAGAATCCCTGGGAGAGCCATCAGGACATGTCTGCATTCCCTCCCCCGCCTCTCAGGAGCCCCCTCTCCGCAAACACAAGCCTCCAAAGAAGCACAGATCCAGGTAACTTAAAATAAAAAAAATAAAAACTACCTTCTATCAGCGCCCTCTCCATTTTCCCCCCAACCAGCTCCTCCCTCTCCAAAGTGGAGCACATGCAGACATTTCCACCTGACTGGGAAGTCTTAACCTTTCTGCTTCTTACAAATTATAAACAGTGTGTAATCTCCAGAAAAAAAATGTTTCTGATGTGTTTCTGCAATGTGGGATGTCTGGATGTGAATTTATACCGGTGATGTTCCTCTCAGGAGACATGGATTTTGTTTCTCCATGTGGAAGTAGACTGACTTGTAAACAATACTTACGGATTAGATTCAGATTTCTTTTCTAGGCTGACTTTATGTCACCTTTGAAATTTCCTCAGCAGGCAATAGTGCAGCGACCAATCAGAGCAAATGATTCTTTTAAACTCTTTTGCACCACCACAGCCCTGTCGTCACTGGCTAAACCAGTTTATCAACTCTACAAACACAGCACTTTGTGATTGGTCCTACCAGATATTTGTAGAAGACATACTAAGCCTCTGTGGTGCGTGCACACTGAGCCACGCACCACTATTCTTTTATGTATTTGCTACCGATGTATATATTATTTATATGAAACTTATTATTAGCTTATTAGTTTATTATATATAACTTATTATTATTTTCAACCATGGACAAAGATCTTATTCCTCTCAGAGGAAATAGCTTGTTCTGATGCTCAGTGTTTACCCAACGCCACCTTACATCTTGTATTTGCTGTCAACTCATTCAATTCTTTGACTTGCCCATCTGCCCTCGAGTGGCCCAACTGCACTTTAGAGCCTTTGTTTGCATTTTTAGCTTGGTTGTAAAAACAATGTCAACACACTCGAAACATAAGCGACAGTTATTTTCCTGTTTAAATGAGGACATCTGTGATGACTATTTTAATTGCTTCCTCTACTAAATCTCTAATTCTCACAGTTAATGTAATGTTTTGTTGATTTAATGGAAACCAATTGGATATGGTTTTAGTGCCTGCAAATGTACATTTGCAAATCATGGCCTCCTTGCTCCTCTTTCTCCTCCTCCCACCTCCTACCTCCTTCTCTCCTCCTCTTCTTCCTCCTCCACCAACCCCCTTCATCCCATGCAGGTGTCTCAGGCATGGCTGCCTCTTATCTCTCCCCAGTCAAGGCCCTGGTGCCCCCCGTGCCCAAGCTGCTCAAGTCCCTGTTCCCCCGGCGCGAGGAGAAGAGAGACCTGCGCCCTGCCTCTCACTCCCAACAGGTAGGGACCTCAGCGGCCCCCACCACAGCCCCCCTCAGCCAGCCACAGCTGGCAGAAGGCTTTATATTTGATCTAGTGGGATTATGCCTACATCTGCGACTGAACATAGCACAAAGTACATCAATGTACTGGAAATGACATGCAGTTCAAAACATGGAACTTGATAAATGTTATAAAAATCTATTTTATAAATGGACATGCTTGGCCTACATGCAACACTAACACATTGCAAATGACATACTACTTAGACAACATTTTCTGAATGATTATCAGAAATTACATGCTTATATACTGGCCATAATAACAAATTCCCTTACTTGACTAACATACTGTACATAATATCTTTGTACTTTATTTTTGAGCTAACTGATGACTACAAACTGATTCCTATAGTTACTCTAAACTGCAGTTGATTGTGAATGAAAGGATTGGGGCATAGGTAATGCAAAATGTATACCAAGGTCTGTTGGGTAGTGGGCCTATTATATGGACAATGTTATGTCTTCAATAAGTAATCCTCACAACATCTGGTTATACTAATGTAATTAAAGTGGTAGTTCGTTTTTTTACACTTTGAGCCCCTTTCACAGATTGTCTAAAATGCAATAGAATGGTTGACACCAAAATTTTGACGATTGCTCCTGTCTCGGCTATTTGGGAAATGTAGAATTGCCTCTGCCTGCTTCAAAATGGCTAGCAATGTGCATTTGTTGTATCTATCCTTAAAACAATAGTTTTTGAGTATTATGATGAGTATTTCTGGTACTGTATGTGTTACACTACTGTGTGTGTATGTGTGTGTGTGTATAATAGGGGTCATGATTTTGTTTGTTGTTTGACCTCTTTACTGGAGGCCTAGTAGGTGTACAGACACACAAATGGGTCATGTCATGTGTCCTGTTGGACATTCATTCATTCATTCATTCATTCATTCATTCATTCATTCATTCATTTATTTATTTTTTCATTCATTCATTCATTCATTCATTCATTCATTCATTCATTCATTCAATTCAGCCTTGAGCTTTTTTTGCTTTTTTTGTGATGGGTTGGAGAAATGCAGGATGAGTCATGAAAGCTCCGCTATCTTCACATCCAATCAAATCAAATTACATAACAGAAATGCATGAAAATATAAAATCAGATGAGTTTTTTTTATCTAAAATGGCTATTCAGCCCCAACATTCTCTTTTTTTCTCTTTAAAGAATGTGCCTCGCATCATAGTGCAGTCTGCAAGCCTCGAGGAAAACCTTGGAATGGCAAAAGTAGTAAGTTTGTTTGATTTTGTTTGATCATTGTAGAATTCCACTTTAATCTCCAGCTTTATGTATGTTCAATTGGCATAATTCACTCTTAGGAACTCTTTCTTTCTTCGAATAGCTTTACCAGTGTTTGCGTGCTAAAATTCACTCCACTCCCCCCCCCCCCCCCCCCCATATCTTAAACTTAATCTCCAATTTTTAATTGTCTGATTTGAATTGTCTGTCCTTGAAGATATCATCATCAATCATTTAAAAGAAATTGTATTATCGGTAAAATTCTACAATGCAGCTTCCTTATATTGCAGGTCGGCCTCACTCCGGAAGAGAACACCCTGGAGGATCTGTCTGAACCACCTCACAAGGCCCGCAGCATTCCTATTTCCCCTCCTCAACAGATTGGCAATGCTGCTGTTGGCTCACTCAACAAGGAGTCAAGCGTTTCAGAGGCAGCTGTCACTGACATCACTATGACAACGGTATGTTACTTAAGCATAGTTAGGCCAAAGATCTTGAACCCTCTCTGGTTAGGCGTTCTGTGTTCTGTTGTATTGTTCTTCTGTGCCACAGACAGCAGTTTTTAGAACTAGTGCTCAAAAATCGCCATGCCTGTCAACCAGATCAAACCAACACTAAGGAGTTTTGGTTTAAGCATAGTTAGCTGACTGTAAAAGTATTTATCTGTTCTTTACATGATTAGTCAAGCTCTAAAGTTGACATGAAGTTGGTGGCAAAACTAACTGCCTGATGAAAGAATAGTCTACCTCAAATGTCGGCTGATAAGATTTATAAACCTAAACCTAATACTTTTATTATCACAGGTCATAGTGGAGGCCTCAACAGCAGAGGACCAATCAGAATCCCCCGAAGCTCTTCCCCCACCACCATCTGGACTTGAGCCAGAGGAGCCCACCCCCAGCCCTGTGAGTGATGTGTCAAGTGGCTACATGTCCACAAGCATCTCCATGGGAACCCTGAATGAAGCTCCCATTTTAAACTTGGACCAGACCACTTCTGCTATTATGGACTTTGATTCGGAGAGCTTTGCCAATCAGGTTGGCCCAGAGGTGGGTACTTCTGTCTCTGCAGACAAAGATGAGTTTGAAGAGCCTCATGGACACAAAGATGAGTTATTACCAGCTTCAGAGAACCAAACCAAAACTAGACCACCAAAGACTTCTCCAACACAGGAGGAACCTACTGACATTCCCCCCATTTCCTCCTCTTCTCTCCCTGAAGTTAAAACTAATGTAACAATCTCTGTAGTGTCTCACAAAGAATCCCACACAACCAACCAAGGGCCTTCCACACCAGAACATTCCCTCTCCAACCTTGTTCCTACCCCAGCAGAAATTGAACCCTCTCTCATGTCTCCCCCCTCCCCTCCACCCGAAGTGCCCCCCTGTGGTACCCCATTGCCAGAGTTTCCCTTAGCCCCTGACACCTCCACAGAGGTGGCACAAGAATCTAGTCCTCCAGCATCTCCACCACAAGTACAGGCCCCAGCCCTTCCCAAAGATGCATCTTCTACAACTTACTCCCAAAGACCTCCACCTGAAGACGAAGACATCTCTCCAAGCCCCTCACAAGCTCCCTCTCTGATCCAGCAATCAGAGGCACCAACAGAGCCTGCACCCACCACTAACAACAACCAGTCCAAAGCTGCAGCTATTGGCAACCCGTTCAAAATCCAGAAGATCAAGACCTCAGATATCAAGTCCTTCAAGGGTATCGTGGAGAGGCCTGGAGAACAAGGAGAAGGTGGCAGCCTGCTGAGCCTCTCTGAGCCCTTGGAGAGACTGGAGATCATCTCTGACTCGGAGGAGGGCACCGAGGGGCAGGGAGGACCAGAGTGCCCCTTGCCAGACTGGTTAAAGGAGGACATTTATGTGACTGTGGGCACCAATAAGCATGGCACTGTGCGCTATGTGGGACCAACCGAGTTTGCTGATGGCACCTGGGTTGGGGTGGAGCTGGATGTGCCAGCAGGTATGCAGAAAGATCTTGGCTTTCCAATATCAGGCAGTTGTAAACGGAACTAGTTCGGTTTGGTTTAAAGTTAACTAGTTGTTATAATTTAGTATTTGTGTTGAAAACTAATGTTTGTTTGGGTTTAATACATTGAGCTTTTTTACATTTCAAGACATTTTAAGGTTTTGCATCAAATACAGTAAACACCTGTAGGGTGTGATATTCATTGTTCTGTTAATCGGCATCTTCAATGATATTATGTCACCTTACAGGGAAAAATGATGGCTCTGTGAATGGTCGATATTACTTCAACTGCAACCCTGGTTATGGAGTGCTGGTGCGCCCAGACAGGGTCACCAGGGCAGAGGGCACAGCGAAGCGGAAAAGGAAGAAGCGGCACAGCACCAACCTCTCGGGCTCCACCATCAACCTCTCGGGCTCCAGTACCAACCTGTCCCAGTCCACGACCAACCTCTCCACCTCCAGCACCAGTTTGTCTGGCTCCAACAGCAGGCTCACAGCTTCCAACACCAACCTGGCAGCTCTCACTGCCATGGCAAAGAGAGAAGGTGCTGGCGCAGCCCGACGGGGTGAGAACCGGAAGTCCTGGAACAACTGATTTAATAGGGAACGATCTATTCTAGAATGACTCTAGTAAGTGTTGCCTGTGCCACTGAAATCTGGAACATTACAGAACTTGCTTGTGTAGCCTATTTATGATGCACTACATTGCCGTTCAGATCATGAACACTTTCAAAACCTCAAAAGTCCAAATCGGCAATAAGTCAATGGAAGCGCTAGCCAAATGTTTATCAGTGCCAATTCAAGTTTGCCTTCATGGTCATGAGAGTTGAAAATTTGTGTTTCATGAAATGAATAATGATAATCTCCCAGAAGTGCCTTCAAGACAGCTGTCTGTCTGAAAAGTGTCAGTATGATGACTGTGATGATGACAGTGAACTTCACTAAACTTAGTGGACCTTTGCAGAGTTCTTTGCTTAGGTGCATTTCCTAGTATTCTTTTGTAATAACCGAAGACCTGCCCAAATCCTCGTTCACAGAATGTAAAACTCTACAGACATCCACCAATGACGGTATATTTTTTGCAAAGTTTCAAAAAGAAAAGATCAACATGGTTTTGAATTGGGAAGTGTGGACCTTGGGATTTTATATATAACATAGCGTGAATGGGTCTGGCTCTCACAAATACTGAGTGTGTGGTTGAGGAATGTAGTCTGGATGGTGGTATGTGTATTTGGCATGTGAGTGTGTTTTGTGACAAAAGAAATTATGGATAGCACAGAATATTTGTGTTTTTTTGTGATTACTTTTTTATTGAATTGTATTGTAAAAAAGATGTTTTTGTCAGACAGGGTTTTATATGTCTTTGTTGTTGTTGCTTGGTATACGAATGATGGAGAACTAAATATTAAAATCGGATATTCTGGTTGAAAAATACAATTTATTTATTAAAATATGACATCCTTACTGATTTCATTTCTGTGCTGACAAGTTTGGTAATCACAGACCAGGTTTGTGCTCTCAAAGTTCACTGATTGTTACTTCTTACACTTTTAAAATGGTTTCTCTTCCCAATCCTGTGACAGGAAATATACTGGCATGTGGACAAAATTAGGATTTGATCATTTCACAATTTCCCATAATTTTATCCAAAATCATAGATTGAGAAAATAATAAACTGAAAATAACTATTAACTGCAACCCTTATGACCATATTGAGTTTCCTGAGAAACTAAAAAAAATCCTAGCAAGGATTTCCTTCCCTCTTTTTGCCTGAGTTACATCATTTGCAATTAATGTTTTATTTAAATTTATTTCTTAATTTATGGGGCTGGACTTTGTAGTTAGCTGCTTTGAGTTATACTTTGGGGGTTCTTTGAGAAGAAACCCCTAACCAACAGAACAAAATTAACAGGTAACAGGACTTGAGGCTGCTCTTTCAGATTCAAAAATATTTAACCCCTTTACACCAGGTGTCTTGTACCAGGTAGCAAGACACCAGACCAGGTGACTCCCAAATTTCACAAGCCAAAACCTGCAGTTTTTATGGATTTCTGTGGATGACATTTGCTCATTCTAATAAAAAGCCTTAAATGAATCACATGCTGTGCGTTGAGGTCTACAAACTAGACCATTAGCTTGAACTAAACACCCATTTTTGTAATTCAAGGGGGACAAGTCCACCTTTGTCATTATTTTTCCAGAAAAAATCTCATGTCACATGGGTCACAGGTTTAGGATTATGGTGATTCTTTGACTGGGTTCTCTGGTTAGATCAGGTTCTCTCTGGTATTGCAATTCTTTTAAGCACACACACAATATTATGAACATCCAAGCTGTAAGACAAAAGGGCATCAGCAAACGCTGTGTGTGAATTAGAAACCCATGTGTAAAATAGAAATGGGCCTTGTTCATGTAAATTAAAACCCTAATCAAAATGGCCAAATACATAATGTAGGAGAACTATTCAAGCAATGAGTAATGAATCTTGCAAATCACACATTTTAATTCTATGACAGGAATATGAGACCTCATCTCATAGGTAGGGGTTTTGTTCATATCAAATGAAATGGATTTTCTGATCAAAGGCATCAGTATAGGAATATAAAAACGTGACATCCTAACACACCAACTGTACCTGCATTAGTAGACGAATAATTCTCATTAATTTGATGTCTGCATGATTGAAAAACATGAAACAAGGCATCGAGTTCCAGTATAACTTTTTAATTTCTGCAAAAATCAAAATGTCAGACTGATACAGACAGGTCTGGACATGGGCAGAGGAACCTGCAGCCCACCCTCCATGCAGCGTGCACATCACACATGAGCAGTAAGAGCCGGTCATTCTTTCCCTCTCCCCTCCCCCGCTGCATTCAGTCAAATGGAATGTTCCAATTACCCTGCCTTTGTGACAGTGCCCTAAACTTTGAAAACTCAGTGCAACAGGGTACTTAAATTCAGGAGGCCCGGATGATAAAAACCATCTCGTACAACAGTCAACCAATAGACCACACTCTACTGCCATCCCTCACAATAAAACTAAGGCTCAGGAACGAGCCACGTTGAATCACTGTACAGCGTAAATGGACAATTTAACTTTTTTTTCCATCGTCTTTAACCATTGTAAGGACATTGACCAGGCTCTCCACACAGGGGACGAAAATGACCAATAAGATACAGTTGGAAGAAAAATGTGAGGTTAATCAAGGGGTGGAGCTTGTAATAGGAAGGCAGGATGGAGGGTTTAGTCAACCTCCTCCATGCGGCTGGCGTCGTCATCTCCCTCGAGTGGCGGGATCTCATCTGTGGAGGGGGCAGATGTGGGCTCCTCTGTGGCAACATCGTCGTCATCGATGCCTAATTGTGGAATACACAAAAATGGCAACATCAGCTTATGCAAAGTAGCGTTGGGAGAAACTTCAATTATACAAGCACATGCGGGTACACATCCTAGCAAATTTACCTCAAAAGGAACTGTGAGGATATGTAAAGCCAATTATTCCCACAAAAGCCCAAACAAGTCTGAACAGCTTCATGACAAGCCAGAATCATTGCACAAGTGGGTGTGCTTTCAAGCAGACCAACACAAACTATACTACCACGTACCAAGCCCAAGCTTGATCATCCTGTAGATGCGGTTGGAGTGCGTCTGGGGGTCATCCAGGGTAAAGCCAGACGACAGAAGTGAGGTCTCGAAGAGAAGGATGACCAGGTCCTTCACTGCCTTGTCGTTCTTGTCGGCCTCTGCCTTCTGCCGGAGCGTCTCAACAATGGGATGGTCAGGGTTGATCTCCAAGTGTTTCTTGGCGGCCATGTAGCCCATAGTGGAGTTGTCCCTCAGGGCCTGGGCCTTCATGATCCTCTCCATGTTGGCCGTCCAGCCGTATGTGCTGGTGACGATACAGCACGGTGAAGACACCAGCCGGTTGGACACTGTAACCTGGGAGAATGAAGGGATGGATCGTTAAGGGACCAAAACACCTTGCATGGGGCAAGAGGTCCCAACACCAGTACATTCCTTAGATCCACTGCATTTCCAGGACTCCAAAATCTGATTAGATTCACAGTTGAGACAAGCTGGATGTTATCATGCACACACTCAGTTAGATTTTTAAGTTAAACAAAGTCTTCTCAGCAAGCAACAAAAGAACTCCCATTTAAAAATAAAAGATCAATGTTAGATCAAATACAAGCAGAAGTTTACAGTCACACACACCAAAACTGGAAAACATCTCAACTTCAACACACCAAAATGCAATGGAAGGCAAACTTAAACACAAAATAAAAAACCTAGCATTTTAAACTCACCAAAAGACAATGTCTAAAAATCAATTATGGAACCTGTTCATGATCGGAGGGGAGGTGGTCATACATCAGAGCAACAGAAAAGGCCTAAGGCTTAGAACTTCATAACCACAAGATCAATAAATCATTTTCTAGAAAGCTATTGAACATTATGTTACCTTCTCCACTTTCTTGTCCAGGATGTCCTTCATGAGTTTGCAGAGGTTCTCAAACTTGGCCTTGTCTTCCTCCATCTTCTTCTTCTCCTCCTCATCCTCTGGAAGCTCCAGGCCCTCCTTGGTGACCGACACGAGGTTCTTGCCGTCAAACTCCTTCAGCTGCTGGACGCAATATTCATCAATGGGCTCGGTCATGTAGATCACTTCGAAGCCACGCTTGCGGACACGCTCCACAAAGGCAGAGTTGGCAACCTGATCCTTGCTCTCACCTGAAGCACAAGAAGTCATGCATGGTCAGACTTACAGGTGATTGGTCTGTTACTTACAAATAAAACTGACTGATATGCAGCCATCAAGCTGAAACAGTTTTGTAGTCTATAGGGCCGTTTCCACTATCGGAACTTCAGGGAAATTTTACTTCACGGTATACTTGTGTTTCCATTTGACCGGGCCGGCCCCAAAGGAACTTTTTCCGTGCCTTTTCAGGGACCAACGGAGTACCTGCTCTAGGGTAGGTACTCCGTTGGTCCCTGAAAAGGTGCGATAATTGATTGGTCAATCAAATGAAGGCAAGATACGGCAAGATTCTGAAGCCAAAAAATAAAAATGGCGGAGCTAACGCAACGAACGC
The DNA here is from genome assembly GCA_017657215.1 of Limnothrissa miodon. Taxonomy (NCBI): domain Eukaryota; kingdom Metazoa; phylum Chordata; class Actinopteri; order Clupeiformes; family Clupeidae; genus Limnothrissa; species Limnothrissa miodon. Next base: position 798,933 of record JAGFZM010001480.1, read on the forward strand.
TGTTTTTGTGAAAAATAAAAAAAGTTTGGGCTTTATGACTTGATATTTTGTAAAATGAGGCGAGAAATACTGACTGTACAATCTGAAAATCTGGGCTTTGTAGCCAGATAATGCACCTGTTGCTGTGTCTACCAGCCACTTATTTGCGTTAGCAAGTTAGCAAGAAGTAAAGGCGTAAACGGCCACAACGTGATGACGTCTTAGCGAAGGGTCGTCTCAGTCGTTTCTAATGGAAATGCAAGGCTGAAAGGACCGATACATTCAATTTCCCCCCTCACCGTGATGGTCCGGTAAAATTACTCTGAAGTTCCAATAGTGGAAACGGCCCTTATGCTCAAGCTCTTAAGACACTGGTTATTTTAGGAGTGGCCTGTGCCCAACTGCACAAAGAGAATGTGATTTACTGGTGCCCAGTCGTTACTCCTAACCTAACACTATGAGAAGTGACGGCTGCAGTAACATAAGGGGGGGGGGATGACAAAAGCCAAGACTCGCTTCTATAATGTCTTATCATGGAGTGTCAGCTGCTTTTAAGTTGTGAGGAGGGATGCTAAAGCCCAGTCACAGTGGAGAGCAGTTCGAATTCTCTGCCAAAGAAAATGATTCCCAGGACAGCACTCAGCAGCTGAAGGGAGAGGGTCTTTGGCCTGATTACTCAACTTCAACCCAATTGGGAACTCTTTCAATAAAGCTTCTTACCAGTGATGTAGTAGATGGACTTCTGGTTCTCCTTCATGCGGGTCACGTACTCCGACAGGGAGGTAGTCTCGTCGCCTGACTGGGAGCTGTGGTACCGTAGCAGCTCTGAGAGCTTCTTGCGGTTCTGAGAGTCCTCATGGATACCCAACTGCAAAGGCAGATACAAGCACTTTGTTCAGCTCATGAAGATCCAACGGCACCTTTGGCTAATTTTTTCAGGTGAGCCGAGGCATTTTAAAGTTGAAATTTAAAGCCTAACTTGTACACAGACGAGTCAATGACCTGCTCTTGCAAAAGCAGGTCGAGATGAAACTGCAACAATTTAAGTCAAACAAGCCACTACTGCTTGAGGCAACCATTGTTTAGGTTTCTGAATTATGAAAACATTTCTATGCAATGTTTGAAGTTATGTTATGCAATGAAGCTGAAAGCTACAGATATTGACATACAGGGGTGGGCAGGATGTGTCAGCTGCTTTTAAGTTGTGAGGAGGGATGCTTAAGCCCAGTCACAGTGGAGAGCAGTTCGAATTCTCTACCAAAGAAAATGATTCCCAGTACAGCACTCAGCAGCTGGAGGGAGAGGGTCTTTGGTGTGACCTTCAATGGACCAATTTTTGGGCTAAAAGGCTAACTAAGCAGACCCAATTAGGTACAAAAAAAAAAAATTAATCACCTTCATGTTTTTGGAGAACTGCTCATAGAACTTCTTGTAGTTGTCCTTGTCCTCAGCCAGTTCACCGAAAAGCTCAAGGCACTTCTTGACTAGGTTCTTGCGGATGACCTTGAGAATCTTGCTCTGCTGGAGCATCTCTCTGGAGATGTTCAGGGGCAGATCCTCAGAATCCACCACACCACGGATGAAGTCTGAAGGAAAGGGTGGAGTTTCAAATATTCATTCATACAGTGCAACAATGACATAATATGGGTAGATGAGTAGATATTCTAAACAAATATTTGAAATGGGTTTGAAAATGTAACCCTGAGGTGAACTTACTAAGGTACTCTGGGATGAGCTCCTCGCAGTTGTCCATGATGAAGACCCTGCGGACATACAGCTTGATGTTGTTCTTCTTCTTCTTGTTCTCAAAGAGGTCGAAGGGTGCGCGGCGGGGGATAAAGAGCAGGGCGCGGAACTCCAGCTGACCCTCCACAGAGAAGTGCTGTAGAGACACGAGACCAAACCAGCCACATTTACAACCTGATAAGCCACACCAAGCACCAGTACGCTTTTGAACAGGTTGAATTAAGAATGTTTAAAAAACAGCATCTTGAGCATCACTTTCTAGCCTATTGTAGGCACTGTAGTATCCAAAGATGCAGTTACAGAGTACAACGACCCTTTTGAATGACTCCAAAGACAGAATAAATCAGTAGTGTACAGAAACTAAGTGGTTTTACCTTGACAGCCAGGTGATCTTCCCAGTCATTTGTCAAGCTCTTGTAGAACTCTCCGTACTCCTCAGTGGTGATGTCATCAGGGTTACGAGTCCAGAGGGGCTTGGTCTTATTCAGCTCCTCCTCGTCAATGTACTTCTCCTTGATCTTCTTCTTCTTCTTCTTCTTATCCTTGTCCTTGTCGTCCTCATCCTCATCCGAACCCACGTCCTCGATCTTAGGCTTGTCCTCACCATCTTCCTCCTTCTCTTCTTTGTCGGCCTTCTCCTCCTCAGCTTCGTCGTCACTGATCTCCTTGTCACGCTCCTTCTCAACCTGCAAATAAAGTTGTGGTTGAACACCAATTACTCCCAGCACCAATTTAAATAATGGATGTGGATGTGCCTGATTAGTCCAATCATGAAGTGTCAGCTGCTTTTAAGTTGTGAGTTAGGATGCTGAAGCCCAGTCACAGTGGAGAGCAGTTATAATTCTCTACCAAAGTTAATGATACCCAGTACAGCACTAAACAGCTGAAGGGGCAGGTGCTTTGGGTGTCGTCTTTCCCTGGACTGGGAGAACTCGGGTGACTCAGATACAATTAGTCATTTGCTACTTACAAAGAGGGTAATTGGGTAGCCGATGAACTGTGAGTGCTTCTTGACAATCTCCTTCACCCTCTTGTCCTCAAGGTATTCCGTCTGGTCCTCCTTCAGGTGAAGAATGATCTTGGTGCCACGGCCAAGGGGCTCACCTGCAATACAGTTCAATACCATAACAAATCAAGAGTGGTCTACCAACTTGGTACAATGCTTGCAAATGACATTGCCTCTAGTTCTACATTCCACCCCACCACCACCACCCACCCACACTTACCAGCATCAACCTTAACTGTGAAGGAGCCCCCAGCAGAGGACTCCCAAGCATACTGCTCATCATCATTGTGTTTAGTGATGACCGTCACCTTCTCAGCAACCAGGTAGGCGGAGTAGAACCCTACACCGAACTGTCCAATCATGGAGATATCAGCACCAGCCTGGAAAAACAAAATGAGGTTCAAGATGGTCAGGCCAGTAATCAGTCAGGGCTGAATTTTTTTCCGGTTCTTTTGTAGTAGTGGAAAGTTTATAATGAAATGCTACGCATTAAATTGGGCGGTCAATTTAAGACATTAAATTCACTTCAATTGTGAGTAATATGTGGAATAAAGCCATTTATAACATGAACTTTAGTTAAACTTTAGGCGATTGTGTGGGTTTGTCTTGACCTTTACAGGTTCAAGAGATAAAACTTCTATAATACTACTATAAATGGTTAGTTTAAAAAAAAAAAAAAAACCACAATTGTGATTGAATACTGTTTGACAGTCCTAATTAAATATGGAATACATCATAACAGATTCTGCCAAACACAGTCCCAGACTTAAGTAAGTATGGGTAACAAACCTGTAAAGCAGTCATTTTACAAACAGATCAATACCTGCAGAGCCTCCATGAATGCCTTTGTTCCAGACTTGGCAATAGTACCAAGGTTGTTGATGAGGTCAGCTTTGGTCATGCCAATGCCAGTGTCAACAAGGGTAAGGGTTCGCTCATGTTTGTTGGGGATGAGGTCAATCTTCAGGTCCTTCCCACTGTCCAGTTTGGTAGGGTCTGTCAAGCTTTCATATCTGATTTTGTCAAGAGCCTGAGAGGGGGAGAAAAAAAAATAAAAAATAAAAAATAAAAACCATGCTGATCAAGTAAGGTTACAGATGGGTACACATTTTGCATCCAAACTGTGACTTGGGAACTCACATCAGAGGCATTGGAGATAAGCTCCCTGAGGAAGATCTCCTTGTTGGAATAGAAAGTGTTGATAATCAGGGACATCAGCTGAGCAATCTCTGCCTGGAAGGCAAAGGTCTCAGCCTCCTCCTCTTGGCGCATTTCTTCAGGCATCTGCATGTTGGACAGGGAGGAAATGACCCACTGAGTAAATGCTCTCAAAACCACATTAACTGGCAGAAACTTCTTTTACTACAACTAGACACATATACCATTTCACCAATTTTCCTTTGATGTGCGACAAAACTCCCAGAATATAGGCCTGGCACAATTTCAGACAACACATTCACTCTCCAGTATATTGTGATTCGGAAGAGAATGATGGAAGTTGTTCAAGGAGCTAGTTTAAGACCAAATTATTTTCCACCATAAAAGAGTTGGACGTTTTTTGTAGCGTCTGTTACAGCAAGCTTTCTTTTTTCTCTCACTACCCATCACCCACGCTCTTTTCAATTCCTTGTTAACGAAAGCCGGATGTTACAGTCCAGTAGAACAACATGGCGACATCCACAAGGCACACAATGGGAGCCGCACGTGTTCGGAGACGGGATAGTTAGCTAGATTAATTGCCAGTCAAAAAGAACCGAACAACAACAAAGCTAAGGCGGTCTCAAACAACTGCGTGTATTTTAGAAGAGTCCAACTTTATTGCATACCGTCAGTACGCTTTCTGGGAATGCATGTTCATATTACCGGCACGGACAACCAAAATGGATGCGATCCACACCACAAGCAAAATGAAACCGATTGGCATATTCTCACAAATACGCTAGCGTGAACGTCAGGAGTTAAAAAGCAATACGGGTTACCACCAATGTGTTTACAACAAAGAAATAAATATCACCTATAGTAGTCCGCATGTTATTCATTTAGCAATTTTGCTAGTGTTACACAACTGACTTGCATTGGCGTTAAAAATTAAACTCCCACTACATACAAGGAATGACGGTGCCCCGAGTAACCGAGTGTTGTTACGACACACAGTGCCGGATTGGTTCACGAGTATATTACAAGATCACAAAAATAGTAAAGTCAAAGTCAAGAGTGATCCATCATCAATCAAGACCTAAACACAAACGTCAAGTTTCTGAATCAAATGTCAACGACAAATCGCGTTAGCAGTAGATATCGCACCTGCTCACAATGGGTCATCTTTTATGGTCGAACATCATTAGGGTTATCCCGTGGTATTTGACTGCCTTTCAAAGACGTTGAGAAAAAAAAACCCACCACTCAAGAGTTTATTATTACCAGAATGAACAATATTGCTAACGATAGTTTTTGTAACGTTCATTACCAAACGACCCACCCTGTGGAGACACAGTTAACGTTAGACAGCCGTGAGGTAATATATGCCGGTTGAGTTAAAACTATACGGTAAAACATAAAGGACATACATCCTGCAGAATTCATACACGTACCTTGGTAGATTTTGTTGGCTATTCTTGAATAAATGCTACCAATTCTATATGTCCCCCTCCGCACACTGACGCAGGGAAATAGAAAGGGAAGTCGTTTTAAAAGACCAATGTCTATATAGCCTCAGTGTTTGAAAGTGCGGGCGTATCCATCCGCGGCCCTCAAGCATCTCCTTTGCGACAGAGACTAAACGAACTAGTCCTGATACTGCAGCGGTTGCATCAAGCAACACCTGCATTCATTTGATCACTGTGTCTCTACAGAACAAGTTAACAATACAGTAAAAACAAGTACATAATTATTCATATTAGTTTGTGTTTATAACTGTATTTGTTCTGTACTAACCTACCCTTTCGGAGATAGCTTAATCACCTCTTTACAGTTTGCAGACTGACCACAATAAACTGTATGTGCCGTATTTTTATTCGTTATGTGTGAGATCAAACGCAGTGTGTCGACACATTTGATGAAATCCTTTAGAAACCTCACAAACTTCTTTTGGTAGAGGGACCTTTTAATGTCACGGAAGGTTATCATTCATTTAGAGCGGGTGTGCTTTGATTTTTTCCAGCACTTTCCATCAAAACCCCGCCCATAGCTATGACGCACCCTGTCTGTCAAAAGCAGTTTTCGCGGCAACAGATGCCACGCTTCCGCTGAAAGCTACCGCAGGTACCTCTGTCAAACGTCTCTGACTCAGCTCAGCCCCTCGACTCGAGGCTGTCGATCGTCCACACAAACAACACCTTAGGGTGATGCAAGGCTACAGAAATAAAATAGTTCATTCAAAACATCTAAACACACAAGCAAAAATCGGATTATTTGAACCTGATCAGCTAATTGCATAGCAATAGGAAAATATGAGAGACCAAGAGTGTGCCCATGTAGAAATGCATTCCAGTACCAGTTGCACTCAGCTATTTTTTAACGTGAACAACTTAATTCGCTGACATCGCAGACATGAAAACAAGGAAAGATGTTTAATCGTGGGTCTATGGAATTAGCATTGACGAGTAAGTTCATCACATATATCGTGGTGTGAAAATACCCTTACTTGGCATCTGATGAACTCACAACACAACAGAGAATGTGTACATCTGCCACCACAGTTTATGCCTGGAGGGACTTTCACCAATTGTATTCAATTGTACATCTACTCCGACAAACCAGACTATAACATGAACATGATAGACCGCTTTGCACACGAATAAAATACTGCTAGAAGAAGATTTATGTGACTGGCCCGAACAAGGCAGAGCAGAGCGCGTTTATGGAACTAATAATTCTTATGTAGGGCTACAGGCTGAGCGATTTGGTACCATTCGGGTAAGTCTTCTCTAGTTGTCTCTAGACCTTCTAGAAATATGTGTCCTTGAAATCTTCCAACCACATGTCAGCAAGCACCTGGCTATAGTGCTAATTTTAACGTCATAATATTCCTCGTAGGTAAAGGATGAGGTTAGGTTAGATGATGATGAAAATACCAGTGTATTTTCTTGGAAACTGCTGGAAACAGCACACTGGTTCAATAAACATGAAACGAGACATAATAACGGAATAGTTAAGAAACGCTTTCTTCATGACTTCGCCACTCAAAGTACAATGCCCGTCATCTGTGAATTGAAATAAGAAAGCTTTGCGATCTTTTTGAATGCAAAGCCAGTGCGATGTCAGAGGTTAACTATCCCATACTACACTGCGCTAGTCACGTGACAAATATCCTGATTGAGTGAAGCTTGGTATATCCGGTAACGTAATTTTGTGATAACAGTAAGAAAAAGATAATTTCATTTGGTCTGGGTGAGTTTTCATTTACATTATGTTTTTGTAAGTATTTTGGGGGTCTGTGGGTGTGTACAGAGTAACTATATACATAGCCAAATCAGGTTCACTCAAACAATATGCCACATAGCTACCGTTAGCTATCAGGTGGAGCTAACTGGAAAGCTAACACAAATAACCAGGAAACGTTAGAGCTAATGAGCCCCAAGCTATGCTAGATATTTTTTGAGTGGTTGAGAAGATATAACTTCACCTGTTGTCTTTAAGCAGGTTTTGCTATTTTGTTGCAAAATAACATTAAGTTAGTGATTACTCGTCATACACTATTTCCTGTCCCGTTGAATAGTCAATTTAATATCCTGACTAAATCTATCAAAGCATGTGTCCTTTAGGGACTTGGTAACGTTAGCGTTAGTTGTAGGACATGGGAGCCAAGGCTAATCTCAGCGAATAGCATTCACATACTTTTCACACGTGTTGCTATTGTTCTGACAAATTAAATAATTACTAAAAATTTAATAACGGTTGATTGTACTTTGCTTATTGTGTGCATCAGTCTGACCTACATTGATGTTACTAACTTGGAGTTTTCCAGTCATCAAAACTAGTCAAACATGCGCGACAGTTATGTATGACTTATGGAACAATCTTTAGGTTTAGTTTCGAAACGAAAATTGACAGTTACCTTGTTCTAGGAGTCTTTTTTTAGCCATAATTAAATGTCGACATGGAAGAACACACTTAACCCCAAACTACTACAGATTAATTTGACCTCTAACGCTATGGTAAGCTATGTTCTTACATTGGTTCATAGCGAACTAGAACTGTTCTTGGATATCTTGAATATATGTAGTTATTGTTATTATGTTGTTATAATCATTTTCCTGACGACACAAGATATAGCCTAATCTTCAGGTCTTCCAGGTTGCCACATAATCAGCATATTAAAGGGATAGTTCGGTTTTTTACACATTGAGCCCCTTTCACAGGTTGTTTAAAATGAAATAAAGTAGTTGACACCAAAATCTTGATGATTGCTCCTGTCTTGGCTATTTGGGAAATATAGAATCGCCTCTGCCTGCATTTAAAATGGCTAGCAATGGGCATGTGTTGTTTCTATCCTTAAAACACTGGTTTTAAAAAAGTGCTACTCATGGAGTGATTAGTGGTGTTTGCTGATGTTCCAACCCAAGTATCGTAGCAAAATACAGTTTCTGTCATGTTTTATTTGCCATTTTGTAAGTCCCGTAGGGATCTATTTGGTACTTTGTTTATATGAAGGAAAAACATGATGGAAGCTTTATTTCCCTACGATACATGTTTTGGAACATCATTGAGCACCACTAACCACTTGATGAGCAGCACTTTTTTAAAACCAGTCTTTTAAGGATAGAAACAACACATGCCCATTGCTAGCCATTTTGAAGGCAGGCAGAGGCGATTCTACATTTCCCAAATAGCCGAGACAGAGGCAATCGTCAAAATTTCGATGTCAACCACTTTATTGCATTTTAGACAACCCTCAATGTGTTAAAAACCAAACTATCCCTTTAAGACTATATATTTTTTTTGTAATGATCAAACAAATGTATTATTTGGAATCATTATTTTATTATAGGGATGTAGAAGATTATTTAGGTTCGGTCTTGACACATTGGTTCTTATGCATTACTTCTATTTGTCCCTCAGGTGTGGACCATCCTTCCGACATGTCCTTCCCCCCACACCTCAATCGGCCCCAGATCGGCATTCCCCCTCTGCCCCCAGGCATTCCACCGCCACAGTTTGCTGGGTTCCCTCCAGCTGTGCCCCCAGGTAAGGCTTAAGCAGGAGATTTTTTACAGTCTTGCAAAACAGTGACGAATGAATCATGATTCATATTGATACAGAAGCTCATTGCCATATAGCCCAAAAGCAAGTTATTATAGGTTAATTTCAGATCAATTTGGTTTCACCAAACCCTCTTCTGAAATTTGGTAGGGGCGAACTAAAACCGTACAAGTAACCATTTAAAAAGAAAACTAAATAGTGCTGTGTTCTAGCTATGTAGGTATGATAAAGAGCAGTGTTGGAAAAACAGTTTTCAAAACTGAATGATATACCAAATATTAAACTAACTGATTATTAGTTTGCTGTGCTGAGGAATCAAACGGTGTTATCGGCACAGTTGCAACATCTAATGTAGGTCAACCCTACAGGTATTATCATTCTTCTAGTTTTATCAGATTCCATCTGAATCTGTCTGGTCAACACAGAGTAATAGACTAACAAACTGACAAGACACATAACTTGCATGTCTCTTCTCATTGGTAAAAGACAATAGAAACAGCCTGTGTAACTGCTAGGTGTTCTTGCTGTAAGCCTAATCCTCTATCTACTTTCTTACATTTTCAAAAAATGTTTTGTTTTGCTGAAAAAAATACATTTGAGTTTTGGCAGTTTGTATAATGGAAGTATGGCACTTTGAATATTGTTTTTGACACTTGTGCTGTTTTTTTTTTTTTTTACAGTGACCCCAATGATACCGGTGCATATGGGCATCATGACACCAACCCCTGCTGTGAGTTTCCCACCACTAATGTTTGGGCCTGAGCTATTTGTCTAGGTCACTTGTTGCCACTTTTTTAAACACCTGTAAAACAGGATGTTTCCTACATTTTTTTTTTACTTTTTGCTTCATTAAATGTTCTGCTGTTGTGTAACATTTTATTTGGGCAGTGCAAGACAATATTTTGCTCTCACTCCTAATAGACTCTTAGTTTTGACACCTCCTAGCCTAACCGTATTCTTGTATGGTCTCACAGGTGCTGGTGCCTACCTCGGTGCCTGTGGTTAGCAAGCCTGCTGTCCCAAGGAAGGACCTGCCTTTGCCACGCCCCAAAACACCAGAGGACTCTGGCGGCCCCACCACTACAGTGTTTGTGGGCAATATCTCTGAGAAGGCCTCAGATATGCTCATCAGACAACTGCTTTCAGTGAGTCAATCAATTAGTGTTTGTAGTTCATCTACATATTTATCTAGCTATCTATTTTAGAAGAGGGGTCAACATGTGCATGTAAGGATTTTTCCTGTGACATTTATAATGACTGTGATATTTATGTGCTATTGTGTGCTGTAATGGCAGTTATTGTGGTGTTATTCAGTACAGTATGTACATGAAGGGTAAATCATAAAGCAGTTACTGAAAAATGAAATGTGTATTACGGAAAGTAATTACTTATTTTTCGTGACAGAAACATGTTGGGTGCTATTCACCATTTGATCAATATAGCATTTTCCCTGTAAAAATCAAGAGAAAAAATCTAATTGAACCGAATAGGCATAATGATTTTTAACCCTTTCCTCTAGAAATGTGGCCTTGTCCTTAGTTGGAAACGAGTGCAAGGAGCCTCTGGGAAACTTCAGGGTAAGAAGAGAACTCTGTTGGATTCCATCACTGGGAACCATTTCAGATTTAAAAATTGCACTTCCTCATTTACACAGCCCCATGTATCATAGCTTAAATGTATGTTAAATATAATGTCTTATCACTGTAATTCTACTTCAATTAGACTTGCATCGTTTGGAAATGGGTTGCATGGACCTGCCATAAATTTACTTAGGTAGACCTGATAAAACATTATGGTCAGCATTAACTACTTTATAAACGGTAAAATATATCTTTAAATGGCACTTAGAGAGATGGGTGTTGGAGAGTATATCATCAAGAATATCATCAAGTTCGTTAAGGCTTCAGTTCTAAGGAATTGTTTCAGCTGTATAGTAATGTAATAAGGACTATACAGCATTTGACTAAATGCTTGCTGTGTTTGGCTCTTCCAGCTTTTGGCTTCTGTGAATATAAAGAGCCAGAGTCAACACTCAGGGCCCTGCGGCAGTTGCACGATCTTCAGATCGGAGACAAGAAGCTGCTGGTCAAGGTTGATGCCAAAACCAAAGCTCAGCTGGACGAGTGGAAGGCCAAGAAGAAGAGTGCCAACGGGGTGAGTGGTGTAGATTTTGAGCAGTTCCCTGTTTGAGGACCAAATGTAAAGGACACTGGAATTGCTCATGCCTCTGTTTATGGTGCTCAGATATCAGGTTGAGTGCTGTGGATGTTAACACTCCCAGATAGCACTAAGGAACTGTATAAAATGTATGGTCTAGGTAGTCTTTGGCTTTAATTTTCCACAGTTAGATTTGTAGATTCTATATGGCTGTAACATAGTTTCTAGTTGAAGCTGAAATGTATGATGCGCACAGACGGCCAAGACCAACAACGCAGGAGAGGATGAAGAGGAGGTACTGGATGAAGAAACAAAGCGTCGTGATCAGATTGTGAAAGTAGCCATCGATGGCCTCATTCGGGAGTATGCCAAAGACCTCAATGCCCCGTCACAAGATGAGGACTCTCTTCGGCGCAAGAAAAAGAAGGAGAAAAAGGAAGAAGTGAGTAGATGAGATTACTTTGCTAGTATGCCTGGTTTCAGATTATGTGTCTTTAGGCCACACCAATAAAATTAGTTGGTTCTCGGATTTTTTTAGGAAAAATATGGAGCGAGCGTGCGAGCGAAATAAAAATAAAAATAAAAAAGTGTTCTGAAGGTAAATTAGCACATTCACAGTTAATGTTCATTAAAGACATTTACTCATGTGTTAAGGAAAAACTAAATGTGGCCTAATTTATAAACTTTATTTTCACACCTCACAGCACACTTTTTGTCACGCAGGTTTTAGGCAATGAACAAATTCATAATTCTGTCATTCTATGTTATGTAAAGGTTTGACGGTTTGTCATTTA
>JAGFZM010001480.1:811215-856935 GCA_017657215.1 Limnothrissa miodon
CTGCGCAAAGTTCTCATCCACTTTAATTTCAAAGTACTTGTCAAATGTTTTTCTCTTCTGATCAAATGTTCTAATAATTGCAAACTCTGGCCTAGCAGCATCCACCGGCATCTTTCCTCATATCATGTCTCTTGCGCTCTGAAGTGAAAGGCGTGATTTGATTGGTTTTCGACGTCACGTGAACGCAGCATGCTTTTTTTCACTATTATAGCTATCAGCCACGGTGTTTTTTATGTTCGTGTGAGTTCGAATTCAATTTAATTTTTATTTCATTTTGCATTTTTTTCAAGCGGCGAATCCGAGAACCAACTAATTTTATTGGTGTGGCCTTAGCTTACACTGTTTAGGATACTGCGCTGAAGTAACATTTATTCATGTTTCTGTTACTGTTATCGGTTGGATCGTTGCCAACAAGTCCAATGATTATTGCTTGTTTTGGTGCATGGAATCAATGGTGCATGCTCCTTTTTGTTAACTGGGATGAGCTCACCTGTCTGTGTTTTATTGGTAAAAAGACAAATGATGGGGGCAAATTTGTACAATAGTGGAGTCAACAGTACTAAAGGATGCTGGTGAGAACGTCAAACTATTCAGTTAATTTTCTCACTTAATGCATTCCCCTTTGTCCACCATCAGGAGGACATCAACACCATTGATGTAGAGGAAGACAAGAGAGACCTAATATCTAGAGAGATCAACAAGTTCCGTGACACACACAAGGTAATTGTCTCTACTGCCATTCTATGCTGCATTTAAAAGTCGTTGTAAACTACATTAAATTATACACAAGACAAATAGCCCCAAACTAACTAATACACTGACTTGGACTGGACTACCAAATTGCTTTCACATTAGTGCTTGCCATGAAGATTCTGTTCCACAACATTCTCAAGGTTAAATTAATCCAAATCTTGACATTTGGTAGTGCTGATTTGACAAAAGAGAAGATAAGTTTTTTTTATCAATAAAATTGGAAGCGCCGCTATCTATTTACAATAGGCAGCCAAAACCACGCACGCACATGCACATAGACAGAGAAAAAGCCAAAAAAAAAAACAAAGAAAATGCATGGACGTAAATGTAACCTTCCCTGGAAGCTAATCTATTGATTGAACCCCACCATTATGATAGAGATCATATGGTGACTAAAGCAAGATGAATCTCAGAGCTTTGGAAAAAGTTGCAAGGATAGGATGTATGTAAGTATGAGCTTCCTTTTCTTCTCTACATTCACTGGGCGTCCCCTCCTTGAGGACTTGCTCAGGGGCAACTGAGCCAGCCCTCCAGGCCCACCTTGCCCTATGGGTAGAGGTTATGAAACACTTAAGTCTTTTAATTGCTTCATTGACACACTTCACATCATTGGGACAAAGAGTGGAATACTATCTCCCAGTTTTAAATGTAGAGTGGGCTAGGTTTTCTCCAGTGCTTTCCAGGAATGTTCACAAATGCCCAAGGGTGGCCTTTGCTTGAGGTCCAAGTTGTTCCTGTTGGTGTGAGGGGGAAACTCTGTGAACCTGGGCGAGTCCTCCTGTGTTGACAATGTTGATGATATAAAGTGCTCTATGTTGATTACGCTAAGAGAGAGAGACATGGTAACTCAACAGTGGTTTGGGCCAAAAGGTCCCTGTTTAAAAAAAAAAAAAAAAAAAAAAAGCCTGAAAGTAGGGGGCGCCCTCCACCCACAGCACGTTGAAGACCTGAAGACTAGTCAGGTAAGTAGGTGTGTGTGTGTGTGTGTGCCTTTTCATTCTGTCTACTTACTTCTCTCACTTATTCTACTTGTGTGCACATGCTTATCTGTGTATGCATTTACATATACATGGATGCATAGATATGTCCATATTATCATACGACGCTTGCTCCCCCCGTCTCAGTTTACACTTGTAGCCTAGTCACCTTCATGCTCTTTACCTGAAGGTGTTTATATTAAATTCACTTGAACCTGAAGTTGACTGACTCACAGCAGACAATATCCAAATTGAAATGGTCTCTTTGATCGTCAACAACATTTCTGCTGCTCCGCTACAGCAGCTGAGTGAGTGAGTGAGTGTCCGTCCATGTCTGTAATGGTGTACGTGGTGGTGGAAGAAACAAATTACATTTACTCACATTACTGTAATTGAGTAGTAGTTTTTCTGTGAGGAATATGTAATAAGTAGTTTTTGAATGGGTAATTTTGACCTTTACTCAAGTACAATTTGAAGTATTTTACTTTGCTACAATGGGGAGAACATTGTTTCTTTTTTACTAAGTAACGATCAGAAATTGTGCAAGTGCAATTCATACAGTGTCATAGCATTGCACTTTTAGCCATTAACTGGTCTATGAAAGTGATCTATGATTCAGCTAAACGTGAAAAAGGAGTACAATCTGTAGAGACTGTAAAGCATAAATCGACCCAAGAGTTATGTTTTTGTCTTTAAAGTGAGTCTTTATATCTCCTACCAAGTTGAAAGTAGAGGAGCTAATCGGCCTTCTTGAATTATTAGAACTGTTTACAAGCCCTTATACTAGCCCATAGTGGTAGATGGGGTGATTAAGTAAGTTTAATCAGTGAAGAGAGGACTGATGCAGTCGGACTGATGGGACCGGTGCACAAATTGAAACTTCACTCTGGCTTCCATTGCGAGATGTGAGTCTTCTAAGTTTTTTTTTTAGTTAGTTGTTTTGGCTAGTTAATACCAAATGCTTGTAAATGATAACACAAGATAACACAACGTTTTCTTTTAATTTGATACTTTGGTATGATTTTTATTTTAGTACTCATGTTGATTTTACATCAGTTATTACTTCTAGACAGTCTCTTATCCACCAGAGAGGTAAGTGTTGAGAGGTCCACAGAGATTGATAATAATCCTACGGTACTGTACATTCATATCAGCCAACCTTTAGTTTCAGTACAGCTGCACAAGTTACCCTTTTGCTTTGTAGCAATTGTCTCATATCATTCTCTTGGAACCTGTCCTGTATCGGTGTACACTTTCCCTTTTATCTCTGCATCCTCTTTTTTTTCTACTTTATTTGTCATTCTCAATTTTTTCCAGCTGAATCACTCCCAAAGTTACACACACATTATGGCATTATTACCAATGGAAAACAGACAAACTTTTGGAGATTTATTCCCCACTTTTTTCATGGCAAAGTCAGTTTGACAGTCTAAGTAAGGGATTGGCAAGTATTTCTCCACACGTGCTATAAAGCCAGATTGGGGCCTAGTCACACACTACAACTATGTGAGTGACCCAAAGGGATGCAAATATCACGCCAATCAATAGCTTGTGGTTACGACTGTGTATCTGTGAGAGTGGTATAGGCTTGAAAAAAATGACCCACTCATTCTGTACTGAAAGAATCAGTCACTTGGATGGATGTCGGAAGACAACAGTGGGGTAAGACAGTCTCTACCATTTCATTTACTGCCCTTCTCTTCTGTTATTGCCTCCCCCCCCGGTTTTCAAAATGATTCTATCATTCTGTTGTTGCAATGCCGGTTTCTGTGTAGTGTTTTGAAATTACCTGATGCCATGCCATTGTTAGATTTTAGGTTTTATTTTTAGGATGTCTGACCTTTTTTTGCCTTTGCTTTGAACACCCAAACCAAACCAACACCAAAGCATCACATCACTTCAAAACAGCTGCGTATTTATTATTCTCTGTGAACCGTTTGACCTGCTTTTCCTCCCAGGCCTAACTCGTAGGCTTGTAGGGCCACAGCGAGGCACAGAAAGACGTAGTTCAACATCTGTAAGTCACCAACAACTAGTTTCACACGGATTGACGCTCTTGCTGTTGTAATAACAGGTTTTTTTTTCCTTGTTTCTCTTTCCTTTTAAGTTTCTTTCTTTTATATCCTAGTCTGGCTTTGTGGAAAAAATGAGGTTATCTTTGACAATACAGCGTCTTTACCAGAAGTTTTGAATGCTTGACCTGTTTGATATATATGGATCATAGGCCATGGAGGTGGTTTCCAGAATATTAGTCAAACGCATTGGGGCATCTGTAGAATTCTCTTGGAGAAAAGTCAGTGCATTGCAAAAGTTGAACTTGATTTTTTACAAAAATGTGATCTGGCATATAAATTCAAGTTGTGTACCATTAAAGAAATATGAGATGATAGTATTAGGTCAGTTTTTCCCAAATTGGTAAACATTCTCTCAAACCTTGTACACAGTGCTGCAATTAAATCATACTTATCCTGCACCGAGGACCGTTTCCTTTAAAGGTCAACGTTCCCACAGTAGAGTGAAAGTTATAGTAGATTCATAATTATGCCCAAGTCTGGAAACCGCTTCCCCCCCCCTGCATCCCAGTGATTATTTTTTTTGTACCATTGTCTTGTGCAAACCCTCCCCTCCCCCTCACCGCCCTCTTCTGAAGGCACTCTGCTAAACCCTGGTCCCTCTCTCCGCAGAAACTGGAGGAGGAGAAAGGCAAGCGAGAGAAGGAGCGTCAGGAGCTGGAGCGAGAACGCCGGGAGCGTGAGAAGGAGCGGGAGAGGGAACGCGAGCGCTGGGAGCGGGAAAGGGAAAAGGAGAGGGAGCGCGAGCGGGAGAGGGAGAGAGAGCGAGAAAGGGAGCGGGACCGGGAGAGAGAGCGGGAACGTGACAGGGACCGGGACCGGGACCGCGACAGAGATCGGGAACGTGAATGGGACAAGGAGAGAAGCCGCGACCGAAGTCTCGACCGAAGCCGGTCCAGGTGAGGGGCCTTCTACTTTTAGATCCATTTCATAATTTACTTTGTACAAATATTTTAATTAGTTTACTGTTTAAAACACTATGGGGGCCTGTGAGTCTCTCGATAATTAATGCAGAGAGTTTTTGTTTAAAACTTGGCTTTAGTTTACATTGTTAAATTACATTTTAAATATACAGCGCCTTGTATAATAGTCATGTCTTATTTGGCTTCACAGCAAAGCGCACCCACGAGCAACAGGGGCAATAAAAAAAAAAAAACACAATTTTTCTCTCTGTATTATCAGGACAGTCAAGTTTTGTGGTGCCAGATAAAGCTAAATGCTCCTTTTAAAAATGATAAAAAAAATTGTTCATCCTCAATAGACAGATAAAGGATGTGCTGATATTTTAGCAGTGAGAGTAGTCCAGTGGGTTGTGTGTTGTAGTAGATGAGTTACCCGAGTAATAGTTTTGCCAGTTTTGAATTTGAATCCACATGGTAGTCTATTAAGTTGATTCTTCAATGTAACACATTCGTATTTTGAAACTTCTGTGGGGCAATAGGAGCATTTTGGCAAACATAACTTGCAACTTTCTAAATAAAAGAGATCATCCATTGATGTGGCAGGTGCAGGTAATGTGTCATATGTCCAAGAAATGCAAAGGTGCTGGAGACAAACTGTACTGTCGTTAGCTCATCGGTCATCTCGGTGAAGTTGCTAAGGAATTGGTGACAATTGCTTTGGTAAAAACACCCTTGACCTGCCTTTGGGAGGTCTTACGTCGTCTTTTTCGTTCCTCTTTCCCAGAGAACAAAGCCGTGATCGTGACCGCGAGAAGAAGCGAGACCGCGAAGAGGATGAGGAGGAGTCTTATGAACGCCGCAAACTGGAGAGGAAGCTCAGGGAGAAGGAGGCTGCCTATCAGGAGGTAGATTTTCAAAGATCAATATAACAGGAACGACACAATCAATCACAGAAGGATATGTTGACAAATATTCACACACACGCATATACAGTGGCTTGCAAAAGTATTCTCCCCCCTTGAACTTTTCCACATTTTGTCATATTAAACATAAAGCCAGGGCAACAACGGAATGGTTTAAAACAAAACATATCCATGTGTTAGAATGGCCCAGTCAAAGTCCAGATCTAAATCCAATTGAGAATCTGTGGCAAGATCTGAAAACTGCTGTTCACAAACGGTGCCCATCTAATCTGACTGAGCTGGAGCTGTTTTGCAAAGAAGAATGGGCAAGAATTTCAGTCTCTAGATGTGCAAAGCTGGTAGAGACATACCCTAAAAGACTGGCAGCTGTAATTGCAGCAAAAGGAGGTTCTACAAAGTATTGACTCAGGGGGCTGAATAATTATGCACACCCCACTTTGCAGTTATTTATTTGTAAAGAAATGTTTGGAATCATGTATCATTTTCGTTCCATTCTCAAATGTACACCACTTTGTATTGGTCTTTCACGTGGAATTCCAATAAAATTGATTCATGTTTGTGGCTGTAATGTGACAAAATGTGGAAAAGTTCAAGGGGGCCGAATACTTTTGCAAGCCACTGTATATGTGGGCACCACCTCAGAGATGCATACAGAAACAGTGTGGACACTTGGCTGACACACACAAACATAGACATATGGACACCACACACACACACACAAACAAAATCCATATAGTCAGTCAACATATAGTCAGTGACCATGTAGTCACTCACTTGCCGATACATGCAAGTATGCATGCATACACACACAAAGAGTATGTGGACACATATTCACACAGACACAAACACTGATATTTGTACACCACAAACAGAAGCACAAGTGGTACACTGCAAAAACACACACACGCATACAAAACCATACAAGTATTCAGACACACACATGCACATACACACACACACACAGACAACCACCACACAGACTTAAAATGTCTTGTGCTCTACCTGATCTGTTCACCCGTCTGTCTTACCAGCGCTTGAAGAACTGGGAGATCAGGGAACGAAAGAAAGGCCGTGATCACGCCAAAGAAGTGGAGAGGGAGGACGAACGACGCCGCGAGATGGTGAGCCAGCCAATCAGCCGAGACAAACGAGTAAAGATTTAGATTGCATAGAGTTCTTGCATGCACCTGATAAAATGTTATTTAGCAATTACAAAAATAAAAGCTACACTGTGTGCAACAGATTCAGGTGTTAACCTCATTCATGAAGTAACAAGTTACAAAAAATTGCTTATGCAATCACTCAGATCATGGTTTTGAGGTACAATCAATGCATTATGTATAATCAAGGAAGAAAAGAAACAAATTCTCATTGGTAGATCGTTTTGTTCCATTAACCCAATAGATAATGATCTCAGCAAAATCTATGTATTGCTCTTGGTTATGAATCAGGGAATTACGACAAAAATTGACAAAATGTGGTCTCAACTGTGCTTTAACCCAATGTGTGCCGCAGGCAAAAGAAGGCAAGAGGCTGAAGGAATTCCTAGAGGACTACGATGATGACAGAGATGACCCCAAGTATTACAGGTAAACCCACACACTTTCCTCTGCAAATGGATGAAAGGAAGGTGACACAGTGACAGTATTTGTGTAAAGTCTATGAAAGTGTGAAGACTATGAAAACATCCAGTAATATAAACAGATGAAAACATCCAGTAATGTACAGAGAAAATGTACTATACATGATAACTTTTCCTGTGCAACTGCAATACCAGATCATTTTTGCAAAGGGTAGGTTGAGAGAAATTGGAACACAGAATCAGACAAAGGAATAGCCTATGTATGCACCCTAGCAGGACTAAGCACCGCCTTGGAGTAGAAACCAGATTTCTACCACTAGTATACTGCTGTTGAGTGGAGCTGCCCCACTCTAGATTCTTGTGCTTGTCAGTTGTTGACCACTAGGGGCAGTACTCAGCAGAAGCCCCAGCAGCCCTCAGTATATCTGTGTAGCTGTCTGCAATATCCCTTCTCAACCTCTGGGAGCAGCACACTGCAGTAGCTTGACACTCAGAACGGACTGGCTTCAAAACAGTGCAATTCTGCTTTGTTCCTGCAGGGGCAGTGCACTTCAGAAGCGGCTGCGTGACCGTGAGAAGGAGATGGAATTGGACGAGCGAGACAGGAAGAGAGAGAAGGAGGAGCTGGAGGAGATTCGACAGAGGCTGCTGGCAGAGGGACATCCAGACCCCGACGCCGAACTGCGCAGGGTATGCAAACGAGCGAGCCCGGCTGTGTTCATTTGTGTGCGTTTGTGTGTGTGTGTGCGCATGACGGAGGGCATTATTTTTTCACATGCATGGATGAATGATTATGCAGCAGCCTGCATGCAAGTCACGGCTGGAGTGAGATTGTGTAATTATAGTGAGGTCTATGAGCTGCATGGCCTTTATAACATGGCTCGTTATCAGTCACACGTTCCCTGCTGTTTTTATATATATCTGTCTAATAACATTTTTGTCATTATTTCATTACATTTATTTATTCTGTACGGTAGCAATCTGTGTGCCACTGTAGATCTGATGGTCTGATAATGTTGTTTTTTTCCAATTGGTTCAGTTGTCTTTAATTCTATTCTACAGCCTGCATAATTTTCTTCCTATCAGTAGACAGCTTTTTTTGTATTTAGTTATTTACTACTATTGTATGTAGGTATTTAGTTACTATTATAAATTATCTGTAAATGTGTCCATCACTGTGAGTTGTGAAAGAAATGAATCCTATCTATTGTGAATGACTGCATGACATTCCAAGTCTGTGCTCATAAGGATAGTACATAATTAGGCATGTGTTCTCTGGGACAAATGTATGGTAATATTTCCATGAATTTAGCTTTAAGCCTGCTGGCTGATTTTGACTGCTCTTATGTTTCCCCTTTATGTGTGTAAATTTTGAATCAATCATGGATTATGTGGTGCGGAGCTGTGATCTTATGTCTGGTTTGTTTTTGTTTGTTGAAATATTATGGCTCATTAGATGGAGGAGGAGGCGGAGCGTCTGCGTCAACCACCACCCAAACTCGAAGTCGAGGAGCGAGAGCGGGACCGCGAACGGGATCGTGAGCGAGACCGCGAGAGGGGCCGCGAAAGAGAGCGGGAGCGGGACTGGGAGCAGGACCGCCACAACCGTCACAAGCGTCACAGAGGCGACGGAGACGTCCCCGTGCCCATGTCCGACAATGACGACGTGGAGGAAGGGGAGGAGCTGGACGACGAGGATGGGGAGGTGAAGCCCCGCCTGAAGCCCACGCTTCGCCCAATCACAGCCGCACCATCTGTGTCATCAGCCAGCGCAGGCGCCACGCCCAACACACCCGGGGATGAGTCGCCCTGTGGCATCATCATCCCGCATGAGAACTCGCCGCCGGAGGGGCCACCTCAGGAAGAACACAGGCCCAAGATTGGCCTCAGTCTCAAACTAGGTACGGCACTCCCCCAACAACCTCAGGCTCGAGCTACTAGCTACCTGCTGAAAGGATAAACATTTAACCTCAAAACTATATCTTCCAATACCGCTGCACGCCTGGGCTGCAAATCCTCAGTCTGCTAGAATGCTAGAAATGTGCTAGTCTATGTGCATCAGCCTAGTGAATGTAAAATTCACTGATGCAAAAAGATCAACCATTTAGAAGAAATGAACTGTAATTAATTAAATCAGGGCAGTTATCAAATTGCAGTTTCTAAAATATTGCTATTGATTAAATATAAGCAGTGCAGATTTAAAAAGTTGGGCTATTTTAGTGATAGAAATTAAGATTAAAATGATCTGTAATTGACTGGACTTGGCAAAATCACATGAACATGTGGTAGTATGCTTTCAAAGAAACGGTACATGAACACAGACGGTAGAATCAACAGAATATGGAAGGTTTAGAAAATGAATAACTGCAACAATAAACAATGATTAAATAGTCATTAGAGCTTAATCATTGTCAATGTAATGATTGTGGTTCCAATAATTGTCCAGTCTTATGAGTCTGTGATTGCCCCCTATCTCACACACACACACACACGTACGTCCTGGTTCCATCCTCATCTTCGTCTCTCGCTCAGGTCCCACAGGCAGTCCCAGCCAGCCCAACATTGCCAAGCGCAAGAAGCTTCAGGACAGCGTCTTCAACCGTTTCGATGACGAGGAGGCTGACGAGGGCCCCAAGAAGAGGAAGCTGGTGCCCCTGGACTACGACGATGAGAAGAGCCAGGGCCTGGACGGCCTCGGCCTGGGCGGGGGCAAAGGGGCCAACTCTGAGGAGAAGCGCAAGCACATCAAGAGCCTGATCGAAAAGATCCCCACGGGCAAGCCCGAACTCTTCAACTACCCACTCGACTGGTCCATAGTGGACACGGTTAGTGTTGACCTCTTCCTATTTCTGTTTTTTGCTCGATGTGCAGATCTGTGTGAAACCCTGAATTTCTTTGTTCATAAGTCACAATATTTTTTGGATGCATGGGTTATTCCCATAGACTATTTCATGACATTTCTTCCGGATTCCAAGTTATTGCTGTGGTAAGGAAAAGTAGATATTCAAATATGCTTACAAATGTGTTAAAGATTGGCCGGTCAATGTTTTTTTTTTTTTGTTGTTTTTGTTTTTTTAGTCTTTGATGGATAGACGCATCCGACCCTGGATTAATAAGAAAATCATTGAGTACATTGGGGAGGAGGAGGCTACACTTGTGGACTTTGTGTGCTCAAAGGTACAGTAAGCCGTCTGGACTGTGCTTGAAAATGAAAGCAGCATATATCTAAGCTTCCACAGGGCGGTTTTACTCACTGAATGCAGTATTTGTGTGAAAACTAGACGGTTATTTGGTAAGATAGTGTGTTGGTATTTCTTGTTAAGCTCCTTCTGACGCCCACCCAACCTCTTATTTACAGGTAATGGCACACAGCACACCACAAGGCATCCTGGATGATGTTGCCATGGTGAGTGTTTCTAATTGCAAACCAGTAGTGCATGCCAATGAAAGTTCAGAATCGAGAGCATTCATTTTCTTTTGCTAAATGTGATCAATGAAACCCTAGTGACCATGTTCGCCGTTATAGTTTTCTGCCATACATAAGTGAAGGCTCTTGTGTTTCAAGGCTCAGATGTGCTTCAAGTCTCAGATGTTCTGCTTTTATTCCACTGTTTAACCCCCTCAGGTTCTAGATGAAGAAGCGGAGGTGTTCGTAGTAAAAATGTGGCGGTTATTGATCTACGAGACTGAAGCCAAGAAGATTGGGCTGGTAAAGTAGAAAGCACCAAGCCGTTTTCAGCCCATCGACTTCTGTCTGATCTCAAGCCACTCATTTTAATGTCATTGGAGCGCAGAAAATACAGATGTGAACTGTTCAATCTCAAAGGGAAGCTTGCAGTACCAAAAGCAATGTCACCTCTTGCCGCTGAGCAAACACTTCAGCTAGTCCCCCCCCCCCCCCAACCCATAAAGGATCCCTCAAAATCAGTTTCCACAGTGGACCACCATTTCTATGTGCATTTGTTGAAGCTGTGTAGATGTTTGTAAAAAGTGGAGCAAGTTCACCTATGAACGGTTGTTCTACATCCAGTCGTAGCTGCTCACTTATTGTTTTTGCTTTAATTTTAGCACCGAGTCCCAGGTGGTACATTTTTAGTCTCTCACATTGAATTGGGCGTTAATCCTCAGCATCTGTATTTTTTTTTTTTTCTTTCTTCTGTTTTTACTTTCTAAAAGTTTCACATGGAGATGTACATGTATCCAAACGAGACTACTGCAGAGCTACTGTTCTTAACTGTTACCATTTTCATTTTGCTGTGGAAAGTAATCGTAAGTCTTCTCATGCAATCATTGAAACGGGCTCGTTGTCAAGGAAGGTCAGGCAGCTGTTGCCATTAAAGAAGATTAAATTTTGACTGCTTTGACTAATGATACCTCTTCAGCATTTGTTTCCTAAAACTATAATTGCAAGTTTCAGTTGCAATGCCTTTGTTCACTGCTAACCACCAAGCAACAATGATTTTTGGAAACACACCCAGAAGTAGTAGTTAATCTGTCCACCACCACTTGTTTGGGTCATGTCTCTGTAGCACAACAAAAAAATGCTATTTGAATGCCATCTTACAACCTTTGAAGTCATGCTGAAACGATCTTGATTTGTGGAAGCATTTGAACATTGTCTTTTGTTTTTGTACCTACTAATGGAAAATGTTTTGAATAAAGAATTTTTTTAGAATCTTGTCTGGAAACAGTTGTTCCTAGTGCGTTAGCTGATAAATGAAGTCATATCCAATGTCTTATTTATTGAATTCATGAGCAAAACAAAAAGAAACCCCTCTGCACATGCTCAGATGTTACAATGCGTTATAGGGCCTGAAGGCTGGTGTAAACAGAAGTTTTATCAACCTCCGCTACATCTTCCGCATCTCTGTCAGATGTGAAGGTGGAAATGCGAGAAATCACTTTTGCACATACAACACTGTAAAGGCCACTGCTGCCAAGAAGTACCGTGTGTACTTCTGTTGTATCTAAGGGTAGTAAATTATCCTATCAAATATCTTCAAATAGCATGTTATACTTGTTTTCTGGATTTTGCTGATGTCTTCAGGTCTGGTTTATGAGGTCAATCTGACATAGATCTAAAATGGGTCATAGAATACAAAACTCAGTTCTCATTTTCATTTTTTGGAAGGTTGATGAGTGTACTGGGCCAGTCCCCCCCTCCCTTATCCATCTCTCCTTGCATTTCTTGCATTGTGGATGTTTCTGTTTGCTTTGGTCAGTCTTCAGCCTTGGCTTCCATCTCTTCTGCATCGTCATCGCCGTCCACCTCGGCGTTCTCACGCTCCAGGCGTTCCAGCTGCCTCTGGAGCTCTGTCTCGTCTGTGTCCGTCACCACCTTGGGCTAAGGACACGCAAAACAAGCAAACGTGAAGCATGGCAGAATAGGTCAATCATGTATATTGCTTTGATATTATATCATCTCATAAACAAATTCTCTCCGCTCATTTCAGCATGTCCCAGTATCACATGTTACTCAAACAAATCAATTAGGTTGGTGCCATAGTGACTCCTAAAACTAAATGAGAGATGCTAGTTACATACCTCCATCTGAATGTTGAAGACACCCCTCTTCTCCTCAATCCTCTCTTTAATAGCAGCCATGGCCTGATTTAGCATAGACAGGCCTTCTGTGCGCTCCAGTGTAGTCGTGGTCATCACATACCGCGGGGGTGCGATCAGGTTAATCTGAAGGAGGCAACACATCCCGTAAACATTTCCAATCAACACAACATACTTGGGCATGAAGGAAGAGCACCTTTAGGAGAGGAGATTTACTCTTTCCTGACTATAACCCTTACACTAGATGGAAGCATGATCACTAAAACAGAACCAGAGTCACGACTGTGGTATACAATCATAAAAAATAACTGAACTGAGGCAATGATTGTACTCAAAGATATACATGAAGAGCTCTTCTCCAAAGTGCTATGAAAGCCATTCAAATTCAATTTTACAGACGGACACTTCCTCCTACCTTGATTGGCATGGCTTCTGTGGAGCAGTTGAGGCCTGCTCTCAAGGCCTCCTTCACGGCATCAATACCCTCATACCCGTAACACGCCACCTCAATATCTACAACAGTCAGGGGAGGCATCGGTCAGTTATTAGCACTGGGTTTGTTAGCCAGAGGGAAGTGCCTCAGGGACCAGACATTTCATGTTTTCTGTTTTTCCCCTTCTTATTTGTCTTTGCACCAGCACACCTCATTAAACCTCATTCTGTAATTCTGTAATAAAGAGTTCAGGAATCCCAGAGGCCAATGACTTAACACACCAGAGATTAGTGAACTTGCAGAACATTTTCCACTTCAAGTGTGAAAGGTCGGATGTGATTAAACAGTTCATGAATGTGTAGCAGCAGGCTCTACTTTTTAGAATAATGCTGTTGTGTCAATCTTGAGCACTGACATGTAATCAGGTCATAAAGCGTTGAATTATATTATACAGTAAGTTGCCAAGACGATTTCAGATGAGTGAACATGTTTGGGGTGTACCTGCTCTGATTTTAACAGCCTGGGGAGTGAGTCGCCTGTTGATGTTGTCAATGAGAACTTTCCTCTCCTCTTCAGTCAAGTCCAGTCCATCAAGAATTGAGGGGTCCCTGGAAGCAATCAGTGAATCATTCAATCAGTGATCAACTTCAATATTAAATCATATGGAATGAGATAATGATGACCTGCATCTTAATGTCAAAAGTGTGCGTTGGCTGGAAAACTCACGACACAGCCTGCTTGAAGACGTCATAGGCGCCATAGCCAGGCTTCTTGTACTTCTCGTCAAAGACCCAGGCAGTTCGCTGGTAAAGACTCTCCAATTGCTCGTCCTTAGTGTACTCTAATACCTCAGCTACGTGGCGCAGGATGCTGTACACCTGCACAGAATTAGCAACCAACCTGTCATCAGATCCACACTGTATGCATTGCAATACACACACACACACGCACGTACAGCCTGGTGGACCTGATTTGGTCACTTTGGACAACGAGTCTGAACACACTGATGTCCGTTTGCTGACTGGTCGCTGGAAGATCTATTTGGGAAACCAGAACGTTAAAGAGAGTACAAAAAGTAGCTACCAGAAATAAAACTAAATTGCATTTGCTGGAAGTTCCTAGTGACCCAAGTTCCCAGTACTATCACTGTAAAAGGGTATAGTGCAGTGAGGTAATATTACCCCACTTGGAAATTACCCCAATTGGTAATGGGGAAAAATTATTAAAATGGCCTTATTTAGTTACACTTGTAAAACACGTAGACTGTAACAGTAAACTACTTTGGCAAAACAGTTACAGAAATTACAGAAATTACACAAAATCTTATTCCATGGACTGCTCCACAGCTAACTCAGATGACTACAGTTTATAGCTTTACAGTTCCTACCACACTGAGTGATTTTTGGTCTCTCATCATCCATGCAATTGTCAGATTAGACCTGAGGCCAAATGTAGATTAAGTAATCTGTAGATCAGGTAATCTGACCATGAGTGACATTGCATGGTGAATGTTTCAGCATTGACAAGCTCTAAGACAAACAATACCACATGCAACACTGACTTGCCTATTCTTTTATACAACCACAAATCATAGTTGACCACAAATCATAAACAATAAATGTCTTATTTACATTACATGTTAAAAAAGCTAATTAATCAGATGTCTGTGGAAATGCTAAATAAAGGAAAGATGTGGCACCAATAGTCTTGAATTAACTGGTGTTCCTCATTACTTCTCTGAACCACAAGAATAAAGTTAGAAGTGAGTCATGTGGTTCAATAGTGTTCCACACAGGGGGGTAACGTTATTCTGGGGAACAGTGTTCAGCGTAAACCATTGACTGTATATATAGCTATTTATACAGTCAATGGTGTAAACAATCAAAATGAGCCAAAATCCTCTTTCATCTACAAGCTGGGTCTTTTTCCTCATGAAACACATAACTCGATGTGCCATTTTAAATTTGTGTTCGAGGACACTGGGACGTGGTACCAGGTGCAAACACAGACGGTCCAATTAAATGAGAGAAGTTGGTTTGGTGAATCTGTGCCAATCTAGGTCCCAAAGCTGTGCTAAGTCAGGTACTATTCTCTGGCAGTTTTTGTATGGAATGAGATTACCAACCAAGAGATCTGGAACACAATTCAACCATGTTATTCTAATTTCACCATGGTCGACCAAACAGATAAGTGTAATGTTACTTGGTGAAATAAAATGCTAATAGACATGTTCATAATAATGTCTGGTAGTATTGACTATTTAACTTACTGTTTTGGATTTGGTAAACTTGTCCTCACACTTGATTGCTTCCTCTGGTGACACTCTTCTTTTCGACAAGTCAATGTATCCTAAAAAGGAAAAAGAGAAGCAAATCATTAAGTGACGACTCAACACCGTCTACAGCCCCATGTGAGAAAGACAATGGAAAGCGAAATGGGCACACCTTTCTCCTTGTCCACTCGAATGACCACCACGCACTCGTTGCGACCGATGCGGATGAGTTTGTTGATTGAACGGATACGTCGACGGGAGAGCTCACTGAGCAGGATCATGCCCTCGATGTTGTTGTACTCTAGTAAGCTGACATAGGCACCCATCTCAGCGATGGAGCGCACGTTCACCATAACGACATCCTCAACCTCCGGGAACCGGTGCTGGTAAAACCTGCAGCTGAGCCCCGGCATCGCTGGAAGAAGACACAACAGTTATGTTTTAACACCAACGTTACACATTACTCTATAACGTATAAAATATAGTCTCTAACCGACTATTTTCCACCACAACTGAGTGACATTTTTATTTGAGACTAACCGGCCAGCTGTTCTGTCCAGCTAACGTCTCGGTGGAGTAACAAATTAGCTCACGTTACACAACACAACTATGCTAACGTTAGTTCGTGATCATCATCGCAATGAAAACAGAGTATTTACAGTATACTGTCTAATTGTTCATTCATTCATATCGTGTATTTACAGCCTTTGACAAACCATCTGCCTCAGTACTTCCACCCTGTCATGCGGCACATGCAGCCTCGCTAACGTTAGCCTCACACCTTTCATTCGTCGACAGAATGCCATGTTCATGCTGGGTTTTCTACCGACAAACTTACCTTTACTTGTTATTTACTAAACGACAAAGTATTTTTTTATTCTGTGGAATGGTCCTGAAAAGTCTATCTACTAAGACACAATTACTGTTTCAACTTTTTCTCTAATTCCTCCAAGTCACCAATCCACACCGAGCCACATTAGAGTTCACCCGGAAGTACTTCATACCACCTGACCCCAGTCCATCTCCTAACTTCATCCGCTGATGCAATCCAGATCCCTTTTAATTGCAAGGTGTAGTGGCCTATCTCTATGGTGGTGGATGGATGGTATGGATGGTTCTGTAGACAAAGAGTGTTAGTAAAAAATCTTGAAAATCACAATAAATAAAGACACGGATCTGTTCCTGTCAGTTCCCGACAATTTCCACTCTTCAATATATATATTATCCGTGACAAGTATGCAAGTAAATTGTTGATTTTTCTAACATACAGAAAGATGCAGACAAACTGTTGGTTGTGAATATACTTATTCCATGCATTCACACCCAGCTGTCAGTGAATCCCACGGGTTTGTGTCACATGACTATATATCAGCTGATCCCACTTGCCCTACTGCTCGACTATGAGGATCACGACAGAGAAATAGCTGTTCAACTAAGATTATTCTGTTTTTGGATTTACGGTCTCTGAATATTAGAAAACAATATTTTGGAGTCTATCGAAATAACATACCATAGAAAAAGATGTCAGGGAAAGACCGTATCGACATTTTCCCTTCGAGAATGTAAGTATCGCTGGCTAGCATAAGCCTGATGGTGTTTGATGCAAGGTTAAGTGATGTTTTTCTTTTTTGTAACTCGTATTGTAATGTAACGGTAAAATATGGCTATGAACCAATACACTTCACTGTTAACAGTAAGTAAAGCACGTGGTCTTAAAAAGATTAAGACCCTGTTAGTTGTCACCATCGATGGTATTTTTATGTCATGCTAGCTATGTTAAGCTAGCTAGTAAATCAGGTGCAATGTCTCTCTGTACTTGAAGCTATCCAGAGTAACGTTAGCGACAACTTTCCAGACTGGAACAGTTGTCTATCACGCTGTGCAGGTATTTAAATTAACCTGCCATCACACATGGACGAGACAGTCTGCGCATATTAACGTTAGCTTCTTCATAAAAAAACGGAAGACATTAGACATGTGAGTTGGACCGTTGACCACAAGACAAGACACTGTCCTCCCTGACGTCATATAGCCAGAATGATATATATGTATGTGTATATGTGCCATACAACAACGCTGCCAAAGCTGAATTCAGAAGGGAAAACATGGCAGATATTGTAAAGACACTGGGGTAAAGGATGTCTCTGATTCACAGGGCCCAGACGATTATGAAGGCCAGACTAAAAGGAGCCCAAACTGGGAGAAACCTACTCAAGAAAAAAGCTGATGCCTTGTCCATGCGCTTTAGACAGATCCTAAGGAAAATCATTGAGGTACCTTAACATGTGTCATGTATTAGGGAATGGGTTGGTGCAAAGCAAACAAACAAAGCACTTGAATACCCAACATAATAAATAAAATTCTTTTTATTTTTAAGACTAAGACTTTGATGGGAGAGGTCATGCGAGAAGCTGCCTTTTCCTTAGCAGAGGCCAAATTTGCAGCTGGGGATTTCAGGTAAGAAGTAGACCCCTGTATTACTGATGTCTTAATCAGTACAGTTATGTTTTATTTTGACAATATTTCTCTTTTTAACAGCACCACGGTCATTCAGAATGTCAATAAAGCACAGGTGAAAGTCCGAGCAAAGAAAGACAATGTTGCTGGTGAGTTTTTCTAGGACACTACCTAGTTAATTACTATGACTAAAAAAATACAGGTTGGACATGTGCATAGTTTCAAGATGTTGCATGACTTTCAAGGAATTAATTAGGTTTTCTTGTGTTTGACTGAAGTGGTTTGTTATCCAAATGTATTAATTTGAAATCACCTACCTCTATTCACTTCTTTTGCCAGGTGTAACCCTTCCTGTGTTTGAGCATTACCAGGAAGGAGGAGACAGTAAGGACTATTCTTCTCCACATACAAAAAATACTAGATGATAATAATAAGATATTCACCATAGATCATTAAACTGTTGTCATACTTAGAAAAGTCAGGTGTCTTTAAGATTATTTAAAAAACAGCCAATATTGGCTCTAGTGGTTTGAAGGCATGCAATAAAGCCCAGTATTCTGATTTAAGCACACTTGGTGAATTCACTTGGCAGGGGTTTGACTGCACCAACATCCTTTTCTTCCTTGTATCCCAGGCTATGAGCTGACTGGGCTAGCCAGGGGAGGAGAGCAGCTGTCCCGGCTGAAAAGGAATTATGCCAAAGCTGTAGAGCTGCTTGTGGAGTTGGCCTCCCTGCAGGTAGGGGGCGCATCACTTTTTGAAGAAAAAACACACCAACTAACACAGTTGTATTCCAACAATTGTGAGTAACTCTTAACACCATTCCACAGACATCATTTGTTACCCTGGATGAAGCCATTAAGATTACTAACCGCCGTGTCAATGCCATTGAGCATGGTAAGACGTCCTAAAGTCATCAGGATTTCTAGGAAAATGTTTTGGGATGTACAATATCATAGCACAAGCAGTACTATACATGTATGCTCATTCTAGGCGTGTCCCACAATTCCTTGTCTGTTTGCCAACAGTGATTATTCCCAGGATTGAGCGCACCTTGACCTACATCATCACTGAGTTGGATGAGCGGGAACGTGAGGAGTTCTACAGGTGAGAACCTCACTGTCAGAAAGTCAGTGCAACCAATTATTTCCCCCTCATATGTAGCTATTAGACGATAATAACAATAACATTACTATACTCTGAAATAAAAAAAATAAAAAATACTTTAGCCCTTTTAAAAGAGTTTCTGTGCATTGTATTGATGACTCATCTACGAAAAAAAAAAAGATGTGGATGGGTGTTGCTTAAGCCGCTCTGTACACAATCACATTAGCCTGTTCTGTTATAAGTCATTCTGTGCTCAGCTGCTTTTGTCTGTTTTGGTTTGTGTATAAGGCTGAAGAAAATTCAGGAGAAGAAAAAGCAGCAGCGTGAAAGAACAGAGAAGGAGATCGCTGCGCGGCTTGCAAAGCTGGGGCCCATGGCAGAGCCTACTAACATGCTAACCGATGAAGCTGACGAGGACCTGCTCTTCGAGTAACTTTCTCTCGGCCTGGCGAGTAGTGGCATAAACCAGCCGTAACCACCTCGCCATCATCCTTACTTCCTGACTGGGCTTAATCCGAGCCCTGTGGTCTTATTTATTTCTGTGCCTCCGAGGCCAAACGGAGAACGTCTTGTGTAAAAAAAAAAATCAAAATGACAAAAGTATTTTCTCTTTCCATGTGTGTGTGTTCATGTTGGTGATGTCAGTTTTATTTCATTGTTTTGTTATATTGTTTACAGTGTGAATTTTGGGGGGTTGGAGAAAGATGAATTGAGTCCATGTTGGTCACAGTAAGCAAGTATTTACTACACACAGCACCCTCTTCTATTGACACGCAATAGCTTTGTGGTCCAACTCAAGAAGATATACAAAGTTTGTAGTTGTAAAATGTCTCTGTGTGTGATATGGTTAAACAAATCTATGTTGTATGGTTAAAGGGAATGGCTCTGACAGGAACTACCATGGTAGAAACATTCCAAGCAAACACTTGTGTGTACTTAATATAACTGGGCTCACCATTTTTGCTACGGTTGGAAACGTAGTGCACGTTATTTCACTGTAGTAGAACGGTGTAATCTTCATTTATTGATGTGATTCTACTTGACAGGAAGTCATTGGTTGAAGTCTCCTTGGTTCCCATTTGGTCTGTGATTGGACCGTTGTGTGACCTTTCACCCCTGCCATTGGTATTTGGAGTGTCTCCACCCCCCTTACCTGTCAGAAAAGATGTAATAAAATAATAACTGGAATCTGACCACATTGCTGTTTCTTTTTGTGTTGGTGTCTGTGCTGGAACATTCTTGGAGCAGGTGGGGTCGCACAGTTATGTACTTGATCGAAAACCCTCCTTAGGTTTTGGAAGAGAAAAATGGGCTGAATCCCAATGTTATCATATACTCCAAAGCCCTAAACCCTAGAAGACATAAATGATTGGCTGAGCCAATGTGACCAAGAAATTAACTCTGTGACACTAAAGTGGATCAGGTTTTCCAGTGGGCAGGATCAAGTACGCTTCCAAATCCCCCCTCTTCCATTTCTTCTTTCTGTTTTGAAGACGGTAGATTGCTTTGGGGGCCAACACTTCGCACAAATTTCTCCGGGTATTACTACGCATCAGACCATGTAGCAGACAGGCATCAACTCACTAATGGTTTTCACTTGCAAAGCATCTCACATCTCTATTTACAGGTGGCAAAATATTTAACAGGCTTTGTTTCACTTGGTTTATTGTAAAGTAGAAAAGAGTACTAGATCATCGATTGCAGAAGTGTTTCTAGATAGGGGCTGCAGAGATTGCGATGGATGCACTGCTATTGGGTGATATGATATAAAGATCAAGATAAAGTTAGCTCTCTTCTCATCCTGTTAGCACTCACATAAGTGTAAACATTAGTGAAGTGTATTAGTGTACAATTTTCAATTCAATTCAATTCAATTTTATTTATATAGCGCATTTTAACAAAAGGCATGTCTCAAAACGCTTAACACAAAGAGGCCCAATGAGCAACAGGGGCAAGGAAAAACTCCCTATCAGCGTTTTTTTGTTTTTACTTGTTATGGTAAAGGAAGAAACCTTGGGCAGTTCCGACGGCTCAAGGGGCTAGCCCAACTGCCTAGGGGAGGTTTTCAGTCTCTCAGATGGTTATTAGTCCACTATTATTCCATTAGGTACACATTATAAGACAATTGTGGAATAAATAAAGTAATATAGGAGTCACATTATAATCCTAGGATATAGTCCCATGTCATTCGGTGCAGTCAAGCCAGGGGCCAGCTGGAAGCTGTATCAATCATGTCAGGGCCGTCTGTGGAGCTGAAGGCAGCCCGCCCAGGAAGCCAGAGATGCAGGATCAGGCAGTGGAAGGCAGGGGTGACCCTCAGCAGGGAGGCAGTGGCATGGACCGTGGAGTGGGTTGAGGACTATTCAGGAGTGCCGGCGGATCAAACGTTGGAAGAAGGTCCTCAGCAGGATGGCATGTTCGGTGGGGTTGGTTGGGTACCCAGGAGGCACGAGGTGCAGGGTCAGGCAGTAGAAGGCAGTGATGACTCACGGCAGGGTGGTAATGGCATGGAAAGTCATAGAGATGAGTTGGAACAGTCTCCATCAGATTTAAGAGAATGTGAGTTATATTGCAACCATGTATAGATGTTGTCTAAGTGATGAGAAAGAAGTGGAAAGGATAGAGAGAGGAGGAGAAAGACAGAGTGAAAATTGTACGGCTTGACAGATGGGTGGATTGTGGCGGCATTAATCTATAGCAGCAAAACTGGAATGATGTATAACAAGCCAACACCACCAAAGGAATGGTCAGTGGCCAACAAGCCCTGGACGGGAGCTTACAGCAGAGGCAGTCCTTTCCAATAATACCTTGAGGAGGTGTGGCTTACCATACACCATCCCTAACTAAAGGGGTCAGTAAATAGAAAAGTTTTGAGTCTAGACTTAAAGGTGTTGAGAGTGTCTGCTTGACGTATGTTAGAGGGGAGCTTGTTCCACAGGACAGGCGTACGATGGCAGAATGCTCTTCTTTCTAGAAGTTACTAGGAGACCAGCTTTCTGTGACCTTAGGGGTCTCGAAGGGTGGTAGGGAACAAGTAAGTCTGTAATATACGCTGGAGCAAGGCCATTAAGGGCTTTGTATGTTAGGAGAAGTATTTTAAAATCAATTCGGCTTTTAACAGGAAGCCAATGTAAGGAAGCAAGGATAGGTGAGATATGTTCATATTTTTTTTGTCCTAGTGAGAGCTCGTGCTGCAGCATTGTGTATTAGTTGAAGGTACAAAAAGCATGTATTAGTTTTTCTGCATCCTCAAAAGAAAGGAATTTTCTAACCTTAGCAATGCTGCGTAAATGAAAGAATGAGGTTTTGGAGATATGCTTTACATGACTATTTAGAGAGAGGTCTTGATCAATATATACCCCAAGGTTCTTGACCTTTGTGTTAAGTGTGAGTGAAAGGTCACTAAGTAAGCTCTGATGATGGGGTAGAGTGTTGGTAAGGTTTTTAGGCCCAATCAACATAACTTAAGTCTTGTCAGAGTTTAAGCAAAGGAAATTATTAGTCATCCAGTTTTTGATGTCACCGAGGCAGGCAACAATGTAAGGAAGCCAATGTAAGCCAATGTAAGGAAGCAAGGATAGGTGAGATATGTTCATATTTTTTTTTGTCCTAGTGAGAGCTCGTGCTGCAGCATTTTGTGTTAGTTGAAGGTTTTTGATGCAGCTAGCACCACATCCAGAGAACAGAGCATTACAATAGTCAAGTCTGGAGGTACCAAATGCATGTATTAGTTTTTCTGCATCCTCAAAAGAAAGGAATTTTCTAACCTTAGCAATGCTGCGTAAATGAAAGAATGAGGTTTTGGAGATATGCTTTACATGACTATTTAGAGAGAGGTCTTGATCAATATATACCCCAAGGTTCTTGACCTTTGTGTTAAGTGTGAGTGAAAGGTCACTAAGTAAGCTCTGATGATGGGGTAGAGTGTTGGTAAGGTTTTTAGGCCCAATCAACATGACTTAAGTCTTGTCAGAGTTTAAGCAAAGGAAATTATTAGTCATCCAGTTTTTTATGTCACCGAGGCAGGCAACAAGTTTTGTTACTGGCGCACAATCATTAGGCTTCATTGAAAGGTATAGTTGGGTGTCATCTGCGTAGGAGTAGAAGGTAATGCCATGTTTTCTAATAACAGATCCCAAAGGAAGCATGTAAAGGGAGAATAGCAGGTCCCAGTACTGATCCTTGGGGTACACCATACTTAACTTAAGTGTGGCTAGGGTTGCAAAGGGGTGGAAAATTTCCGGTAAATTTCTGGAAACTTTTCGGAAACTTTCCATGGAAACTTTAGCTTGGGAATTTTAGAAATATTAAAAAATGGAAATTTGTGGAAATTATGTGAATTTATGTGAATTTATGGGATTTAACTGGAAATTTTTGATGATTTTAAGAAACATAGACCATATGACTCACATACCAACAACATATTTTGTCATGAGACATTTTTGCAAAAAATATACAATTAAATTTAAAATATATATTTATATACATTTTTCTGTTAAATATGTCGATTGTAAACTGAACAAATGGAAAGGGCTATCAAAACATTTAAATGTATGAAATCAGGTGTGGTTATGTAAAACTGCTTAGCAGGACGCAGAAGAAACAGCACATTTTGTGCTATCTAGCACCATGATAAGCTAACTTCTTTAATACAAAGGTGCTAGCTAGCTTACCTTTAACATATCTGCCTTACCAGTGAGCTAGCAATCTATATTTTGATTGGGCTAGCTAACATTTAACATTTTTAATTGGGCTAGCTAACATTCTAACATTTTAGAACAAATATCATCTAAGTTATATCATCATAACTTGTTTGACTGTTTGTAGTCCTCAAATGTGTAGCCTCACGTGTCTGTATCAGTGACTGTATGTGGCTCATAAAGGTTGCTTTAGCAGTCCATAATTCTAGAAATCATTGAGATGTGATGGGAGGATGCACAATGCGTATAGGAGGCGCGGCCTCAATAGCCCTGCATTAAGAAGTGTGTTATGCCCCTGTGATTAAAGAATAGCAAATTATAGGCTACTCAACTTTATGCTTATTACTGTACATCTCATACTTTTTGCCAAGACTGCTAAAATATTATTTTCTACCAACTGTCTTTATGTCCCTGACCTTTAGTTGAGATAATTCCCAGTTTTTTCCAATTAATTCCCGTTAATTCCCATAAATTCCTGTTAATTCCCATGGAAAGTTTCCAACTTTGAAAATTCCCGGAATTTTGCAACCCTAAGTGTGGCATGATGCTTCATTATGTGCATGTACAAACTGGTAACGTCCAGTAAGGTATGACCTGAGCTAGGCTAATGCAAAATCTTTGATGCCAATCATATGCTCAAGTCTATGTAGTAAGATGCTGTAATCGATAGTGTCAAAGGCAGCACTTAGATCCAGTAGGATTAATAATGATATGCATCCATTATCAGATGAGATAAGGAGATCATTGTAGACCTTTAGTAGGGCTGATTCTGTGCTATGGTATGCTCTAAAGCCAGATTAGTAGGTTTCCTGAATGTTGTTTGCGTCTAAGAAGGTACAAATTTCCTTAGACACTATTTTTTCAAGAATCTTTGATATAAATGGGAGGTTGGATATAGGTCGATAGTTAGCCAGGACATCTGGGTCAAGGTTGGGCTTTTTGATTAAAGGCTTAATGACAGATGTCTTGAAAGGTTTGGGAACATGTCCTGCTACAAGAGAGTGATTTATAATATTAAGTATCGGCTCAGCTAGGTTAGGGAGAGCAGCCTTAAGGAGATCAGTAGAAATTGGTTCCAGTAGACAAGTAGAGGCCTTACTTGATGAGATCAACTTAATAATTTCAGATATATTGGCCGGTGTAAACGAGTCAAGGTATGCTAGATAGGTTGGCTAGGACTTGCTGTTTCCATTATAGGGGAACCAGCTGAATTTGAGGTTAGAATGGTGTTATTTATTTTACCTCTAATAGATTCAATTTTATCATTGAAAAAAATCATGAAGTCATTGCATGCACGTTATTGGAATGGAGTGTATCACTTCATTCCTACTTTTGTTAGGCTAGATATTGTGTTAAAGAGGAATGTGTTAAGTGTAAACATTATGATGGATAAAAACAAATCTGTAAGACTTGAGTAAAATCCAACCAACATTTCTTTATTGTTCATCCCCTGGGAAGATTTACGTAATAATGACAAGACTTGGCTGTTTCTTTAGATTTAAAAGACATTCAGATATGTACCTTATAATGTACAGTATGTACCTGGGTTAATTTGAGAATAAATAAGAAGAAATAAATTAAGAAAAAAATGAAAAATCTGACTTTTTCTTAATCTCAGCATTTTCTGTTTCTCAAGCTTTTTAAAAGCACGGAGTAACAAATAAGAAACATAAATCACAAAAACACAATGAAATTTTGAACTGGGTTTATAAAAACTAGGCTAAACTACAATTCTGTAAATAATGATTATGATTAATTGATTTTGGTCCCCAAGTTCACTTTCTGTTATTTGGATTATTGCTTTTACATGATTATGTGCTAGAATGATTATAAATGTGAGGATGTTTACTAATACAATCAGGATCCCTAATTGATCGTTAGATGCTGATCCACAAACCATTTACAAGTATTGTACACATATTACATGTGGTATAGTAGAAATCTCCTAAGGAACTTTATAAATGTACACATTACTCTGTCAAAGAGACCGCAAAATGAGAAAAAAAATGAAAAGAGTGTCCATTTGATTCAATACCTTCCTAATATCCTTCAATTACAAGGCAGACATAACGGCCTACATGTTTAACCTCAACACTAAATGAGAATCTCTATGGCAACCATTTGCAGGCAGTCTACCAATGGGCCACCTCTGTTTTTGTCTGTGTACTCCTCCCTCTGTTTATGACAGGGGCTTATTAGAAATGAGTCCTCAACTTCATCTCCTTCATTGGCTCTGCTTCCTCTCAAAAAATGACCTGGGATCAGATTACTCACTAATCTCTCCAACGTCTACAGTTCCAGGTGTGTAGCAGCTATAAGCTATCCTCTGTTTCTGTTCCTAGGTCAGTTCATTGGCCTGGAGCAGCACGGGCAGTGCTGAAGGCGTTACAGGAGTAGACGTCGCTCCTGTTCGGGCTGCTCAGCAGAGCCACGACGAGGGAACCCACTGCGGTTCTGTGTCCAATTTGTCTATGAGGCGCTTCAACTCCTGATAGGACCTCTCTTGGTCGTCATTGATGACCGTGGCATCAAACAAGTGGCCAAACTTTTGCTCCATCTCGTGGGCCTTCTCCACCTCGTCCTTCAGGTCCTCCACCTGGAGCAGGGAAGGGAAAAGGGGAAAGCTGATATAGCCCATCTGCCTTTTTGTAAACTAAGGCCACACCAATAAAATTAGTTGGTTCTCGGATTTTTTCAGGAAAAATATGGAGCGAGCATGCAAAATAAAAATGTTCATTAAAGACATTTACTCGTGATTAGGAAAAACTAAATGTGGCCTAATTTATAAACTTAACTTTCACACCTCACAGCACACTTTTTGTCATGCAGGTTTTAGGCAATGTACAAAAATTCATAATTCTATGTTTATGTAAAGGTTTGACGGTTTGTCATT
The DNA here is from genome assembly GCA_017657215.1 of Limnothrissa miodon. Classification (NCBI taxonomy): domain Eukaryota; kingdom Metazoa; phylum Chordata; class Actinopteri; order Clupeiformes; family Clupeidae; genus Limnothrissa; species Limnothrissa miodon. Next base: position 837,849 of record JAGFZM010001480.1, read on the forward strand.
TATTTAAGAGTTTGTGAATCTAAGCACCAAGCAGGCTGGCTGTGGAAATGAGGTATGACATATAATGTAGACTAGGCTACCTCCTGTAGCCTACGTTCAAACTCATTTTGTCACAGTTCATCACAGGGCATTAGAACGTCAAAATCGCATTGATTTACAAGATAGCAATTAGATAGTGACTAAAACTCAGTGATCAGCGCAACGGAGATGAATATTCATCAACGTGCAGTCACGTGAATCTAGAAAAGAGACTATTTTTTTGCATGAGAAACGGAAGCTTGTGTGTGTGCGCGCGCGAGGATGTGAGTGTGTAGGCACATGCTTTTCATTTATTTATTGAATGATTTTGATGGCAAAATACTTTGAATGGGTTTTTTTGTTCGCCTCTCAATCAATGAAATATCAAACTCACCTCCACAGAGTTGCACAAGCAGACTGCTCTCGGCACCGTGAGTACAACTGCGCAAAGTTCTCATCCTCTTTAATTTCAATGCACTTGTCAAATGTTTTTCTCTTCTGATCAAATATTCTAATAATTGCAAACACTGGCCTAGCAGAATCCCGTTCCACTGGCATCTTTCCTCACATCATGTCTCTTGCGCTCTGAAGTGAAAGGCGCGATTTGGTTTTCGACGTCACGTGAACGCAGCATGATGTTTTTTGCAGTATTATAGCTATCAGCCACGGTGTTTTTTATGTTCGTGTGTGTTCGAATTCAATTTTATTTTTATTTCATTCTGCATTTTTTTCAAGCGGCGAATCCGAGAACCAACTAATTTTATTGGTGTGGCCTAAAGAGTTCTTCTCAGTTATATTTATTGAATGTAAATCAAGTTAATTTGATGTTCATACTTAGTCTTTCCAGCAGAGACAGTTCTAAAGTACAGTCTAAGGTTATACTGAGATTATAGATTTTGTGCTTCCAAATGAAAACAGATCCGACCGCCGTTTCAATCTCACATGCTCATAACTAGTTAATGTCTTTTAGTGTTATTAAATTTTAATGTTATTTTGTTTTGGTAGTAATAGGCATATCAAACATAAATGTACATTAGAATGAGCTCATTTTCATTTCTGAGAGTACTTGCCTTGGGCGTGCTTCCATCTTTGGACAGCAGGGTGCGCAATCTGTCCATGGAGGGGGGTGCGATGAAGATTATGTAGGGTTTCAGATTGGAGGAGCGGAGCACTCGCAGGGACTACAGAGGAGTGGAGGAGAGGAGCGATGAGAGGAGAGAAAGCTCAATGCGCGCTTCTGATAAAAACAATAACCAGCCATCCTAAAAATCCAAAGGCTAAAGTAATAAACAAAAAGAAAGGAACGTTCGTGAAGAGACACTTTTCCTCTTATATTTGACAACATTTCTAGTGGTTGGTTCACTTCGGATCTAGTCTTTTGCTATTTGTGGAGAATGTGTTTGTGTAAGAGGGTCATGCCAGCTCACTCAAGATGTATAAACCTGCAGGAGCCTTACAGTGTGTTCATGGGATACTGGGATGTTTCTGATGTCAGAGGGGCTACATCACTTTTGATTGGTCAAGACTGTCAGGACATAAGAAACTTTCCCCTTTGCATCCTGTGAACGCACTATCGGGCATATTTATCCTCACAGCAAGACATAATGAAGATGTGCACACACACACACACACACACACACACACACACACACAAACACATATGAACGTACACACACAGACTTACCCTTGTCTGCAGACAGAGCAAGCAGATGTGCCCAGAGTTGATGACCTGCCGGACCGAGTCAGTGGTGGTTCCGTAGAGGTTCTTCTCGAACTCGCCCGACTCTAAGAACTTCCCGGCGCCCAGGTCGGTCTCAAAGTTCAGCCGCGTCACAAAGTGGTACTCGCGACCGTTGACCTCGTGAGGACGGGGGCTGCGGGTGGTGTCTGAACGACACAACGAGGAAGAGAAGAAGGTGGAAAAAGAGGAAGGATGAGGAACATGTTTAATGATTTAATTATTTAAACTTGTTTAAATCATCCCTTTGTTTTCAATACTAAAGATCTGTTTTGTGTTTTTGTGTAGGAGGGAATTAATTGATAAACCAATCAGAAGGAGGGAATTATGAATAAACCAACCAATCAATGTTTATTTGTTTTGCCTCTGTCTACTTAACCTGTGTGTGAAAAAAGCCTTGTTATACAACAGTTAGGTCCAGTCAAAAAACTGATCAGTATCTTATTGGACGAGACACATTCTGTGCCACTAAGAGTGAAGATATCCAACATTAGATCACTGGTATATTCAGACTCACTCACTCCCTATTTGGTGAATGGACTGCATCTATAGCGCTTTTCTACTCCTACTTTTTCTACTTTTCTACTCCTCAAAGCGCTTTACAATGTATGCCTCACATTCACCCGTTCATGCCCCCTCCGGTTGCCTAAACAGCACCCCTACCACCTGTGCCACCACAATCTCCTACTGAGTTGACTGACATGAACACCAGTGACTTTCAGTTCCCACTTGTCCGTTCTCTCCAGAGACATCGTTGAAATGTAATAGTGAGAGGATGCAATTTGGCGTGTGACATTCAGACAAGCAAGCAGGTGTTTAAACAACAATGTTGCTTGGGCTTAGGTGACATGGGAACTTACGTGGCACAGCGCTAGCAAACCGGTTGGGTTCCGAGGCCAGTAGCCTCCTTCTCAGGTCGTCGTGCCGCTTGCTGGGCGCACCTATCAGAGCGATGGGCCGCTTGCGATTGGCCGGCTGGTGAAACAGCGCCATCTCCTCATAGGTTAAGATGTCTTCGGCGTGGTACTCTAAGGTGGAAAGAGAGACGAGGGCCATTTTCAAGGATGGAAGCCTAACTTGAGATAATTGAGATAATTCGTGCTTGCTATGTCACTGAACCCCTAAGCACTATTTCAAAATCAGGAGTCCTCTAAAGTTCTACTAAGTGCAGAGAGTTCCTTTCCTAGAATTCTCAAGGATGCATCGATGAATCCTTGATTTTAGAAGAAATAACCAAAGACCAACACAAGCTGGCACACCAATGAGTAAACGAGACCTTTACAACCAGCAAAAAATACCAGTATTGCTAGGGGACATTCTTAATAGAGAAATACATTGTGATTCAACCCATAGCGCTGTTGTCACTGAGCGCTGTCTGTACAAAAGATGAACAAGGTTTTGAGACATGCCTTTTGTAAAAAATGCGCTATATAAATAAAATTGAATTGAATTGAACGAAAACATTCTTAATAAATTAATAAATATGCAAACACTTAGACAAATGCATTTAGGAATAAGCATTTTAATAAATAAATAAATTGAATAGATTAATAAGGTTCAAGCCTCTACAATGTTTAAGGACAGAGGAACTGCAGTGGGACTAGTTTAAAAGGACCTCAAAGGCAATGTGACCCTGTTTACTTGCTACTGTCTCGCCCAGACTCATGGCTACCGTAACCAGAGTGTCTAGGAGAATGGCAGCTTTAGGAATTAACTCAACACAGACACACGCACAGACAGATACACAGACACACGCACAGACACAGATACAACACACATGCACAGACAGGTAGCTACACACACACACACATAAGCCCAGAAAGACACAACACCGGGGAGACTGGGAAAAGATCTGATCTCAGCTGACCTTAGCAAGTGTCCTTGCACAATCCACTATTGTGCATGCAGATGGACTTTTCTGTACAAGGATTTAACTGTGTGTGTGTATGTGTGTGTGTGTGTGTGTGTGTCTGTATTGTATATTTTCATCAGTGTATTTCCTCACCTGTATGCCTTTCAGGTCTGCGCATACTCCTCTTTCTGGCCTTCTTGCCCTTGTTCTTGGCACACCACATCTTCCCTAAGAGCAGAGGGATGGACATCACACAAACAAGCACATACGCAGCCACAGAAAGAGTCAATCCCAGTTTTAACTCAACCAAGTTAAGCTTCGTGTGTCAACAAAAAGACCAAAAATGACCATCCACAATGTTTACAATGAAAACTGAGTGAAGGCACTAAATGGTCTTTCTTCGTCTGCCTTTGTCTCCGCTTTACATTTCCTTGAATGAACACAGATGCCCCTGTATGACAGGTTGTTTTTCCAAGTCAAAAAGATTTTTAAGGGTTTACAATAAAAAAATATATATATAGAATTATAGAGGATTATAACCCAAGGACAAGAAGAATATACAGAAAGTTACAAAAAGAAAGTGACAGTATGAATGTTTTAAATACACAAGCTTTTATGTGTGTGTGTGTGTGTGTGTGTGTTATTACCTGCATTTTCTGGGTTCTTGTCGGTAATGATCTTCTTCAGAGTTTCTCTCTGTTGCTGGAAGGTCTTTCCTGTCAAGGTGAGAGAGTGGATGTAACAATCATAGGTAAAAATAAAAACTCATGCCTCGTCAACTGTACACTTAATTTTAAATGTTAATTGTGTATCTGGGGAAAAAACACAATATCAGTCTACAAACAGATTCAACTGATCTAGATTCAAGTTCAGAATGTAAAGCTTAACCTGAACTACAATTAAAGAGTATCTCATTTAAATGTGTCCAAATATTCACACCACCTCATGGCTTCTCAGACTTGAAGGTAAATGTGTGGACACAACTTGATTTCAAACCTACATTTGACAGCTTGGAATCCAGATCAAGCTCAGTGTCAGATTGAGTTGACTGGTTGGATACTTTACGTACCAAACAGATTATAACTCAAACGGTACTTGTACTGCACTGACAGTAAGACATCCACTAGAGCCCAGATGTAATCTCACTCAACATGACATATTTGCACAGACACATGAAGCCTCTTTCTCACCGGGGACAAGGCCGGCGAGGGGCTGGTTGTCCTCATCCCCGTCCCGGTAGGCCTGCCACCAGTTGGGGTCGTCCTGGCTGATGATGTGAAGGATGTCCCCCCTGTGGAAGGACAGGCCCAGTTCTCGGCAAGGCAGGTAGGGATCCTCGGAGGGGTCGTAATCAAAGTAAGCCTTCACGTTCATCTGGAGGTATGGGAGAGATATCAGGCCACACACACACACACAAAAAGTCAGCCAGTTTACAACACACACATACAGTATACACACCCAAAAACGATAGAACACACACATCTATCGGTGCATATGCACTTATACACATACACACAGCATACAAACAACAAACAACACACACACACACATGTATCTGTGCACACACACACACACCACACACACACACACCACACACACACACACACACACAAAAACCTCACCACAGTTGATCGGCTTGATGGCTTCCCATGGGAGGAAGGGATGAGCAGTAAGGTGAGAGTTCCATTCATGCCCAACTGCACAAAACGAGTGGAAGAGAGGTTGTTGAGTGTATCTGCATTTATGTGTAAGAGTGCTGTACTGTACTGTACTGTAGGTACACATTAAATGAGTATATATATATATATATATATATATAAAATGTTCTGAGTGTACTGTATATATACTGTACACTATATGTGAATGTATGTATATGTGTATTGTATCTGTACAGTACATGTGTAAGTAGTATGTATGTAGTATGTGTTTTTGTGTGTATTGCTACATGTTTGTGTGTGTGTGTGTGTGTGTGTGTGTGTGTGTGTGTGGTCTCACCATCATCTCTTGCACCTCGCTGATGTTCTTGCCTCTGACGGGGATGCCATTGATCTCCAGGATCTCATCCTCCTCCATCAGCAGCCCGCTGCGCTCTGCGGCTCCGCCTTTCACCACACGACTCACCACCACACGCTGCTGTTCATTACGCACCGTCGCTCCCTGGCACGCGTACACACACACACACACACACACACACACACACACGCACACACCACACAGAGTCAGGCAAACATAAACAAACACATACAAACATACAGAGTCGTACAACAGTAGATGTACAACAATGTACAACAAAACAGACATACAGTATATACAGTAAATATACATAAGCATACACACACAGGCAATAGACAAGAAAAAACTCAATACACTTAATGTACCTGTGCATGCCAGTGTGCATGCATCAATGCGTATATGTGTGTGTGTGTGTGTGTATACCCTACCAGGGGCACATCACGAGTCTTCTGCAGCCGCACGAGTTTGACCGTGTCTCCGTACTGAGAGACGGCTGCTTCACTGGGCTCAGTGTCCAGCTCCTGCTCTGCCACACAGTCATGGGCCTCCATAAGAGCCTGAAGCAGCCAGAAACAGGAATGGAGGGGACACAAGGTGGGAGGTGGAAAGAGAGAGAAAGAGAGTGAGAGACAGAGTAGGGTAGCAACAGACAGAAAGAGGAAGAAAGACAGAGTATGGTAGCAAGAAAGAGAGTGAGGGGAAGTGAGAGAGAGAGTAGGGTAGCGAGAGAGAGAAAGAGAGGGGATGGAGTGAGCGACAATAAGAGCAATGGAAAAGACAGAAGAATGTGGAATATAAGAGTGCCACAGAGAGTCAAATGATGGGGGGACAGAGTGAGAGAAGAGATATGATGCAGGAGAAGGGGAAGAGACCAATGCAGAGAAGATGGGAGGAGATGAAAAAAGGGTAGAGGAAAAGAGAGGAGAGGAAAAGAGAAAAGAGGAACGGAAAAGTGTTATCAAACAGTAACCTGCTTATTAATTAGCAAAAAATTAATTCGCATGCAGCCCACTTCAATACCTGTATGAAACAGAAGAGACTAGGGCCCAATGTATGTGTGTGTGTGTGTGTGTACACTATATATGTGTGTTGGTGTGTAAAAGGGGTGGACGGGGGTGTCCTCTCTAGGAGTCAAGTGGTGCCTTGTCTAACAAAGCAAACTTGGTGGTCAGGGAGACGCTAATGAGGTGGCATTAAGTGACACAGTGCACCCTCAGCAACCCTCACTTACATCATTATGCTTTTGGAAGGGGACAGCACTAATTGGCCTTCATTTAACACCAGACAGTCCAATAGGGAGAAAATATGTCTGGCTGCAAAAGGAAAGACTGGTCTTATGTGGCTTGTGAAGTAATTTTCCCAAAATAGTTTTAAGGTATAGAGTGCAGTGATATAAGTTATATGTGCATATAAATGCCTTTGAGCAGGGGAGTCAAACTTAAAAACTGAGACAGAGTCGCGGGCCAATCTGCCTCCCGCCTCTCTTGAAAGCTCCATCCATCTTTCCATCGTTCGTTTGGCCATGTTTGGGGAGGGTGTGTTTGCACCAAGGTGGCTGGTAGCATGGATGCTAATGACTGTCAACAGAAAAGGAGGCTACAACAGCGTCATTGGTGGTCCCAACTGAGAGGCCATTGCACTAACAACGCATTCAGGGACTGAAGTATTAGAGGTGAATGCACTTTGGCAGACAAGTTCTTATACACAATTTGATATTGATATGATCTCGCGGGCCAAACTTAATTACACCAAGGGCCAGTTTTGGCCCGTGGGCCAGAGTTTGACACCTATGCCTTTGAAGTTCTTGAAGCAGACAATATGGAGTTCAGGATGGCACCTACTGTACACAAGACACTGTAATCCTGGGTGAGTAAATATTTCATTATTGTAACCATCATAGCAAAAGTTTAAAGAACGTTCAAATTTCTTGTGACTGACATGACACCACACGCCACAGACATTTCCCCCCTTGTTCCAGCTTGCCCAAACATTCCCACAGCCACCCTGGAGAGCTGTCTCTCATCATCTCATCTTGTCCTGTGTCAGCGCCTCTCTGCCTGGCCGTCCGGCTGGCGGTTCCTCCCACAGCTCGGCCCGTGGCTCATCTGACGTGACAAGCTCAGCGTTCGCCACGATTAATGGGTGTCAGGCTGAATTAGGCTCTCCACGCACCACGCACGCTAAAGCCAGAGGCTGGAGGGAGGGAGAGGGAGAGAGAGAGAGGGGAGAGAGGGAGGGCAGGAAGTTGCACTTGGGCTAAGCCCCAAACGGACTGCCAATCTTGGTGCTAATCTTCTAGCATCCCACTCACCGCCACAATAGTAATGACAGTAGTTACTGTATGTGCCAGAGAGCCTGCTAAACACACACATGGATTCAACAGCCAAAAACCCTACACACACACACACACACACACACACACACATAAGGAAAAGCCACTGTCTTGGCATTATCTTTAGACACTGGCACAAACCTTCTGTGCTGCACTTATACAACACTCTAGACATGAAACAGATGCCTACAGGTAGTCTAGGAGTTGTTCCTTTCCCCTGAGGCTCTTGGGTCCAACTTATTAAGTGTGGAAGTAGTACACAGGATGATATGAATGAGAATGAGATATGATAAGAAGCAAATCAACAAAACAACATGACTAGATCAACATTACTAAAAAGAACAGTAGAATACGAATACAAAGGGTAGAGATGCGCATGAATGTACCACAGTATTACCTTCATACTATATAGCCATACTAATATACTCTATAGAGCCCGTGTCACACTCACACACCCCACCCCACCCCAACACACACACACACACACCTACTCCTTTATTTTGCCCCTCTCTTTTTTATGCACAATAAAAAGACAACATCTAATTTTTACTACATTTTACACCATTAAACAAAATATGTGACAATAAAATTCCTTTGAATCCTTGACCTATTCAATTTTACTGTGCAGGGGAATCTGGCAGAAATGTCTGACCAATTTTATAATATCATATAAATCCAGACAAAATAAAACACTGAGTCTGTGACATGTATTTCATTTACAGTAGTAAAAGTAAAAAACAAACTTTCGCTTGAAGAAACACATCTTTGTAGCGCGTCTTGCCATGCGGGGTTTGTGGCGCCATGCCAGAGTGGGCGTGACTACCGACGACCAGGGTGAGATCCTAATCCTTATTGTGGGCGCTCTGCCCTGTCCTCTCTCCCTCCCTCTCTCTCATCTGCCAAGCCCGTGGCACGCAACCCTGCCCCCGGGGCCTGCTGCCTGACCACCCGTCCGCTCGGGTCTGAGGTGACCTGGGTACCTAAGCCAGATATAACTCTGTGTTGTGACAGCACGCTGCCACTCAAATGACAAACACTTTTTCCCAGAGGTCTACGTGCACAGAAGTTGTTTGCCATTGCCTGGAACCGTGATCAGGGACTTTGTGAAATCTCAAAAACAGGAGCCTAGTGTGTGGTTTGATGCTGTTTGTGGTCCATGTGTGTATTTACAACGAGTAGCCCATGTGTGTATTTCGCTTCTGGTGCACAAAGCCTGTGTACGTGTTGCAGAGCATCTCTGTATAATCTGCGTGCGTTTGTTTGTATGTGTGCACGTGTGCATGTGTTATCCAATTGTGTCTAAGTTGATCTGTTTCTTTGTGTGTGTGCATTTGTGTGTCTGTTTGTAGCTATGAGTGAGTGTACAGTATGTCTGTTTATGTTGTCTTAGATTGTTTGAGCGTAAAGTCTTACCCCAAGGCTACACTGAATATGCAGCTGAAGCAGAGTCAGTGCAGTACAGACGACACATTACTAGGTGATGTTTTTTTCCCCCAACTTTCCATGATGAAACTTTCATTTCCAGAAAATAGGTCTATTTTCTTTCAGAATGTCCATGGTGAATAGATGCTAGTGCCACATGTAGCCAATTCTACTGCTCGGCCCCTTGTCGGTTACAGTAAATTCTTCACAGAATTTACAGGTTCCATCTTTCCAGACAAGAGCAGCAGTGTTCTTACTGGACTCATTTCCAAGTGACCCCTATTTTCTATACTGTAACGTCGGCTTAGATAACTGCCATCTAAACTTCATTGATGTAATCCGTGACATGTTTGAGATGTTTCCTCATACCTGGAGGTGAGGGGAAGTTAGCAGGGCTTTGAGTTCCAGGCCTTCCTTGTGTCGAATGGACTGGAGGGTCTTCTCTACCTGAAGAGAGATGGTGGAGAAATGTTTGTGAATATTTTAACAAAACAAATAGATTTCCTTTGTTCATTTAAGGTACTGTTGAGAAAAGGGAAAGTGAGTGAGGGAGATTTTGTGGGTTCAGGAGACGCTTGTGGACATTTGGGCCCACATGTTTTTTTAAGGTTCTGTGGTGTCCACTTCCTGTGCTCTCTACAGAACCTTAAATAAATACTTTTTTTCTTTGACCTCATTGTGAATTAGGACCCTGAAGTCAGGCCTTCATCTGACCCCCATGCCTCTCTCTTCCCTCCATTGTTTGGCTCACCTAAACAACAACTTGAGGCTTTACTACCCTAGGAAACTGACAACAGATGGTCTGGAGGATTCCAGAAAGAGACATTCAAAATAAGTGCTGTGGACACCTTAAAGCTTGCACACAAAATCTACACTGAGACAGTGTAAAGAGCAAATTGCTTTCCATTCTACACTATAAATATAAGTAGCTAAAAGACACAATAATGATAATAATGACAAATTATATTATAGTGAAAATTCTGCAATATTTTTAATGCTATGCGGCCTCACCGGATGTGCACATCCTGGAGCCTATGCAGCTGAAGACGTGGCAGGCACCTTGGTGATGCTCGCACATGCAGAGGTGGCCAGGGTCAAAAGTAATAATCTCAGAGGAGCTTTGGAGAGTTCAGCCAAGGATTGAGCTACACTTGTACAGTTGTCCACTACAACTCCCGAGCTTTAGCTGGGTCGCTAATGAACTTACATGCTAACAGCTGTGTGTGTGACGTGTGTGACAATGCGAGGGTCACATGATATCACTTACATGTCCTAAAGTGGTAGTGGGGGTTTAAAAGGAGTTTAGTTTCTCACAGACAACACAAAACACTCTGGTAGTGATATTATTACGTTATCAGTAGCCAATGCATGCAACAGCTTAACTAACATATTTTTTTTTTTCTTTACAATATTTACAAAATTACTTTATTAACATTATTAACACACACACTCAAATGTTGTCAAAAAAGTGAATTTGAAAAAAGTGACATTTAGGCCAAAACAGCCTAGGTTCTACACAAATCTACTCTTCTGAAAGAAAGAAAAACTTCAAAAAACCTTTTACCCATCAAAAACAAAATTAGATTTCATCTACCTAAATGTCATGTTAACAAATGATGACATATGATGTCAAATCACCACACAAAACACGTAACGTGCATCATGACCTAAGGCACACAGTGAGGCAGTCGTCAGTCTCTCTCTCCTGTTAAATTTCTCACTTCTTCGAAGTAGAACCTATTCTAGGTACACCCAGCACCCCAATCCTCCTCCCTGACACACACACACACACACACACACACACACACACACACACACACACTCACACATACAGTTAATGTAAGCCATTGGATTTTCATTAATGGCCCTTTCCCCCCTCCCCCATCTTCACACTTCTTTCTCTTTCTTCTTGTTGTCTTCCAAATTCCACCCCTCCTCATTTTTCCCTGCCCCCTCCTCCCATGTTTACCCTTGGGTCGCTGAAGGATTAGCAGCCATGGCAGCCAATCACAGGGTTAGAGGTGGCAGCCACTTAAGTTTAGACACACTGACGCTCACACAATTTCTGTCTTGTTAAGAACTTGGGAGCTGTGTACAGGTGTGTGTGTGTGTGTGTGTGTGTGTGTGCCTATGAGAGTATGTGTGTGTAGGTGATCAAAATGGAAACATAATCCAACATTAATTTCACAGTTGCCTGCTCTGGATTTGTTATTTTGTATATATAGGTGTGTGTGTGTGTGTGTGTGTGTGTGTCATGAACATGCTTTTTTCAATTCAATTCAATTTTATTTATATAGCGCATTTTTACAAAAGGCATGTCTCAAAGCGCTTAACACAAAGAGGCCCAATGAGCAACAGCAATTTTTGCTTCTACTCAACTGAATTCATGCTATTTCATCCATTTAACAGCTTAGCATTACTGCCCTGCTTTAATGTTGAAATCCATAATTTCACACTTCCTTTCCTTTCTTTTTCTCTCTTTACACACTTGAAACCTCACCGGAATGAACAAACCCAGGTGTGGGTTTCATCAAGACTAATTCATCAACATCAATAACTAATAAATCAACACTTCAGAATTCATTCTTAGAAGAAATAAACAAAATAAAAATAATTTACTGACTAGTTTAAAAAGCTGTGTTTGGATTGGAGAGTCAAAGGGAGAGGGAGGGAGACATCACAACCATAACATCAGGCATATAGAAGGAGGCATCTTCAGCCTTAAGCCTTTCAGAAACGGTTCTCACAAACAGGAATTTGCTACTCAGAGATTTCCTTATTGCTGTGTCTCAACTGGATTAACTTTAAAACACAAACACACACACACACACATGAGAATGAAGGATCTACTATAGGCCTCACAGAAGCAAAATTCCTTAGCATCAGCCTAAGGCATCTCGCTCCTACTTAGATCGATCTTGAGCTTAGCAGCTTGAGCAACAGTATCATGTGAGTTGGCCATCTTGCCGTGCTATTAGACCTCCCATTACTATAATGAACTAGCAGCAGCCCAGATCCCAATATAGGCCTCCTAGCCATAGACAATACTGTATCTATGGCTAAACGTTGCTGACCAAGACACCAAGCCAACAATAACAAATGTTATTATGGCTGTGCATACGTCATGCAACTACCAGGTTTTCTTGCAACCTTACAATGAAACTATACTATAATATAATATTTTTTTTCTGATATATGAATACTAAATAAAGTATATTCATATATTTTATTTATTTACTTATTTTTTTCATATAATGAAGTCCAATCTAACTTTTTTATTCAACGAATATATAGTCTGATATGTATAACTGCATTACCTGTCATTTGAGAAGGCTTTTTGATGTTAAATGAAGCAAGAACAGGTCAAATCGGTGGCAATAAGCAGTGTTCCATACAGTACCAGCATGTATAGCTGACGTACCTCCTGACAGAGAGTCAGAGCTTGGGCGGTGAGGGGGAAGGGGGGGCTGACGCGCTGCATGCCCAGGGCGATGGCGCAGTGCAGCTGGAAGGCCGTCTGGAAGTCAGAGGAACGCAGCAGCTCCATGACCAGCTGCAGGTCCTCCTGGCTCTGCTGGTCCGTGCCCAGGCAGTGTTGCACCTGCTCCAGGGAGAGCAACAGGTCGTCCAGCTCTGGAACACACAACCAAACACACACACACACACACTAATGAGTATAAAGGGGGCCTTGTTACCACCTTATATTCTATGTACAGTTGGTGGAAACATCAAAAAAGAACTTTAAGACTGCAACAAGCACCAGTGTCGTCCAGATATTCTCTGATGCCAGAATGCAAACCAACCAATTATAAGACTTTCTGCCAAGTGTTGAATTAGATTCAATGCATGAGAAGACAATTCGAAAGCAAAGATGATCATTTAATGAAAATGCTATTGCAGCCTTAACTTGTTTTCCTTGTCTAAGGGGGACAGCATAAGTCATTTTATGTGCTATGTGTAGATTTCATTTCTGTGCTCTGTGTTGTTTTTGTAGGGAGTGGGTTGGGCCTGTATCCATAGTGTTTGCTTCTGTCTGTGCAATGCTTGCCCCTGAAAGATAATTATGACCTTAGGAAAAGTGGGAATTCAATGCTTTTTAAACAGTCACATACCGTCATGCTGTGCATATCCGAAGAAAAGTTACAATTAGCTAATAATATGGAATTATTTTTCACTTAATGAAATATCTGAGGTCAGGTAGGATGAATTTACCTTCTTTTAGTTTTTCAACATGCTTGTTCTGTACTGTAGTTATAAAACTGCACGTGGTACTGTCCACATCAAACTGGCGTGGCACACAGCTTTCTGGGCAAACGCGTGCACGCCGAACACACATCCTCTGCTTGTCCTTAGAACAGGCCAGTCGTTAATCTGACGTTTAATTGAGTGTGACACAGGGGGGTCATACGCGGTAATGAGGTGAGACTGAAGGTGATTAATTACTCTGTGAAAGAGTGGGGTGGGGGAAGTGGGCCACATGTGTTAATGACACATAAAATAGACACATCATCTTACCTGACAGGTGAGCGTTATCTCGAGGGCAGTCCTCTGAAAGCCAGAGAGCGGAGCCAAGTAAAGAATGGGAGAGACATGTATGAGATACATACAGGAAACATATTTGAGGATCATATTGTAGCTGTTTTACATGTGCATTCTTCCGTTTTGGTTTTATGCACTTTAAATCATCGTCTGGTGTCTTATAAATTCAGATGTTGATTTGTGTATAAGGCAGCAGGACGCAAACACAAATCCCCGTTCTAGACTACTGAGCGAACCTCTCTCCTCACACTCATTCCTGCATCAACTCTTTCTCATTCACTCTATTGTCCCCTCTCTCGTTTTTTATGCTTTACTGTCTGTGTTTTTCCAGAACAAACACAAAGCATTCCTGATCACTTGCAGACAATCCTGATGTCGTTCCAAACCACACAGATTTCTTTCTTTTCTGCCTGAAATCATTGCACCATTCAAAATTGCTTTGGCTACTTTTATCACCTTTTCTCCAAGCTAAACCTGTCTTTAAAAAAGGGCCTTTCATTGTACATTTTTTTTAATGCAGGTTGCATATTCCTGGTCTCCAGTGCTCATTAGAATACTCTGTGAAGATTGTCATACATCCACATCAAGGTAGTCGGAATCATCTTTTACACCTTTACACAGTGCATACATTTGTCAAAGATAGTGTGAAGAGATCAGAACCCCTTTAATGTAGACTCTGCTGACTACACACATGTTGGGCATTTAACAATCTCCTTTATATAGTTTGCTCCCAGAACCTGGGTCATGTCAGCACCACTCATAATGGGCTTTAACCATCAGGGTTTGGCCATGAAAAGAGTGTTCTACACCACCGCGCTCTCCAACCTCTCACTTCGAGTCTTCACTAACAGCACCCACGAAGCAACTATTTTCCCCTATGAACATGTCTACTTTACAACTATTTTAATTAGCCACAATTATTTTCCATCAATGGGTTCTTCACATTAAACTGGTGCTGATACATTCAAATGACTCTGGTGACAAAAGGGTGAAATATTTTTAAACATCATCCAGACTGGTATCTATTATTTTATTTATTAGACATATTTAACAATCTGGGATCGAGAGATTGCTTATTATGTAAAGTGTAAAGTGACTTTTTTAATAGATTGCCACAAACACAGCTCCCAGCTGTGAATGACCTCTACTGTCACTTACCAAAAAAAGTATAGCTCAAAAATGATCAACTTAAACCTCTGTTTCATATACTGATGTTAACACACTGCCTCCAAAACGTCTAAAACTGATTTACCGGTATAAGGTTTAATATAAATAATATTTGTGCAAACTATGGGTATATGTGCAGTCCATCAATCTTTCTTCTCCCACTGAAGAAATTTTAAGAACCAGAATCAAACTGCAGCTGTATAATGTATCACTAAACGAATGTATCACTAAACTATATGAAGTATTTAAACTTTCTAACTTGAAATTGCCACCCATTGGCTCAAAGACTCTCATTTTTGTGCCAAATGATCAACCTTCAGCTTCAGTCACCGGTGTGTGAATGCATGAGACATACAATGTAAAGTGTTTCTACTCGTACAAGAAGAAAACTGCTATATCAGTCCATTACCGTTATTATACTGTACTCCTTAAACACTGGACAGATTACTGGAGCTTATGTATAAAGCCTTCAATACTGTTCATTAGATTCTGTTAGATAAGCTTATTTTAATTCAGTTATCCTCTTACAACTCTTTAGAGTGTAATATGGGTGGCCCCCAAGGTAAAATACTTGGATCCTTGTTTTTCCTCTTATATATTAGGCCTTGTTATTGCCTATAAATCAGGTGGTCTGTTGTATACTGATAACTGCTAATTTTCTTTCTGACTCTGACACCATCAATTTAATTTGTCCTTTGACCTTCAACATTTTCATTTTTAAGTTAAGTCACTTTATTGTCAATTTCTCTACATATACTGGACATACAGAGGAATCGAAATTACGTTTCTAGCTATCCCACAGTGATGCGCACGGTCGACTGGTTAGAAACAAACCACAACATATATTAAGAAAACTGAATGTATGTATTTTCACTGTCAAAAAAAAGCTTTAGACTCTGATTCATCTCTAATTTAATTACTGTCAAATCAAATCAAACTTCTGTGACCACAAAACCTTAAAATATCTTGCTGTACTCCTGTATTCACAACTTACCTAGAACACATCTTAAACTTAGCAAATAAACTTAATCAGAAACTGTATGCGTCTTTCAACAATTTAGTGAAAAAATAATTACTAATAGCAAGAATAGAGCATTCAAGGTTCACTGAAAACCTCCTAGCTGGACATATCAGTGCAATTACCCACTCAAATGTCTTGACTTTTCAGAGGGCGCCCTGGCTCAGTTGGCTGAGGCATCATGCCATAAATCCAGGGATCCGGATTGGAGTCTCACCTGAGGTCATCTCCTACCCCATCACTCTCTCCTACTCATTTCCTGTCATTCTCTCCCACATTCTGTCCCACACAATTAAAGGCAAAAATACCTTAAAAAGAAGATTCCAGATTCAAACTAACTGTCGCTCACCGACTCCTGGCCAGAGATACATGTTTTCAAACCTAAACTAACATTTGGAATAACATTCTCTACTATGTACTTTTGTTGAATAATTACTGAAAGCATTAGATACCTTTATAAAAGCTAGGTTCCACTGCCACTGTCTCATACTAGTTATGTTAATGTCTATTGCATACAATGTTGTTGTCTACCTTGTCTATTCTTTTCTCAGCTTTCTAAGTGGATGTTGTTGCACTGTGGTCTTTCTAGCCATCTCTCTGTTTATTGTGCTGAGATGTCAATGAATGAGGTATTAAAAAGACTGAGTCCTGTATAACAAAGTATTGAGTTTAGTTAAATTATTATTTGTAATTATTACCTCTACACCATTTCCTTTTAATTTCATTGCTTACCTCCTCCTCACCAACAAATCATTCTTTGCACTTTTTTCCCACTAGCTTTCTGACCTCCTTCTACCCCTGTCTTTGCAGTTCTCTGACAAGGTTCAGCTGGTCATCCCCTGCAGCAGACTCAGGAACTTTGATGCCAGACCCTACCATGTAGCTGCCCCCACTCTATGGAACCTACAACAAAAATTCTAGAGTGGAGCAAGATAGATCAGTGAAGATATGGGCATAAAGTGTGCCCTGAACCATTTTTTTTTTTGCTGGCTGTCAAACGATTACTAATAACAAAAATGGCCTTTAAGATAGCATTGAGAGCATTTTGTTCTGCCAGAAGCTGCAATCTTTGACTTCTGGTTAGTTTCTACTCACCTGATTCAGCATCTCCACCATCACAGGCTGGCTTTGACTCCTTCCTTTCGGGCTCCGAGGGCTCAAATGTGGGGTTGTCAATGCCCACCTTGGGCTCGGGGCCCTGGGAAAGTATCTTGAGCCGAAGCGAAGAGTTGATGCTGGTCGTCGTTGCCTGAGCCTGCTGCTTCAGACGGCCTTCCTCCTCCCTCCTCTTCCTCAGTTCCTCCTGGTACTGCTGGATGCGCTTCATCTGAGCCGAGCAGCGGGAAGGCTCCGTATGCATGGGCGTGGTGTCATCCATGATGTCGTCCCAATCTGAGGCCCCGTGATCGTATGCAGTTTTGTTGTACACCATACCTCCGGATCCGTTTTGGGAGTCGCCCATGATATAGCCATTCATGTGTGATGTGATCATATCTGGAGGGTTGTGTGTCTTTCCACATCAAGACATCACAGGGATAGGCTAATGTGTTGCTCTTGTCATAGAGGCATTCATTGTGTATTCGTTATCTTATTCCCATCTGTAATACAAAGGCATAGTTGAGTCACAATTCAGTCACAATTGTCATTTTTAGCACATTCACGCAAGAATGATACCTTATACAGTATAATAAACAAGGACCGCAATCAAAATAGGAATGGCTGGGGTGGCGTGGCTCAGTTGGCTGAGGCCAGTTGGCTAAATCCGGGGACCCGGGTTTGAGTCTGACCCGAGGACATTTCCTGATCCTTCCCCATCTCTCTCTCCCACTCATTTCCTGTCATTCTCTCCACTGTCTTATGTAATTAAAGGCAAAAAAATAAGAGAGGCTGTCAAACACAGATTTTTCCTGGCTATTGGGCCTGGTAATTTCATTGTACTGTAGATCTAGAGGAGTGATGCACAGTGTCTAGTTTAACCATTTTTTGCCTCTTTTTTGGTTGAAAATGACAGTCATCAGCCACTTTCTAAAAACATGACATTAAATTTAATTAATATTAGCAAAACCGCAGAATGTTATGGGCTGCATTCGACTTATGGGACGTGTGTATGCTCCTGAATGCATGTGTGCTCAGTGTACAGTATTAAGAAAGACATGGTGTGGACATCTGTGTTTAAGAGTGAAGGAGCAAGAGAAGGAGATAAAGGCAAGGGGACTAAACCACTCACTGTGTAACCTGGCCCATGATTGCTGTGGATTACTTTCTATTTTAGGTGTAGTGTGGGTATTAATCAGGATTAGGAAACTTTGGGTATGGGCTCTTGGCTTCACAAGGTGCCTTGAGTTGTCTTTAAAGAACACCCCAGTCTTCCTACTTCATTCCTGGGCTCTTACTTGCACCCACTAGCCTAGGATGGGAAACCGGTAGGATTTTGTCAATCATACTTATTATCAGTCTCACTAATGCCCAGACTTCAAATCAATTTACTTACAGTAGAGAAGATAAGCTACACAGGTTTCAATTTCTATAACTCTATAAAGTAGGCCTAGTCAATTTTACTGTGGTTGCCTTAACTCCTTATTAGAATAGGCTAAACCTAGAGCTTCAATTCTACCTACAGAAAAAAAAACAGTTGCCCTATCAAAATCATCATGGAGGAATTTATGGGGTCAGAGACACTTGATTCCAGATCATTAGATTACTAGTACTGCTTGATACTCAATTCTTGATTCCCAGCTCCACACCAGCCAATGAAATCAGTTCTCAGAGCTCTCTGCTTATAAAACAGAATTGCCAGAATGTCTCCCACACTCCTGACTCAATTTCAGTGATATTATGGCAGCAATGTTGCCTGATATTTGAGCAAATAAATATGGGGGGGTGATGAGACAGTTTATAATGAGAGAGAGAGAGAGAGAGGAGAAAGGAGAAAGAGAGAGACAGAGAGAGACAGAGAGAGAGAGAGAGAGAGGGGGGGGGGGGGGGGGG
>JAGFZM010001480.1:857912-880864 GCA_017657215.1 Limnothrissa miodon
AATCCTTTGAGCTTCCCAATTAGGCTATCTGCGTGTCATGTAGAGTCTTTAAAGGTTCAGTGGGTTCAGCCTATGAGGTTCCACAGGGTGCTTTGCAAATCCAAGGCCGAAATGCTTTCTGCTTTCTCATACTGAGCATAGCCATGTTCCTCAATAGAGAAGGGCTGTGAGCGGCAGAGAGAGAGAGAAATATGGAGTAAGACAGAGTTATGGAATTGAGAGAATGAGTCTGCAAGAGGTGAGATAGGTCTAATCAGGCCTAACAGGTCATCCCTCCTCCTCTTTCTTCTCCTTCACTCTCTCCCCTTCCTCATCCAACGCTTTATGTTGCTGCATCTCTATCTTTCTCTTTCAACCCTTTTCCAACTGCTGCTTTTCATTTCACATAAACTTTCACTTGTTTGTCCTTCTTAATTCACTTTTTTATTCCACTTCACTTTTCTATTAATTGCTTCCTCTCCTTTCCTTGGCAACCCCTCCTCTGGCTGGTCATATAGCTCAGTTTAAAGCTCCACGTGGCTGATGGGTTGGAAAATACCGTGTTCAATACCATGTGTTCACCTGCAGCTTTGACAGAATATACACACAGACACACACATGCAGATACAAATGTGTTCACACACAAACACAGAGACATCTTCCTGATCTGCTAAAGTTTATCCTGGTTTTTCTTTCTCACCAACACTACAACACTACAACATTAATAATAATCAATAAATTATGTCCTCCTATCAAAAATAATAATCAACACATTTGTTTACATGTTATCTCTTCACAAACACTAAGGAATTAATATTTGACATAGTAGTCTCTAATGGAGCTAATCAAGTTAACTCATGACCCTGAGTGTAACCTCAACTCCAACCTAGGTCCTCCATGACTTCTAATCTGGGACATTAGGCCTGCCTGATCTCCTAAAGAGTCCACCATTAGTTAGCATATTCCCTAGGGAACTAACTAGGAGACTTAAGAGATGTGCAGCTGTAGAAATCTAATTCTATAAATGCTTTGAATTTGAATGAAAAATGCTTGCGCTATGAAAAGAAAAGCTTTTTATAGCCGGAATTTTTTAGAGCCTACATCCATCAGCGCGAGAGCTTCTCTCATGTGTTATCAGACCCTTACAGCATACCGATTATGTCATCATTGTGCGTTACAATCAGCGCGGTTACATGCACATTAAAGGTGCTCTAAGCGATGTGACTCGTTTTTATGACTAAAACATGTGTTGTTACATACAGCAAACATCTCCTCACAATCTGCTAGCTGCCTGTCCCCTGAACACACTGTAAAAAAAACGCGGTCCCTGTAGACAGCCCAGGCTCCACAAATGGCAACATAACACAGTGGGCAAACCTAGCATAACAAACGAAAACGAAACATAACAGTGTTCCAGCCAATAAACGACAAGGTTCATGAGTCTTTCGGGAGGCATGGGAGGGAGGGGGAGGAGTAAGCTAACTTATAACGCTTGAACCCTCTCTGGAACTATCATCCGTTTTGTTACTTCAAACGTCAACAAGAAGTGACGTGAAACAGCATAGCTTAGAGCGCCTTTAATACTCGAAGTAACCTAATCATAACTAATCTGATTACTATCAGAACGTTGAATACTCCGGTCTACATGCAAAAAAGAAAATAAAGCAATCGGATGTCATGATCTGATTCCATGCAAATGTAACCATTTTCTTGTGTTACTTTAGACGGCTCCGCTCCATATGAATGATTAGTTCGGTCCCACTGAGTAGTGGATCACTTAATTAGGGGACTGCCCTGACATCAAATATTTTCAGAAGTCGTTTACTACCTGACGCTTTATAAACTACTGCGAGGCAGTCGAGCAACGTGTGCGATGTTCTCTAACTGCAAATGTAACTTTATAACTGTATTCTGTTACATGACAAATTCGTTCGAATCGAAATAGAATAATCCAGGTCGTCTGATCGTATTTGATCAATTCCGATTTAAATCGAAGTATTCCAGTTACATGACATTCTTAAATCAGAGTAATTAAATACTCCGACTGAAATCGGAGTATTAATGTGCATTGAGCAGACAGGACAATGCGTAACAGTCTAACCAGGCTTAAACCAGTAGGATAAGTTACCAAGAAAAGCAAGATCCGTGTCCCGCAATTAACGCTCCTCTGTGGAGAATCCTCGTTACTCTACAGTCAAAATACCACAACCTAATCTTTTTAATGTCAACCTACATTGTTCTCGGCCCTTGTGTTTTCACAGTCAGTTAAACACACAACCATTCAAAGGTAAGAACAACGACACTAACTTTAGCGTCTCGGTCGGTCTAAGTAACTATGTTGCTTTACAACGAAGAATCACGTTTGCATTCTTGAGCACACGAACAACTTACCCGTCCGTAAGCCTAAATGAAATTGCCTAAGTGGGTAGACTACTCTGCAACTTTTTAAGAACTGTTAAATTACATTCCGCCAAAAAAGTAAATTAATACGTACATCTAGTTTGCAGTTTATGCAAGCACAATAGGCATATTTGTTAAAATGTTTGTCTTACCGTACGTCAGGTAGAAGGCTCTTAAATTATTTCCAGAATAGAATCTAGATGCACAAAGAAACTGCTGTTATAATGTGCGTAATGGCGAGGAGGGAGGAAGGCAAATTTTCCTCGGGTAACGGTCTTCATACAGTCTCTTGAACATTGCAGAACCTCAGAAAGGCAGCATGGGCGCTCGGCTTAAGCCATCTCCTTGGCAACCCAACAGCGACGACCATGTGATCTTTACATGGACACAAGCACGCTCCCACAACTCCACGTAGTTTTACGCCATCTGAATCACTGCCGCAATTGTGATTGGTTGGAGGATAGTAGAGAACATCGCACACGTAGCTCGACTGCCTCGCAGTAGTTTATAAAGCGACTTCTGAAAATATTCGATGTCAGGACAGTCCCCTAATTAAGTGATCCACTACTCAGTGGGACTGAACTAATCATTCATATGGAGCGGAGCTGTCTAAAGTAACTTAAGAAAATGGTTACATTTCTCGTGCGCCCTAGAAATGTAACTTAGTTGCCCATAGAAACTGAAAATGGCCCTTCACAGGAAAGCCTCATTTGAGACCAATGTCCAAATTCAAGACTCTGTGTCAGTCAAACCAACCTGTCTCGTGGTGACTGGAATCACTGACAGAGATTTGTTAGCAGTAGGCTATTGCCAGACATAATTATTGCAATTTCGACCTCTGTATCCTGTGTTCATAATTTACTTCAATTCAGATTGGCAATGTGACTATGTAAATGGAGTATATTGTTTAAACTACTTTAAAAGTTTATAAAATGTATAATTTTCCTGGATAATTTTAAGACAATAATACTTCTGAATTCTCAACTTCTCAATTGAGGTGATAGGGGCAGTTCATTTGATGAACCCACATACCTCTAAAATTCCTCAGGCTGGGTTAGCGAGTGGTTACACAGTCCCATCTTCCAGGGAGGACTGTGCTAGAATTTGGAACCTGACCCAACACAAAAAATATCACCCAAAGCAATTCTGGTGCAGGCCACTTTGACATTACTATGGTCACGGTCAATAAGTTTATCTGGTTTGAGTTTGATACTACCAACACATATTAAAGTTAGTAAATCAATAGACATTTCTTTTAACGTTAGGGTCAAGCTCATTGGGCTCATTGTCTTAAAATAGGATCACTTTTTGCGCTATTACATAAATATGCTTTGTTATAATTTTGACAAAAGATGTCATAATTTAGACAATGATTGTATTGTATTGTATTGTATCGGATGATGTATTGTATTATATGTAATCTGATACCAGAGAATAGCCTATATATATTTTTCAACTAGGTTAGTAGCAGATGGCTTGTAGTAGCCTATAATCCTGATTCCCACTCCAGTCCAAAATGTGGCGATGTTGCTCCAAAAGCTTGTGGCCAACCGCCACAAAACAAGACAATGATGAAGTAATACATATAAACAAGTGGGGCTAAAGCATGAGACAACTGCTGTGCAAGTTCTACATCGGCATAACCTACCTGACAGAATGGCACTTGTCGCGCTTGTCTAACATTTCAGCATACCACCGACTACAGGTCATTGGACATTACTAGTACCATTTTTTACTGTCCATTTGGCATTGGTTATATCTACAGTTTGAGCTAAGTTCACTCACAAAAAAACCCACTTATACTGTTTGATTACAGTTTGAGTACATCTAAGCGCAGTAGGGTTGCCACATTTGATTTGAGAAAAACCGGGATAGGCTACCACTGTCATATTGTAATAATAAATACAATGTTATTATATATTTGTATGTTTGTTTCTTTATTGTATACATGGATTTCAAGTTTACAAATACTGCGCCTGCGCACGCAAACCCGGGGCAGAAAGCCATCTATCGTGATAGAATAACCATGAGAAAGCCCAGTTTAAATGTACTGTTTATTACCTGTTGTTAGTCTACTAATTCCTCTTCTGTAGCCAAGAAGACTTACACACACCCACTCAACATATACCCAAACATAATTTTACATATTTGAGCCTTTGTCTATATACATATTTGACATAGATGCAAGCTACTTCCTAGGTATGTTGAACATTTTGATGCCATTTCCAACTCTGTTTGCACAGTTCACTACACACAACATAACAACTTCTTGTCATATTGCTTTCCTCCACAGTTTCAATACAAAAATACGCTGCTTTCTGCCCCGGTCTTGTGCAGTGCAACGACGTTGACGTTGTTAAATCCATGTAGGCCTATTCAATACACAAATTAAAATTAAGTTAAAAAATAAATGTAATAAAAGGAAAAAAAAAAAACATTAAAGCAGGGCTAAAGAAACGTTCTGTTTTTTTTTTCTCTCACGAGCTTCCTCTAAACACCGCTGTATTGCATTGTATTGCACTGCATTCTATTGCAGGCGGTCAGCGCTGCTGAACATTGCAAGTGCTGTATCTACCACTATAGGCCACAGTGGCGCATTCTACGCCGTTCGTTCGCCGTGTAATGACTCATTTTAGCATCCTAAACAGTATAAAACGGATTAATTAAATGAAAAATGTTGCATAGTGTGCCTTTAAGGTTTTACATGGCATGATAGCAGACATTGAGAAATAGGTATGCAATTGTTGGTTTATCACTATGTATAACTGTACTTGAAGCTTGTGTTTGACACTTTTTCAGATCTCTGAATATCATAAATGTCAGAGAGTGGGTCCTCAGCTGAAAGCAGTTCAAACACTGAATTCTATCAAGGTTAGCATTTTTTTAAACACTATATTTTATTAATGCACTGCAGTATTTATTCAGTTTAATGCAATTTGTTCAGCTATCAGAGCAGCATAGACTATAAAACTACAGGTAGGTATGTTGAACTGATATTTGCACTACTGGTATGCTTCTGAGAAGTATGCCGATCTGTTATAACACTGGCAAGAAGCAGTCAACCCTCATGACCCAAAATTTATGTATCTGTCAATGAACTGGATTAAACAACTTTTTTTTTTTGTTGTTGCTTGGCCTCCATAGACCAAGGAGGCATCTCTGATAGATAACCCTCAACTCTTAAAGGGTCCCAGCCTAATCTCTTAATGCTGCTCCTATGTTCCATTCACATGGTCAGTTGGGTAGAAATGTTTCTTTTTAGTTTCTCCATTTGGTCTTACCATGGGCCTTGTTGATTTTAGTTTGAACATGTTTCCGTTCAGATAAACCATCCATCAGTACTGGGAAGTTTTGGAGTAATCAAGAAATGCAATTAATGTTGGATGTAAAAGGTGCTTTATGAAAGGATTTCAGCATGATTTCTCTTCCAGCTGTTTTCAGCTGTAACAGTAACAGTCTCACTGTATATTATCACACTTTTCTAAACTTCCTACAGCAGCTCCAGTCCAGACAGCAAGCCTGGTTTGCTACCCAAATGAGGCCCTTTCACCAGCGCGAAGAACGGATCCTGACCCTCCTGAAGTCCCTGGCTCAGACCACTGAGAGGATGGTAACCCTGATGACCAACTGCTTGCAGAAAATCATCCAGCAGCACAGCCTGCGTCCTGCTTTTCCCAGGCACTGTCAAAACACATCTGGTCCGAGTTCAGCATCATTGGAAGGATCCTTCTAGAATGAAGACTTATTGGACTCCTGTGCTGTGTGAGTGTGAACGTTCTTTAAATCAAGGTGCCACAGAGAGACTTCTATGTTTCATGGTTTTATACCCAAAACATAAAAAAAATGCATATTTATTCAGAGCACATCACTGGTAGACAACAGGCTAAAGACAAGGTACTTACAAATAATACATTTCTTTAGTCTGAAGCTAGAGAGGAGGTGGTCCGCACACTGTTATAGCTCGATCCACATGGATCAAAACGTCGCTTGATCGAACTCTTGTTGAGCTGTCAAAGTGATGTCTTGGATATACATGCTGGATTCACATGCTTGCTGAAGGATAGCACGTTGTCCTCTATTTTCTCTGACTAATTTTATAAGAAGTGTGGCAGCCAAAGTTGTTTGTTAGTGGTGAACCATCGCCAAAGAGAAGATATCCTGCATCTGGTCACGTGAGTCCATTTCTACGCCCTGACAACAAAAAAGTATGATAGGCGTGCATTCACAGTAAAGTTAAAATGTAACAAACAACAGCCCTGAATCTGACTATTTAACAGACAACATTACAGTCTTAGGCATACAAAAAACGTGCACGCTGAGCGCTGGAATTTGCTCTATGAATGAATATAAACATGCATGTACTAAGTTTGTGTAAAATCGAAAGACTGTTTTTCTTTTGGAAGTTTTATTTGCGGTTCACAAATGGAGTGTAGGCTACTGCTGCCATCTCCCGGGCTGAGGTGTGTTCCAATGTGATATTGAATTACTGGGAGAAAAAAGCAACTAAATTCTTAAAAATCCTTACTGTGCAAGAGCAGTTACAATTAGGTGTTTTCTGTTTTCCTGTTTTCTAAACTGATTAATCTTAACAGGTTTCTTTATTGCCCTCCATATCTGCCATGGCATATTGAGTGTGGTGTAATTAAACACGCTGTACTCTCCACAATGTGTGCAGGCACCTAACTGCTGCTTTCCTTTACTTTACCTCCTCTTGTCGGTTCAGTTCACCACTCCTCTCTCTAATTACCCCCTTATAGACTATAAATGTCTTACTCTTCCTCTGTATTCCACATTGTGTTGATGTTTCTTTCATTTCTGAACTATAATTGGATCCCAAGTTCTACCTCATCTGCTGTAGTGACCTCTTTAGCCAATCTGTCCACCTTTTTATTTTCCTTGACTCCCTTGTATGTAGGAATTCATATAAACGGAATGAATGAACTGAAACTGAATGTATTTTGAGTCGAATTATATTCAGTAGTAGTTGGTTCAGTCAGTGTGATAATGACAACTGGTCACCTTAGATACAGTGGCATTTCCCCGGTTTTCACTGAAGTAAAGCACAGGTAAAAATATGGTCTGCGGGCCAAATCTGGCCCTCACTGTAATAACATTTGGCCTGCGAGATCAAATCAAATGTGTGTTAGAGCTGGCCCACCATAGTGCATACAGAGCATTGACCTCTTGGCATTGACCGCCAATGACACCTCATTGTCTGTTGACAGTTGTTAGCATCCATGCTACCAGTCACCTTGGACCTTTTTTTCAGTGCTGGCCTAAGCACTTATCTGGCGATAAGAAATTGCATGCATCACGGCTTGTCAGATACCATGCCTCAGCTTCTGCAGACTGGCTAGACCTGCACCACATGCTTTTAGTGATGCGGTTAGCCCTCTAGCCTGACTACAGTGACCCTATGGACTCTTGTGACCTCTGCTCCTGCCAACTGGCCTCCATGTTTGTTTGAGGACCGTGTGACTTAAGTACTGTACACATACACTCACATGACATATCAACATGCATAATGACATAAGGTTCATATAGCCTGTAAACATTTTCCTAAGCTATTGGTATAATTTACACTGATTCTCAGACATCTTATTCTTAAGTGAGGACGGAGGCATACAGACACAAGCAAAAACACACACACACACATCTTTTTTTTTTAAATAATGATCAAGGATTTTATTATCATAGTCTCTTTCATCAGTTTCATATCATTACAGAAAATGTTATAGTACAGAGTTGTTGAATATCTCCTCATTGCGTGTCACTGGCTTTCAGGACTGCTGGTCACATACAGTGTATCTGTACAATTAGGTTCTTCTTGATTTCCTCTTTTTTGTACTGTACATATTTTGTGTAGTTGGTTAAAAAGGCTGTCAGCACTTAAAGAAGCTGTTGTCTTTCTTTTTTATTTCTGTTCTTTTTTGTCTATTTTTCTTTATTTTTCTCTTTTTTTGAAATAAAAGAGATTTTTTCCCCAGCAGCCCCTGAGGCAATGGGGGGAGTGGGGTGGGGTGAGGGGGGAGGGGCTACACCAGGTCATGTGATAATTAGGAAGCTTGAAGGTTCCGGGCAGTGAGGGCTTGCGTTCACACCCCACCCCATTCCCATCCCAACTCCGCCATCCACCCCGCTCCTACCCAGAGAGTGACCCGAGTCTGGGACAGCCTTGGCCCAGATCTGGCTCAGGGTCAGGTTGTTTGGGGATCTGAACCTAGTCTAGGACCAGAACCAGTCTGTCCCGGAGTCCGGCGCAGTCTGGGTACGCAGCCGATCCTCTGCCCTTGCTTTTGGCACTGCGCACATATACAAGACTCACAAGATAAACAACAAGCTAAGCTCTTTGTGAAGCTATTATGATGCACATGGATGAGAGGGTTAAGAGAACAGAAACAACAGAACAAACAAACAAACAAAAAAAAAACAACAACCAAGAAAGTGTCCATTCAAAACAGCAGCGTAGACAGGAAATCACCACGATTCTTCCTGTAAACCAGTCAGCTGTAGTGGGGGATTGTTTGTAGTAATCGTGGTTTTAAATGTATTCTCAAAAAATCAAAAGAAAAAGTATTTTTTTTGTCTTTAAATAGTAATGATGAGGAAATAATATATAGTTTTTCTTCCTGGCAGGCACCTACAGCTTTCTATTAAAATGCTACAGCTATTGATAAGGTCTAGCATTGAACACACAAAGCAACTGCAATGAAAAGAACAAAGTTGCCTTAATATAATAAGAATAAGAATAATGATAATAAGAAGAATAATCATAATAATAATAATCATAATAATATATTACAGAATAAATCTCTTTTTATAATTAGATTTTTTTCCATTAAAAGTTATATTTTTCTTTGTCTGAAATACTATATTCTTTTTAAATTATTATTTTTTCTCATAATGTACCTAGTTTGTGATCAAGATGTTGACTATACTTCAACGTTACCCAAATCAATAAAAACTAGCTGTGCCGTTGCATAATACAGAATAGTCAATGATATGTGGACATGCACCGTGAACCATCTCCTTCTCCTCGGACTAGGCCCCTCCACGTCCTCCTCCTACTCTTCGTCGTCTTTCTTCACCTCAGTCTCTGGCCTTGAGGGCCGTGTGACAACAGAACGTCCCCCTTTGATGACATCATAGCCGTCCAATCACCATGACATCCACCACCTCCCCTTTGTGCAGCTCCACGTATTGCTCTGTCTTGGGAGGTAGCATCAGGAGGCCGTTAGCAGTGCGCATGCTCATCAGTCTACAGCTCACCTGGTTACCTGTGGATTGATGGGTAAAGACACAAGCAGATGGGGAGCACAAAGGGATATGAGATTTTGGTTCAGGTAACCTTTGAGAACATCTGAGACAAGCAATGCAAGAGGTTTGTACTCTCTCTCTCACACACATACAGAGACACACACTCTCTCTCTCTCACACACACACACACACATACAAAGGAGAGGTGTATGCCACACACCTGTGCTCTGTGCCCATGGCAGTGGCTCCTGGTGGTGCCATGTGAGAATGCAGCGGTGATACTCAGGGCGTGGGTCTAATTTCACATCACAAGACAGCTGCAGAGAGAACACACGAACACACACACACACACACACACACACACATCCATGTATATAATATCACGGTTGTATCCATGTCCTATTTTTATTACTGACAAAAACCACTGACAAGATAGATTAGATTTAAATAGATTTAGAATATAGATTTAATAAATAGATAGATGTGCAATATGCATTGCACACAATACATATATGAATAATATTTTGTCAGGAATGTGAATATGTGTTTGAGTAGGAAACTCAGCAGAGCTCTGGTTGGTCGGAGTTCTCACCCTGGCTTTGATGATGGTGGGCCGAGGGTCCAGGATGCCCTGCATCTTCCTCAGGGCAGGGATCACAAAGAGGTTACAGGTCACCACTGCAGACACAGGGTTACCTGCCGCAGAGTGGAAGAGCAAGAGTCCTCTGTGAACTATACTTGTCTGGGACACACAGACATAGATTCTCCCTAAGATCGTGCACACATACATGCAAACACCTACACGCACAGAAACACACATACATGTAAACACACACACATACACAAACATAAAGTACACACATTCATGCAATAATACCTGGCAAAGCAAAGATGAGTTTACGAGCACCATCCATGTCCAAAGTTGCAAAAGTTGTGGGTAGCCTACAATTGACATATAAGGCCACAAACTGATGACCTCCAATTGGATAAGTAGTAAACACTGGCATATATCCTGTGCACTGTAGAAGTTGCCTATCTACATAGAACCACATTGAGTAAAATTGAATTTGCACCATTCCCATAACCCAATCATCCATTCTGCCATTTCTAATACTGTAGAATACTGAGCCACATCATTCCCCTCTCCATTACCCTGGTTTCATGAAGACTCGACCAAAATGAATCTGGGCGTGCAGGTCGATGTCCAGCACCTGTTTCAGGTAGTCCTGTGTAAGGAAAAGTAAAATAAAAAGTAAAGTTGAAAGTCTTATTTGAACCAGATTGGCAGGATTGCTGTGTCTCCTACCCAAATCATAAACCCTGAACCCTATACAATATTTAAGTCAACTGATGACTTTGAGATTTCAAGGTTTTTGGGTGCACTTAAACGGTCACCATCAACAGTAGGCATTAACGATTGTTTACATGCTAAAATTACAATTAGAAAAAACACTCAATGTACAAAATACCTCTGCAGATTTGCACATCAAACACAATAACTTTATGAAAAACTCTACAAACAGTAATTTCAATTGAAATCACACTATCCTCCAAAATACCACACACATAACTGGCTACACAATTACGTTTGAACACACACAAGGGCACGAAACACGATAAGCATTCATACACATTGAATACATAAATAGATCCATGACGATTCAAATATACACAATCTTGTTTTGAATGAATTAAATATTTACACAAAAATATGCAAACTGCAGACATACAAAAAAAAACGAATTAATCTGTCTCTGTGGGACTTTGTGTGTAAAATTATATATTTATATATTATATTATAATTATTAAATATATATAATATTATAATATATTATATTATAATTACTAAGTGAAAACAAAACGTTCTTTACACCAATTGTCTTTCTAACACTCCCACCACATTTCTGATAGCCTCCTGTATCCATTCAGTGATTTAACATAAATGCTGATTCAACTGTACCTTCTCTCCCATGGATACGCCCCCTGAGGTGATGATGACATCAGCCCGACTGATGCCTTCGTTCAGTGCATTCAGGAGGTCGTCAGGACTACACAGGAACAGAGACATCAGTTGTTACACTACATCTCACTACTTACTACTACTAGGATACACTACTTAGCATGTGTTTTCGTTTCAAAGGGTCAGTTGGTATTCATGTTATACTTGTGTGATAATTATGTCTTTACAATCCTTCCTGTTTCGAAGCAACCCATTACATTGTTACCATAACCATAATATCAACTGTTGTGAAATGTTGCTTTTGGTCTTGTTTGTCAGTGTGAAAGTTTTGCATTGAATTAGGTGAATGTGTGCTGAGTTTATAAGTCAGTCCATACTTGTCTCCGACTATTCCTAAGTTGATGGTAGGGTATCCATGCTCCTGGATGGTGGCTAGCAGGGTTGAACGATTGCTGTCCCTGATCTTCCCCGGGTGCAGGTCATCCTCTGGATTCAGCAACTGGAAACACACACACAAACACATACACACACATGCAAATACACAAACACACCCACACCCACACAGCCGTGCAAACGCAGAATCATTACAAAGCTCTGTAAACCGCTATTACTAGATCTAGGTTTTCATCAACTTCTCAAGATTTTAATTAATGTTGCTCCTTTTTATCTCCTGTCTTTTATAGCCTGTAGGCTACTGTACTTTTGTGTTTTTCCTCTCTTAACATCATGTTTGTTTCTCTGTTTTGTTTATTATTTTATTGCTTTTTATATTTAATATTGTCTGTAATTATGCTCCCTTGCATAATATATTTTTAACGTGTTTAATATAGACCAATATTACAGAAATATATGCATCGTCATGACATTTGAAAACTGTGTTAGTGAAAAAAAAACTTTTTGACACGAATATGTTATTTTATCTGAGCAAATTACGTTGATACAGGATTTAATCAGGTTGCTGCTGGGCTTTTGTTGAGACTACTAATAAGCAGTAATAGAGCAAAGTGTCATTTATACCAATAGGTGGCAGTAATGTCGAATAAACGCAATCGCCATCAAAATCGGAAGAAGAAGAAGATACAAACAAGAGGGGACATGTCTGCCTTTAGCCAACATAACTGGAGATACGATGAGATTCAGGAACTTTTATCGATAAGGGCTGACGACGATATTATCAGCCGAGGTAGTTGAACTGCAAGAGATGCAGTTGTTTATGACCAAATCACTTGTCGTCTTCGTGATCGCGGTCTCAGGTAACCAACAAGCTAAAAATGCTCAAGAGGCAGTTCCTTCAGATCGTAAACAACGGTTCAAATGGATATGAAGCTAAAGGATGCCCCTTTTTTAGTTTATGTGATGCTATATGGGGTTCAAGTCAGTCGACATCTGCTGTGGCCGGCAGGAAGAAGTCAACTACTGCCTCGAGTACCCCGGAGACGCATCCAGTTTGCAAAATTGAAGTAACGTTATCCGGCGACGAATCAGATTCAAGCACAGGGGGTGCGGTAAAATTGGTTAGATTGGATATTCGACAGACATTCACAAGTCGATTTACAAACAAAACATTTGGAAAATAGCCCTACATGGCAGTCCGGGTTCTCAGTGTTTCTTACGGTCATGAATTCATGTCATTATTAACACCATTCACACCACCAAGCTTTGTGAAGAGGATTCCAGTCTTACATTCTTAATAACGCTGTAACGAAAAACTTTACAGACCTGCTGAAAGCTTTCTAACGTGCCTATAGCAGTGTAGTACCTTTCACAGCAGTTCATTTTTCTAAATAAAAGTTGTCTTGGTTATTACACTGTAATACATTCAGGTTTTTTGTAGATAGCATCAAATGACTTAAACCATCTTTTTTCTCTTGTAGAGCACATCATATCTTAACTCTTATTTAACTATCACTCCATTTGTCAATTTAAGGCAACTTGCAACTTTTCTTTTGTAATCACATGCAAACTAAAAACTTTAGAGACAAACTTTAAACTCGATGAAGAACTTATAGATGCGTACTACTGTTCACAGCAGTTCATTTTCAAATAAAAGTCCACCTTAATTGTGTCATAAAAGAAGAGTTAAGATATGATGTGCTCTCGAAGAGAAAAAAGATGGTTTAAGTCATTTGATGGTATCTACAAAAAACCTGGACTGGAATATCCACTTCACAAAGCTTAAAGTTAGAAGTGATGTAAATTGAGTTAATAATGACGTGAATTAATGACATTATTAGGGTGAGAAACACAGAGAAACCAGTCTGCAATTTGGCAAATCTGAATGTTTATAAACCGATTTATGAATGTCTGTGGAATATCCAATGAGGAAATATGGGGTTTGGGTGAAATAAACAGCCTATAAAGTTACACTGCTGACTTGCTGGGCCCTCACAAGTAAACCTGAGCTTCACTTTATGATCGACAACAGCACCAAATTTGGGAATAGCAGCCCAACCCTAGACAACTAACATTAGCCTACAGTAGAAGACTATGTACCTGTAGTCTGTACTTTAATAGATGGGTGTTTTGAATTTAAAGGCATGTTCATGGCCAAAAATGCTTGAGTTTTACTGCAGTAGAGATCTAAATGCAGTATAATCGACATGAAAAAAGAATTCATGAAAAATATAACGATATACTGCATTTTACGGCTTTGTACAGCACATACACGAATACATTATATTGCATTGAACAGCATTAACACAAAAAGCTTGGGCTTGTTCATAGGTGTGTGAACACAGTGTGTGATTTTGTTGATGCCAGCCAGGGAGTTCAACATTACATAACAAATTGTTCTAAATGCTGTGAATCCCATTAAATTATACACAGGCTATAAAACACCTTGTGTGAAGGCTACATACTGTGATTTAGTCTGTATTTAAACAGCTGATCTGAATGACTGAAATCATGCCCCTGCAAGCATATTGACCGATTCCTTTTCATACTATAAGAAGTCTAATATTAGGCCTTAATGTACAAGGAAGCGGTGCAACAAATCACAGCTGAAGCTTGTGCGGGGGGTAGCCTTTAGGGGAGTATATGAGCACACACCCACGCACAATTCTATGAAAAATAGCATCTTCTTTTGATAAATGACTAAAAAACCCTATTAACTGACCGTCCCCATTTCTGATGTTCCGATTATGATGTTACAGAGCAAAGTAACATTTCTTTAAGGATGATCTGAAGAACCTTAGGAACATTATGATAGGGTAGGGTGAACTGACTTATGATACTTCTCACTTAATCTACCTGAGTATGTGCTTTGTAGTATGAATAATTTTCACCTTTTCACCTTTCACCACTTAAGAGTTTCAGGGTCATGTCTGAATGATCAGTTTAGTGTAATACTGTACCTAGTGTATAACACTTAATTACAGGTGAGGTTATATCCAGAGATGGTTGGTGTTCTAAAAGATCTTTGGTAATAACTAAAAGCTGCTTTGGGAGGCATTAAGGTAACCTACATAATCATTCCTTTGTATCTAAATCAGTGTAAAACACTATTCAGATGCAGGAAACACTTCTTAGGCTAAAGATTTTATAGTCACGCTCATTATTGAAAACAGAAGAATTTGATACACTTGTGTGCATTACAAATACAGCTAATTCTTGAATCAGATGAGCCATTTTTTTTTTTACTTAGATACCCGTAACATGTAATTTAAAAAGTGCTTGTTCACCCGTAAATGTAATTAAACAACTTTTGTCTGTTTTGTTTTGCTCAGGAGATTTGGATTCAGTGGACCAAGGAGGCATCTCCGATAGACAACTTTCAACTCCTATACGGTCTTAGCACAGAGCTCCCGATGCTGCTCCACTGTTACATTCTCATGGTCAGTTGGGTAGAAATGTTTCTTTTTAGTTTCTCCATTTAATCTTACCATGGCTCTTCTTGATCTTGCATGTTTGTTTCCTTCCAGATAAAACATCCATTAGTACTGAGGAGTTTTGGAGTGATCAAGAAATACAAGTAATGTTGGCCTTAATTAAACAGCATAAGAATGAGACCTCCAAGTGATGAGCTGGGAAGAACCAGGAGATTTTTCGGATGTTGTCTGAGGGCATGGCTGAGAGAGGCTTCAGGAGGAGTGAAGGGCAAATTCGGACAAAGTGGTTCTATTTGAAACGGTGCTACAAAGCTGCAGTTTCCAACCAGACTGATGGTAGCGGGCCAGGCCAGTGTTCGTTTTTCAAGGTCTTAAAAGAGCTTCTTGGTGACCAAACCGTGACATCATCTAACAGTGGCCAAAAGGTGAACGACACAGGCTTTGATAATGGTGCACTCACAATGTAGGCAACATTTATAATAGCCACATTGACTCAATTGAAAATATTTTCTGCTTTCTTTTGTTTGTTTTGGTGTACTTTAGAGTGTTGTAATTTGGTGGATCCTGGGAACAGCTTCTATAGGCCTTCAACTTCTGGACCTCTCCTTTGTGATTTTCGTGATGCTACTTCACAGCAATCCTTCCGAGGTCAGTAATGATACTCCTTCTCTCCCGACTGTTCCTGATTTAAGCCTCAACGTTAAGTCTCACTGTATATTACCACACTTTTCTTAAACTGCAGAAAATCCGTCCAGAAAGCGCAGGCGGCTCAGCAAGGGAGCTTCATCAACAAGGCACTTCCTAGAGCAGCTCCAGTCCAGACAGCAAGCATGGTTTGCTGCCCAAATGAAGCCCTTTCACCAGCGTGAAGAACGGATGCTGACCCTCCTGGAGTCTCTGGCACAGAGCTCCGAGAGGATGGTGAATGTGATGACCGACTGCTTACAAAAGATCAGCCAGCAGCACAACCAGCATCCCCCTGTCCTGAGACACCATCAAAACCCATCTCGTCTGAGTTTAGCCCAGGAAGGATCCTTCCAGGATGAAGACTTCTTTGGACTTGTGTGATCTGTGAACGCTTCAGTCCAATCATTGTGCCACAGGCTTAATACATGTGCCTCACTTTTTGCACTTGAGTTATTTTCATAGTTTTATACCGCAGTGAAAAGAAGAATTGAATGCTTCAACATTGTTGTCAATAAAGCTATTGGACTACTGACATGAAATTATGACCAGGAATTTGTATTAAGTATCTAAAGATGTGTAGAGAGCAGACAAAATGAAAGCTGTCTGTAATAAAATGGCAGTGGAAAAAATATTAAAAACACCAAAAAGCAGTAAACCAAAGTGGGGAAAGACAAGGAATCAGCTGTAATCTATGAGTAGTCTGAACCTAACTCTGATTGAAATGTATGTTTTGATTGCTCTGAAAAAATGAACAGCAGACTAAATACTTGTTTAGCACCTTTACATTTCTTTGACATCTCAAGGGAAATCAGTACTATGGTTTGATTGTTCGGAAATTAAATATACCAAATCACCTCTTTTAATTGAATGACTTGTTTAATAACCTATAGGGTCTTCTATGTTAAACTATATTATAAGGTCCGCCAGCTGTGTTTCTGTACATTGAGAAGGAACATAACTTGAATGAAGTAGACTGTCTAAAATCTCAATGGTTGCCGTTTTCAGACGACATAGGTGGTACTCAAAAAGAAAAATGTCAAGGTTGCCGTGTGTGTTTAGCATTCGCTGATACCAAAGATTACTAAAATGTTTTAAGGTGACCTTCTAAATATATTGATGGTGACTGGATGTACTT
The DNA here is from genome assembly GCA_017657215.1 of Limnothrissa miodon. Lineage (NCBI taxonomy): Eukaryota > Metazoa > Chordata > Actinopteri > Clupeiformes > Clupeidae > Limnothrissa > Limnothrissa miodon. The sequence goes on from JAGFZM010001480.1 coordinate 875,158, forward strand.
TATGCAACTTCTGGAGAAATTGCAGTAAAGTGCATTGTTTCCTTTGTTCCATTAATGCAACAAAAAGCCTGTTACATTGTTGCAACCATTGGTACATTTTTGCAACAAAAAAAAATCTCCCAGTCCCGTTAATAGAACACCATTGTCTGAAATTGACTGTGTTCTACCCTTAACTTAGATAAGTTGATGCATACCTCTCTTGTTTAACTCGGGAAGAACATTGTTTAATATTTTGGATACCTTGGGTATTCAGCTTCTCTTCCCACAAACCTTTTCATTTCCTGAATGGTTAACCTGCAAAAACTCCTGTGTGTGCCTGTTTTTATATATCCATACCTAGATCTTTTATAGTCCACTAAAGATCTAGTTGGGCTTTAATATACTTTAGTATACATTCCTTCAAAATACAATTAGATTTAAAGTGGTTCCTATCAATTCCTAGATTTACAACCTTTTCTTGGTGAGTTAAGTTTTCTTTGTGTCATTTCACTTTTAGTCCAATATGTTTTTGTATGCATTCAATACGTATTTTCACTGCTGTATCTGTGCCTCAGTAAAAAAAAAAATGTAATTTGAAAAACGATTAAATTCAGAACAGGCCGTTGGTACAGAACACTGAAGGAAAAAAGAAAAAGACTCAATTCTTCAGTCTTTACGCCAATTGCTTATTGTTTACACAAGATTCACAGGCTAATTGCTGGCCACATAATCTTCAAGAGCTTTCCAGACTCATTCACCCTCTGTGTCCAAGTCTGTGTGGTCATGTGCGGTGGCCAAGCAGTTTGTGGGCGTATCCCAGCTTCCAGCGTCATTTTTCTTCTTCAGAATCAACCACTTAGTTTTCAGTCTTCTAAAAGCAGTTTCTGTGATTGATTGAGATGGGTGTGGGATGTGTCCACAGGATTGTCCTGAATGTACATTGTTTCCTGCAGATCATTAAACAGAACAAGTTTGAGTGAAATCACCAACAGCATTACACAGATGAGCAACAGGCTCTACAGTAATAGCCTAACCTTTGGAAGGGTGTGGATATTCCTGTAGAGCTGCAACTGTTTTAAGCCATCAGCTAATGTTTATGTTTATGTACTGTGTATGTATATGTGTATAATACCAGTTTAATACAGAAACAGAAATAGCTATCCATCTTAGAATTCAAGATGTTTCACATAAAGACTAGTAAACAATTGGAAATTAACAACCTCAAACTTACCAGTACCGGGCATGGCTGACACTCTGAAGGATGTAGAAAAGATTCATCCAACTGACAAGGTTTCTTCTGAGGACATGGGGTCAAAATTGAGATATCGACATCATCTACTACTTGTGGAAGTAGATGATAGGCCTCCTCCAGATTTGGAAGATGAAATGCTTTTACGAAACGTACACAAATCCATGTATTGCAGCGGCCTGCACCTCTCTAAATCATAATTCGATACCTCACGCATGTTCTAAATCTGCAGAGCTCTGTATAGTAAAACAAGAGGCAGCCCACCAGCACCTGGTCTCAATTTCGTTACATCTTTCATTTTGCTACAAAGTTTCATCTACGTCGGAACGTCGTTTTTTTTAAAGAATAACCTGTGCCTCTATCCTTTAGTAGTGTTGTGAGGACAGAGGCAGGGATTGTTTATTAAAATGCATGGAATCGCAGGTGCTTTTTAAAAAAATAATTGCTGTTTCTCAAAGTCTTTTTTATTCTAGAAAAAAGTGATATCGTCCACAATAGTAAAAAATAGTATACCAATTTTCCACAACTTTCCTAAACTAAAAAGCTACATTTCTATTATATCTAATCAGGTTCTATCTATCATACAAACCTCCCTAAACCCTACTACCATCTGGGTCACAGCACCTCTGTAAAAGAGGCCACCCTGCCCTTGCCACTACACCAAAAAACTTTGGCTCCCAGGTAGCTCACTGACACTAATATTAGTTACTAATGGCCACAAAAGTCCACTTGTGTCCACCAACATTAATTAATTTCAGCTGTGACTGTACCTTTGCTGTTATCTTGGTAGAATAAAGAGAGAAATGTCAGTTCATGACACTCATAATCCTTTGCGTACTCAAGTTGGACTATTTTAAAATGGCAGTGGTACCCTATCAGAACGCTAAAAAGCTTCTCAGCATTATTTCTAACCAACCTGCATGGTAGTGTTCTGTCAAGGAAGCATTCGCAACATTGAGAAACAGCCAGTGACAATCAAGTCAGAGATGTTTTATAGTTTTTACAACTTGATTTATGTGTGCATCACCGTTTAATCCCATAATGGAAGCAAGCCTATTTATTGAGTACACTGACTTCAGTATATCTTTGGCTTACAGCATCGGCATTTTGTGTACCATGGGCCCTATATATATTTTTTCTTTGGCATGATCCCTCATTGTTGTCTAGGCTACTATTTTGGTCTCTAAATCTCATTACACTCATTGCTCCCAGCTATCTCTCTCTCTCTCTCTCTCTCACTCCCTAGTCTCTCACCTCATTGCCTGTGGACATGACGGCTACCACGGGGAACTTGTGCACCTCCACCTCAGTGACGCCCACAGTGGCCAGCAGGCCGATCTCCGAGGGACCCATGTGGGTGCCCTTGGCCAGCACACACTCCCCGCGCTTGATGTCGTGTCCAATGGGCCTGCAGTGACATTCAAAACCACATCACTGGAGAGGTCTAGAAAGTCAAGACCAGGGGCCGTCACTTTGTACTTTCTAGACATCTTCAGAACAATGTGTGACTATGTACATTTTACAAAACTAGATATGTTCTCTTTGGCCTTGACAGAGAGAGACCCATGAACACTGTCACAGTTGGACACAGCTCAGAAGAGAAAGTGAGGTTGATGAGCAACAGCGTTTGCGTATATGGCTACAGAAGCATCATACCTGATATCCTGTCCGGGACGCGCCTGCACCAATATGCGCACCTCCAGCTCCTCAGTACCCTGAGCACAACAAACACACAGCATGCTGACGTTTTTGACGTCCCACACACACTCTCTCCACACCTGTTAGGTGTGAGCTTCCCCTCTAGCCTTGTGGTTTTTAGTGCACTTACAGAATACTTCAAAACGGAAGCACAAAGCAACGGCAGACTGATGCCTCCAGATGCTGGCAGACTCAGAATACAAGAGGTCAATTTACTTTAAACAGTGCCACCAACATTTTGTCATTGGGATGTTGTCTTCTTTGCTCTACATAGCTTTTCATAAATCTCTCATTATTGAGGCTGGGCATAGGCTGCTGTCGGAATGAGCAGGAAGAATGACAGTGGAACTCAGACAAGTATGAGTGGTGGTGTTTCTACAACTACCCCGATTTCACACCACAGGACTGTGTCCTTGTGTGTCTAGATATATTTGGGTGTATACTGTAATATTATGTATACTTTCTGTAAATTCACGTCATAAAGAAATGGTTACTTTCCAAATTGGTTACCTACACCAAAGACATTTACTTACAAAGAACAACATTACCATCAAAGACAAATAAAGATAAAGATTTTGTTGAAATATTTTTTAGGTAAATATAAGTTCTGAATAATTAGCAATAAACCACCACATATTTAAATGTAAATAGCCAGTAACTATAAGTAGAGGAAGGGGGATAGGAAGGGGGCAGGATCTGTCAATTAATCTGTGAAGATGAGTAAAGAGTGTCCCAGTCACTGCAAACGGTTTAATGACTGGACTAACCAGTCGCTAAACAAACATTTGGCAGATAAATACTGGACAACAACAGGGCAACAGGAAGTTATGACATTTTTATCTGTGCAAAACTCTGCCTGCTCTCCTGCCATCCTGTGTTTAAAAAAAATATCACAGCCCTTTTTTTTGTAGAGGGCTAAAAGCTTTAAAAGCCACTTGGGAAAAAACCTACGACATCGGTGGAGGTCAGGCACCACTGGCCGGCCGTCGGAGACAACTCTTGGGGCAACTGCCCGAGCACGCAGGGGGAGATTCCAAGATTGGAAGAACAGAAAACAGGATTACAAATCCATATTACAGCAGAAACATGTTTTAGACTACATGTTTCTAAAAGCCACATACATCAGCAGCTACTATTAATGCCAACCCGTTATCTACTTTACAAGCAGTCATGTTAGATCAGTAAACGACCTGGTGTCCTTCATGATGGATAAAAGCTGGTGAAATTGAAGGTCATGATGACCTTGGAAACAAGCAAAATTCAGTTGTTTTTTAAATGCAGCTGCTGCAGGTCCATGGTGTTGTTAGACTTCAGCACAGGCCTTATCAGCTGTAAAGGGAAAGAGTGCAGAAGTTGCTACGTAGATGACTCTGCAAAAGTGCAAGAATTTACATTTTTACAGACTGGTGTTTTAAAAGACCCCTGGCCGGTCCTTGGGCCACAACAGTACCAAGGGCTTCTTTGCCAATTCCGTGGGTTTCTTTTTACAGGTCTGGTTGTGCCAGTGATGATCAGCTAAATATCCTAAAGAGGCCTTTTAAAACAACTTGGCAAAGCACATGGCTCTGCTTTCCGAGTCCGGCAAAAACTAACAGCACATATAGAGTTCTCTCCAGACATTTGTCTGTGTCTGATGGCTGTTTGTGCTCATTTTGCATTTACATTGTATATTATACAGGTTACACTTAACATCCCTCTATAGCGTGTATCTCTTATGCATGTAAAATGTATGTATTTTTAAGTGTTTCAGGGGATGTGTTTTTGAAGATGTCTCAACATGTACAGTACAGTTCATTCCCCCCCTTTTTGTCACCTTTTACGTTAAGCTCATGGGAGAACATTTTAAATTCATACTATTCACACTACTCATACTTACTACTCATACTGTTCATACTTTTTCCGTTTCATGTGTATGTAGCTAAAACATGTCTTCCTCTAGCAAGTTAAAAATCACACAGCCTGATTATACTGTATATATGTCAAAATGAGCACACTAGTGAAACAGTGCTTTGAACTACATCGCCCTCTGGTGGGCAGAAGTTTAAGGACTCCTGACCAGTGGCTTCATCAGTGGCCTTCAGTCATCTTCAATAAATACTCTTTAAGTGCATAATGAGTACATTACAGTAGACCACATCTACACATGGGCCTCCCTTGACCACACCAAGAAGTCTTGTGTGTCTCGGGGGCTGTGGACTCGCAGAGCCCGATTGGCTCCTGTGCTGTCCGTGTCACCGTGAGGTCATGCGGGGGCAGGGGGGGACTCACGTCCTCAGACTCGCGCAGGAGCTCGGTGTCCTCCACCTGCACCACGGCGTCGGCACCGCAGGGGATGGGTGCACCCGTCGTCACCCGCATGGCCTGGCCAGGCATCACTGTGTGGGTGGGCTGGAGGAGTTGGGTAAACAAACAAGCAAACAAACAAACAGAGCCACGTAAACAGAGACACACGCACAAATAATCGGGGCGTGGATGTTGACTTTTACTGTCACATGTCACATGAACACAAACAACATTTCTATATAATTTACACTCACACGCACGCGCACACACAGACACACACACATATGCATACAGACACAACTGAAACTCCTACCTGCTCTCCAGCTTGTGACTCTCCAATAATGAAGCGGTCCCCAGGGCCGTCAGCCGCTGTAACACACACACACCATTTAAAAAAACTCAATTTTAAGTTTCACTGGTTACATGGGTTAATAAGGTTATATGCTATATGCTTCCAGTGCGAAACACACACACACACACACACACACACACACACAC
>JAGFZM010001482.1:0-17340 GCA_017657215.1 Limnothrissa miodon
ATCTGTTTGGAAGCACTGTGAAGGACGGCAATAGAATCCACTGTGCCTGGGTTTAGCCTATTTCGACGCACTTCCAGCACGCCACCTGCTGAACTGAACGGGCGCTTGCTCGAAGCGCTGGATGCAGGAACGTAAAGCACCGCTCTTGCCAACATTGAGAGGAGAGGGAAATCATGACAAGGAGCCTTCCAAAAGCCGTAGAAAATCTCTAATGCAATATGCCTAATTCACTGCGTTTTTACTTTTTTTGACCCGACCCGGACCCACCCGCACCGACAATACTTCTACCCGTAACCGCCCGACCCGCGGGTAAACCCGCGGATATCCGCGGGTTATGGGTTGACCCGCGCAACACTAGTAATGTGCTAATAAATAACATTGAATTGAATTGAATTCTACCTCATCACCATGGGTGGGGCATGATCAAATTTGGTTCCGCTGCTTAAAAGAAAATATTCTTTTCTACAAATATGAAATATAAAACTGTCAAACATTTTATGAATTTGTGATTGGTCGAGACACATTCTGCTCACTACTGGGAATGGATCATAGATGACTCTTTAGAGCTGGTAAAAACTCTCTCTATATACGGTGATTTCACTTAGCCTGCTGCCGAACCATGGCCCACAATGCTCTACCAACCCCACTCCCACTCGTGTTGTGTTATATTGCTAAAAATGTTTCTCTTTGTCTTGGCGATCATCTGCTAGCTCCCTACTTCTCCATGGCTCTGCACATGTGTCAGAATAGAGTGAGGGGAGAAGCTGTTTGCCGAGACTTTTTAAGTGCCCCTTTGAAGGACGGTCCATTTATGCAGAGACCACCTACAGACACCTGTTTCTTTTCCTTCCTCCTCACTTTCTCTGGGCTTTCATTTGAGAACAATTTGCCCGCATTACGCCATCAGAATTATGACAGTGATGTTTAGGAAAGTGTTTTTTTTTTTAAGCATCTCCAAAATGTCACATTTGGTGAATGCTGAGATGTCATTTGTCAGTGGCTGCAACAGGCACTATGTGTTTTACTGTCAAAAGTGCAGCGATTTGTGTTTTGCTTTTTTTTTTTTCTCTCTCCCTTCCGGCCCTTCCGTGGAGACCTTTCACACACCACCAATTGTACCGCCCACGCAGTCAGTCAGAAATATACCTGATAGCAGTATGCTTGCCTGCTCCACGTCTCCCTCCCCCCCCCCCTCTCTCTCTCACTCGTTCTCTCTCTCTCTCTCCTTCTGTATGTGTCTATTTATTCTCTGCTCTCCCCCACACACTCTCTCATTCTTTCCTGCAGGAAAATGGAGCCCACAAAATGGGTCCGCTCTCATCTCCTAGCCTCTCATTACTGGGCCTGCATTTCCAGGGCCTGTGCCTGGGCTCTTCACATTTTCCCTCCAACACCCTAATAATGTGGCTCTCTCTTCTCTGCACCTTCTCTTCATTTTCTTTTCCTTTCTTTCTCTCTCTCTTATGTGTCAGTGTCTCTCTCTCTTTTTCTGTATGGACCACAGTGTCCTGATGACGGTACACAGGTCATTCTTCGGACTGAAAAACGGATCATTGTGTGTCTTTGAATGGCTGTGTCGGTGTGTTGTATTATACAGTATGTGTGTGTTTGTACCCCAGGGATGGGTTATTAGTCTTAAATGATCCCTCCCCCCCCTCCTCCTCTCCCAGCTTAAATGAGTCCATGTAAAAAGGTTATTATGTTTCCTTTTGAAATCGCACGCTCTCGTCTCCACTCCTTTTTATGTTCAAATGGAACAAAATGACCTCCCTCCCTCCCCTCCGTCGCTCTTTCCCTCCGACTCTCTTAACCCCCCTCACACCATCACGCTCCTTTGTTCTTCGCTGCCCACCACCTTCCACCCACCCCCCCTCCACCCATTTTTCCATCTCCTCCTTATATTGGCTTTGCACTCTTCCTCCTTTGATATGCCCTTATTTTAGTTTCCTGTGTTACGCTACCATCTTCCTTCCTCAGTCTTTTACTTCTGCTTCATCCCCCCCCCAACACTTCTGTTAGCTCTCTCTCCTTTCTTCTCGCCCTCGTTCCTCTGTGCTGATTGTGCTTTCGTAGCTGACAAGATGGTTGCAGAAAATAGTTCCTTTATACATTGCCATGGCACAGCCTTGTGACTCATTTCTATATATTTGTTTGTCTGTTTGTTTTATTGTTTTTCTCTCTCTCTCTCTCTCTCAGAAAGGGGAGCCCACTGGTATGCTCCAGTCTGAGGAGGGCCGGGACCGTTTGATGTTCGAGGTGCCCCTGAGTGACTCCGGCTCGGCTGGCCTTGGCGTCAGCCTGAAGGGCAACAAGTCCCGCGAGACGGGAGAGGACCTGGGCATCTTCATCAAGTCCATCATTCATGGAGGAGCTGCCTATAAGGTGTGTGCACAGACAAACACACACACACACACACACACGAAAGTGATCTTTCTAATGATCATCTTTCAAACACAAATACAAGTGTGTTTTCTTTGCAATCTGCACCCCCCCCCACACACACACACACTCTCTGTCTCCCTTGTTTTCTTTTGGTAAACCTTGGTGAAACTTCACTTCTTTGACAACCCTTTCAGCAACAGAGGTCCTTCAAATCAACTTTCTTTAAAGCAAAACTAAACCTATGCACATTCAGTAAAGCATCAAAATCAGATGTTCTGTAAAATGCTCACAAACAGGTATGCGACTGAGGATGCATTCTAGACGTCTGTCTATTGGCACAGGAGACGCAGCCTGAGTAGAGAATAACTTGAGCCACAAACAGCCCTGAATAAACACCCACGTCCCAGTCTACTCGCAGTACTGACGACAGCTGCTATGGACACCAGTCCAGCTGACCTCCGACCCCTCACCCCTGACTCTAGCCCTAGCCCTCTCTGTCACGGTTGACCCCAATCAAAGGCAACCCTATTAGCTTTTGAAGAAAGATGTAGCAGTGAGTGAGAAGGCCCATTAGCTTTAGCATAAAAGCCCTCCATTGAAGACAGCTCTTTATCCCTCCTCTGGCTTTAGAGGCACATATGGCCACAGCGAGGTATGGATAGTTAGGACTCTTTGTGCAGTTCAACGGCAAACTCTGTTATTTAAGACCTATACATTTGTTGAAAATACTGTTCTTTTTCTCTTTCTGAAAGAAGGTATCTTGGGTAGAGAGTTTGGGGGAATATGGGATCTTTTCCTTCAACTGCACTTGTATCTGTGGAGCTGCTGTGTAAGATAGCTTTAGAGTGTGTGGTTGTCCTGACATAAAAATATAGTTACAAAATCGAAGGCCATTCTGAGTTTGCTTCACCAGGTGACACTCTTGCAAAAAGTCTGAGAGGAGTCACTCCACGGAGATGCGAAACCTTCGCCACCAGCACCATCATTCACTGGGCTCTTTGTAATTCCTATCTGTTGCCGTTTGATGCCCTCGCAGAGTGGTTTCAGGCAGCGCCCACCTGGACCATTTCCCTTTTCCGGAACCATCCACATGCCCCGCTCTGCTTTCATGCAATCCTTCCCCCCTCCATTACAGCTCAGCATGAAAGGTGGGTAGGTGGAGTGGCCGAGTGATGATAAGGGGGCGCCCGGAGTGGGCTCAGAGACGGAGCTGCGCCACAGGCCCCACATCATAAGGCACTCCAGCTCAAGTAGGCCTGTCGAGCGAGCTCCATCGGGAGGCCCCTATCAGGCAGGCAGGCTGCGAACGAGGGATGGGAATGAAGGGAGAGGAGAGGCCTCTTCAGAGTCCCTGCAGCTGTAATCTGGTTTTGTTTGCCCTCATCAGTCCTACACACACACACACACACACACACACACACACACACACACACACACACACTCAAGAGCAAGCAGGGGCCCCTGCGGGCTGCTCTCAGAGATAGGGGATGGAGCGGGAATAAGACAGGCACACTTGTGGAGGAACCTTTGGATGGGTCTCATCAACAGACAGCCAGGAGAGCAGAGGAGAGGGGCAAACAGAACATAATTTGCTGAGTGTGTGTGTGTGGCTAGTTGGCAACTGCAGATTTTATTATTTCCCTGAATTTTGACATCTAACTCGGCTTGGCATCTCTGTCTCCATTTTAATTATGTACACACACACACACACATACAGACAAAAATCTGCGTCTGTTATGATTTACCATCACACATGCACAACCCACATGTATACCCCCTTCTTCGCGCACACTCTCTCTCACTCTCTCTCTCTCTCGCTCTCTCACACACACACACACACACACAATCCTTCAGTCACATTAATGCTAATTAAATCTTTGAAGAACAGCGCTGATGAGTTGCTGATGTCCAGGGAGCGCTGCGGAGATGGACTCTCTCCCTGGTGAAAGACTCACTTTTAACTAAGAAGACCCTCTCTCTCTCTCTCTCTCTCTCTCTCTCTCTCTCTCTCTCTCTCTCTCTGTGTGTGTGTGTGTGTGCCATTATCTGTGTCATAGTGAAGGAATGAGGACATCTGTACTTACTTGTGTCTGCAGAGTTCTTCAAAAGCTTTAGAACAAACTTCTGGCAGAGTTGTTGTGCTGAAAATGTGTGTGGCTGAAAATGTACTGTATGTCCCCATAGAATCAGACTCAGAGTGTAATGAATAATATCCATTTTCTGTCTGTGTGTGTGTGTGTGTGTCTCACACTTCATGCCTATCTTCCAGAAGTGCTCCCTGAGACGGACAGCCGTAAGGTGAAGGCCACTCAATGAGTCAGGTCAAAGGTCATCCTTGACCCCACAGTGTGTGGGAGTGACTGCTGTGGCTCCGGCCACTAATCCCTGCCTAGCTCCTGTCTGCCTTAGTTCTGTCAGACACACAGACAGATGGACCTATGGACCTATGAACTGACTGACAGGCCAGTAAATAGACAGACAGACAGACAGACAGACAGACAGACAGGCAGCCAGCCTCGGGGAAAAGGGCTCTATTCCATAGCCACAGGTGTGTTTCCCTAATGCAATTTAACTCCCCAGCCCAGGACCACCCCCTCCAGGCCACTGATACTGGATCTGAATAGAACCCAGAGCTTTCTCTGGCCTGGCTACTAGATCTCAGCACGGCCCCTGTCCATCAGACAGAATTACCAGCCTTCGCCGAGAGCGACTAAATTAACTCCATATGGGAGGCTTCCCAAAACACTGTATATGTATGTATACTCACTGTTTATATACGCTCCTCTACCAAAACTACAGCACACCCTGATCCCCACGGCCCTTAGACTGTAGTCTTTACAGTGTAGTAATTAACAGTGCTGGCTGTGAGTTTGTTTGACAGAAGCCGCATGAAAACATCAGGATCAGTTTTCCGAAAGCATTATGTGTATGTAATTTTCCATACCTTCAGAAGGATGTACTTTTATGGTATGGAATGTGTGCTATAGTTATCATTTTATTCTTCACCGACATTGGAGAACCAGTGATTTTATATGGTATTATAGAGAAGGTGTTTACTTGAAGGAATATCTAAATGGGCCATTAGGGTTTTAATTGCGGTCATTAACAGATGGGAGACATTAATATCACCATTATGTCAACAAGTTTGTTATTTTGTTGTTAACTGCAGTACATCAACAGTCTGTGTATGTTTAGTCGGTTCATTCCGACAGTATTTAATAAAAAATAATTCTTTCTATCTCTTTTTCTCTACCTCTCTTTTTCGTCCCTCTCTTCCTCTCCATCTTTCTGTCCCTGCAGGATGGGCGCTTGCGTGTGAACGACCAGCTTGTGGCCATCAATGGTGAGTCGCTGGTGGGCCGCACCAACCACGACGCCATGGAGACGCTGCGCCGCTCCATGTCCATGGAGGGCAACCTGCGGGGCACCATCCAGCTGGTGGTGCTACGTTCTCTCCACCCACCGGCCTCTCCTTCCCAGGTAGGCTTCACCACCACCACCGCCGCCCACGTGTCAACACACCACCAACCCCCTCCGCGTCCGCCTCCACCCCAGTGGTCGCCGACGCCAGTCCTTCTTCCCCACCTAGCTGTGGCCGCGCTCCACAAGGACCTCCCTTTGCTCCGACGGCGGGCCACAGAGCCTGGTCCTGGGCCCTGGGGTAGGATGCGCTCAGGGCCCCAGTACAGACCCAGCACACACTACAGACTGTCAGGGGGTCTCTGAGTTCAGCCACAAGAAATTTAAATCTTTCAGTGTGTGTGTGTGTGTGTGTGTGCGCGTGTGTGTGTGTGTGCACACGTGAGTGTGTGTGTGCAATGCCTCTGTAGAGCAATGCCATTGAACCAGATGATCCCAGTTATCAGTTCCACCTCCTGGCTGTGTTCATTTAAAATCGGAACTCGGAATGCAGGGAAAGACTGTTTACTTTCCAGTCCTCAGCTTTGCCTGCGAGTTTGAAGCCCGCTAAAGAGGTCTTTAAAAAGCCATTTCACAGTCATGCCACACCTAGCAGATGCGCTGGCACAGGGACACCACTGCAGAGCAGAGGAGAGCAGGGCAGGGCAGGGCAGGGCACAGCAAAACCTTGGTGCAAAGCCGAGCGTTTGGCTCACAAAAGGTGGGCCTCTTCAGTCGGGGGTGGCAGAAAAATTCTGAGGTTGGAAAGTACATTTCCAGACACATCCTCGAGCGAAGAAACACACTGAGCCAGCTTCTTTTTAGCCATTAGTGAAGTCATTGGTGCCGATTAGTGAATCCAGATGGCGGAGGAAAAAAAGTGCAGAGTAGGACTCCCACCTGGACCCCTCCACGTCTGAGGCCATGAATGATTCCACAACAGCGCCTGCAGGCTTCCGCTTGTTTTTGTCACACGCACGACATGCGCTTCTGTTTAGCTTGCCGTTTTGAACGGTGTCACCTGGAGCATAGCCAAGCCAGCGCTGACATGCCCTGAATGTTCTGGAATCAGCAGTTGGTGTTTGTTGCAAACTCCACTGAAATGCAATATTTATTGGCAGTCGCTTCCTTTCAGGGGCCGCCAAGCTCCCAAAACCACTGTTTCTGGGTCTTTGTCTTACCTGACACACATGGTTGCTAATAGCGATCTGTTTCTCACTTATTTTTCACTAACTGCTTTTATTCTGCACTGTTGTCACATTTCCTTACCTGCTCTAATCAAAGCCTTAATCTTATCTAATCACAGGTGTCTCCGAGTGGCATACTAATAATGTTCGGCGCTCCTGACGCCCTCTCATGTTTTAAATATTTATTTCTGCGTTATTTAAATTGTATGTCTTTCTCTCCTGTCTGTTCCCCCCCCCCCCACTAACTGCACTTGTGTGCCTGTTCCTTTCCTGTGAAATAAAGAGAATGAAATCTGCATGCTTGACTTTTTCCTTAACTGGAGTTATATGTGTCTGCTTTTTCCTGTCTCAGCCTTGCCTTTCTATTCATTCTGTGTGTGTGTGTGTGTGTGTTTGTGTGTATGTGTGCTTAGGGGAGGAAAAGTTGGGCTTGGATTGTCTACGTGGCGTTATCTGCGCACATCTGCATAAGCCTACAGCTATCTGACAAATAATGGCGCGCCCTAAAGGTGACTCATCACGAAAGGGAGAAAAAAGATTCACGGTCTAACCGCTCCAAAAAATTGTCCGAACACACAGCTAGTCCAGAGGTCGCTCACAATGTCATTTTTTTACTGACCCAACCCCACCACCTCTATCCCAGAGCTGTCCTCTCAAAAAAAGGAACACTTCATGTGGCATAAATGATTGCCTCTTAAAACAGCGCTTCCATCTCCTCGTCTTCATTTGTCTGGTCTTTGCCGACTATTAGCATAATGGCACTCCAGTGTATCCAGCCATTATCTGATTTCTCAATTCCGCTACGAATCTGATTCATCTCTAATCCGGGCGAAGTGGAATTGCTTACTTAGTGGAAGAGGCACTCTGCGGATGCGCTGCGGTTAGGTGAGGGGGGTTGTGGTGGGGGGCAGAGACAGAGAGGGGTTTATCAATCATAGCAGTGCCTGTACAGTATGCAAAACTCCTGCCAAATTAAATGCATTGAAACTTTCCTGGGCTAACAGGAAGCTAGAGGGAAAAACACCCATATGGATTGATCTCTGGGGAGCTTGGAGGGGAAAATGGGTGGGTAGTTGATGCCGATTTTCTTTTAAAGAAAACTTTTTTTTATCGTATTTATCGAAAATGTGCCTGGACGCCTAACCTATTTCAAGCATAGAAGTAGAGGCCTGGGAGAGTAGCAAGTGAATGCTAATGGGCCTACAGCTGTAAGGTGTTATGGTAAGAGTAAAAATAAAGGATGCTAAAATATTGTTTCTTAGCTGACCGTACTTGTCGCACATAACTTCAGAAAGTCTGCATGTGTAAGTCTTGGCCATTTGGAGGTTTATTCATACCAGCTCAAATGAGGCACTGCTATTCTTCTATACTGTATTGCTGAAAGACTGAAAGCTAATTCAAATCTAAAAATGCTAACACCTTGGACTCCAAATGTGCTAGCCTCCAGGTTAACAAGCACTGCATTCTCCACACAGAAAGGATGTAAACATCTTGTCAGCCCGTGTGGAATGAGATGCTGTGACCAAATATGAAGGATGTCGGGAATGTTTCCCGACGGCCATACCTGAAAGTGTTTGGTCCTCCATTGATAAAGGCATACATGAAATATTATGGGACATTTCTTATGGGCATTAAGCCTCTGGAATGCTGATTTGTATTAGGTTTCCTGTGTAAAAGAATGAAACAAGCCTAGATTTAAGCATCCTGGTTGTAAACATTCCACTGAAATTGAAGTTATGGATCATTCACATACAATTCTCCAGAGATCTTTGGCACTGTTTGTCTGCGTATTTTGTTTACCTTACTTTAGTGCTGTCTTAATTGGCACATTGTTGCAGATGCACAGGTGCAAAGCATGTTTTGTTTTGTTGTGTGTGTGGGGGGTGGGGGGTGGGGGTGGGGTGGTGGGTAGAAAATGAAAACAAAATGTTTACTCAGCTTGCTTGTTAATTACAAGTAAACAGGCTTGAAGCTGAAGGGGTGAAGGCGGCGTGGCATGATGTGTTGTTGGGCACCGTTTTGACCACGTTGGCCAAAAGGGTCTTAAGCGGGTCGATTTGGGGCATCTAGAGCTGGACACACGGGCCAAGGGGTGGGATCAGTTGCCGTCTCACCTGTGTTACGTCTGTGATGTACTGTACATGTCTGCGGTGGTCCCACATGCATGTATGTGTCCCCCAACGGCGGCCCAACCCTTGCATGGAAAAAAAGCACTTGCTCTCGGTCCCCCCTCCATTCGCCCAGTCTCTCAAACGGGCCCTTGTTTCGGGGCTGTTTTGTGTTTGCAGAGGAAGCATCATGTCCACTGGGGCCCACCAACATTCAAGGTAAGTCTCTGCCACACCAATGGTCCTGTTCCAAAAAGTATCAAGAATTTCAAGGCTTTTTGCGGCTCATTCTCTCACTATCAGTTCTAGGCCTTTTTTGCACAACTAGAATGGTTGAAGCAGAAATGGACAAACACTTCTCTCAAAAATTCAGTAACGCTTTGGGTCAAGCTGTTGCAATAACAGACGAGTCATGACTGCCTTAATGATGAGTTTATACTGTAAAAACCCCTCATATCAAAACTAGTTCAGTTTCACAGTGGTCCCAACAGGCAAATATCTTAAGAGCAGCTTAGGATGCGCTTTGTGAAGGTTTTATCACCAGTTCAGTTTTATAAAAACTTCAATTTGGCACTCTTCGTTGGAGGGAAAAAATGACCTATTTTCCCTCAATTGTTATTTTCTCCTTGACACTTTATCCTTTGGGATGAGATATTGTTGCTTGGCAATCACGTTTTCTATTATTCTCCAGAACTCGGGTCAGTGTCCAACCCAGGGGGAAAAAACAACCCAAAAACAAATGCGTCTGACCACTGACGCTTCTTGTCCATTTGCAGATTAGCTGAACCCAAAAGCCAGAGTGCAATTACTGCACATCGCCCCTTATCAAGCGGCACACCTTTGTACACTTGTCCACAGCATTTGGGATTCGCCGAGGTCCAGCTTCTGCGTTTCAAAGAACTATGCCGTTTCAGATAAGCAGCCAGCATTTTTGTTGTTTCAGGAAGTGTTTTAAAGTGTTTGCCCTGATGGGGTGATTTCATGGTGATGTCTCAGGGTGAGGCCATTGTAATGTAAGTGATATGGGCTTCATTCCACAGGCAACAATTTGACTTTGATCAATCAACACAGTTAAAACATCAGTTGGCCGGCAACTTTACAGAAAATTAATTTCTCCCTCACTTCCCATGAATCTGTCACAGCAGATTTTGTTTTCATTGATAAAGCTCTGATGGATGCCTTGAGGGCGGGGCTTAAGATTGCTGAGAGATTGTGGGATGGGCTTGCGGACCCTCCTATAAAGTGTGTACAGGCACACATACACACATACACATACATACACACTTACATTTGCGTCCATTCACCACCACTTTCCCCTTCTGGCTCGGTCAAGATGAATGGTGATTGAGCAAGACAGTAATGGAGTCGATCAATGATGGGTGGCTTGTCATCTAAGAGGCATTCCTAATTAATCAAGTTTGGACGGCCTAATCAATACACCGTTAATCACCCAGACGGAATGGAGCGATAAGGGAAAAAAAAGGAGCCTTGCGAAAGGTTAGGTGTTTAAAAAAGCCACATCTCACTCCACCCATGCAAACATGATGAATAGAGATTCCCCATTTTCATCAGGCCGAGGTTCATTTACCATTAATGAATTATTGTTTTCCTTAATGCCGCCGTAGGCAGCGGAATGTTGCCGAGCTTTTGGATTTCTCGTGCTATGTTTTGTGTCTCAGCAGCTTGAGCAGAGAGAGAGAGATAGAGAGAGCAGAACAGCACAGCTAGCTAGAGTTCTCCCACTTTACCTGGGATTGGCAGGAGCCATTTTGTCTGCCCTCAGTAGCGCACTGATTTCTGCTGTGATACAGCCACGCTCGGCGCGGGGTTTTTGATTAGGCAGTGCCAGACAAAGAGAAAAGGAGGAGGAAAAAAAAACCACCGTGTGTGATCCTCCTACAACCAGCTGAAACACCGGGTGGGTGGAAGAAAGGGGGGTGCAGGATGGTGAGAGAGAGAGAGAGTAAGTGAGGGGATTGAACCGCAGCGAGTGATGGAATGAAAAGCAAATGAAAGGACGAAACAAAGAAGCGTCGTCGGCAGCAGGAGACGATGACTAAGAGATGGCACTGGCTTGCTTGCTCGTTTGCTCGTTCTTTTGGCTTTTCTAGTGTGCCACTCATTTTTTAGTGGGGTGACGGGAGCGGCACTTTGATTCCTTATCAGTTTCCATCCCCTCAGCAACCCCTGACTCCCCCGCTATCTCTACCTCCTCCTGTCCTCCTCTTAGGCACAATCCCACCCTCTGCCTCTCTTTCTTTTTCTTTTCTTCCCATTCCTTTATCCCTCTATTCTTTTCCTCCTTGCCTCTGTTTTTCTCTTTCGCTCCCCCTTCAGAGAAAGGCTCTCATGCTATCACTACCCCATCCCCGTCTAATCCCCGGCTCCTCCACGGCAGGGCTTTTACTCAGACGCTTAATCTGATTACACCGCAGAGGCCTCCTAATGAAAGAGAGCCTGGGGCTCGCCTGGAGGTGTCTGCCTCGCAACGCCCCCACCAGTCCCCCCCCCCCCCCCCCCCCCCCACCCCCACCGCCCACCCCCAACCCTGAGCAGGGGGGGGGGGGGGGGGGGGGGGGGGGAAGGGGTAGGGGAACACGTCTTTTGTGTTGGACTAGGGGCTATCACCACACAGTGATCAAACCGTCTGACTCACCAAATTTAATTTTGTATAAAAAAAAAAACCCCCCCCCCCCTTGACCTGGTTCAAATATCATACATCACAGTCAGTGATTGATTGAGGTTTCTGGTCTAGTGTACTGATAGTGCTGTTGAATGTTCTTAAGTGTGTGCCTTTGTCTTTGTGCCTTTGTCTTTGTGTGTGTGTGTGTCAATTTGTGTATTATGTGTGTCTGAGAGAAGCTGTGTGTGTGTGTGTGTGTAAAAATTTGTGTGTGGAAATATGTATATGTGGATCTGAGAGAAACTGTGAGAGAGAGAGAGAGAACATGTTAATATATGACGTGTGTGAGTCTTTGTGTCGATACGGCAGGCTGCCTTCCCCAGTAGATGCTCCCTCATGAGCGTCCCGTCACATGGCTGATCAGAGCGCTAACACAGACAGTCCACAGTAGCTCTGCTCATCTGCCACACGTCCTGCCTGTCTAAGAAATCTGGAGCTGTGTCCTCTGGGACTCTCTCTCTGTCTTTCACCCCCCAATCTCTCTCTCTCTCTTTCTCAAGCGCTCAAACTCACACACTCAGTTTGACGTCTCTCACCCTCTCTCTCTTGCACTGTGTGTTATTGTTTCAAAGCTGTAGTTCGCAACTTTTCAGTAGCACTTTATTTTGGGCATCACGCCTTGCCAATCTATTAATATCTGTTTGTATTGTTATCTATGGAACACATGCACTTAAGCCCATTTCGCTCTAAAGAAAGAAAGTTCATGTTTGATAAGACCCTTTCATAGCACCTCAGCTTTCTCACAAAGCTGTTTGTCGTTGGTGTTTTTTTGTGTGTGTGTGTGAGCAACAGCAGTAATCATCATGTCAGTCATTTGAAAGTGGATCTCTTATTCAGTGTAACTCTTATTGGATTTCGGTTTAGAATCTCTACTGAGCACTACAAGGGGATTTTAAACAGTCTGTTTTATCTACTATTCCATTTAAGAGTGAAATGATTTTTTTCGGAAGGTAAATAAGTAAACAAATGTTTGCTGTGATTAATAACCTTGTCACTGCAGTCTCACTAATAATGATGATCTAGATGGGAAAACTGGAAATGCAGAGTCAATTAGTGTAAATGAATTAAGCTGACTTGTCTGGCTGTATACTAAGTAAGGGATAACGGCCGACGAGTTGCGCCGTTCTACAAGATTAATGAACAAGGTGAAGGCAACAATCTTCTTAAGGCGCACTGAAGTTTCCCTCACCATGTTCATTAATTCTGTATAACGGCACACACCTTGAAAGCCGCTATGTCGCTTATCACTGGGTTGCAACTTGTGTAAGGAATAGACATCAATTCAACATGTACAAAAGCGTGCTGCTCAGTTATAAAGAAACTTTCAGTTGCTGTGCTAGTCAGCAGTGGTTACTAGTAGCTAAATCTATCGCTCCTGCCAAGTTCATCCACCGTTTACTATGATTGTTAGTTACTATTCAAAAGAGCATTGATTTAGAACAATAATTTGACTTTTTTTTAACAGTTCGTCTTAATGTGCGTTATACAGATTTAACACTCACCCTGCCAGCCAATCAGAAATCAGCATTCTACTTTTCCATTTTTGCTTCAGAACTGTTAAGCCTCTGTGGACTAATAGAAGTACTTTCCTAAATGTATGGTGAATTCCTTTTTTACAGTTAATGGCTTGCACTGTTATGCATATTAAAATCCAGGTGTTTAGATTGAAGGAAATGTGGAACTCATCCAAGATTACCATAATTAACCAGTCAGCAACAATTGAGGCTTCTGGTTATTCTCGTATTTAACGGAGATATTCTTGCATGTATCCTCCTTAGCTTGGAATAACCATTTACCTTCATTTGTATTTTTCCATTGTGTGGTGTTTTAGGGGGGAGGGAGAGAGGAAGAGAGAGAGGACATAAGACGTAGAGAGAAAGGGAGCATTGTTGACAGCCATGATGTGACTAGCGTGACGCCAACATCCATTAAGAGCCTTCCTCCTGCCTGATAACAGAGCACCTGAGACTTGGGTGTGAACAAAAGGGCTGTTGTGTGGCGATGCCTGGGCTCCAGCGTCACGCTGGTTTATTGTGCACACGCGCCTTCAGCCGCACTTTGAAGTGATGATATCCCAGCGCTTCCTGCCTTTGTCCGTCAAGACGCGAGCGCCCGCTTTTCTTTGCGACCCGAAAGCCACCGCCATACCTCTTGTGTAATGCCATCATAATATCACTTCAATTGGGAGGTGGTCCTGCTGTGCATTCTGGGCCCGAAGTGACAACTGTGACATTGCACTTAGCCGACAAAATAATGGATGGACACACACACACAAAGACACACTCCTAACTTAGTCACTCATACTTAGTTTGACACATTTTGGATTTGTACACACACACTTTCCCTCTCACACTCTTACACACGCACACACGTCTAATCCTGCACGCACACCTGTCTTTGACAGGAAAGAACCAGTTGTTAAGTTTGATTGGAGAGGAAAAAAGATGGAGTCACCAAGTGGTCACGTCTTCATCATCTTCCCTGTCTTCATTTTTTTTTGTCTCTGCTTTCTTTTGACGAGCCTCGTGCACACTCTTCCTCTCCTCAGTTCCTCCCCCTCTCGACGAGCCTCGACTGTCGCCCGGGGGACATCCCCGATCCCGTGCGGCTCCTACCAGGCAATTCTTGGCGCGGTTCTCCGTGCCGTCGTCTCATTAGTCCGCAGCATGCGGGCCCCCGTTTGACAGGCCTGTGATGTCCTCATTTGGCTGCTTGGAGGAGCGCGTCCACGCCGCATGGCCGCCCAGCGACGGGCTGGGACATCCTCACACGGCAGGGGGGCTTTAAAGCATGGGACAGATGACACGTGTGCACACATGCATTGAGGGGGAGAGAGGGAGGAAAAGAGAGAAAAAGGGAGAAATGGAGGTGACATATACATTACAGAGAGAAAGGACATTTACATACACACACAGACACAGAAAGCACACATACATTATTTACTCACTCACTCTCTCTCTCTCTCTCTCTCTCTCTCTCTCTCTCTCTCTCTCTCTTTCTCTCACACACACACACTTTACATGGATGCGATCTTGTAGATCTGCTGTTTTTTTCATCCTGCAATTTCCTCATTTTGCTTAAACTCGTTTGCATTCTCTCTCTCACACACACACACACACATACATCCACATGTCACTCATTGGCTCCTAGTTGCTGTGTATGTGAATGGCACCAATGCAGTATATGAGGGAGGTAGAAACGGGTGGCCACAGCACAGCTCCAGCCCTTCATTATACACTGGTGCGCAGCAGGGCAATGACGACGCCATCGGTTGCTCCTTTGTCAGTGTGCGTTACTATGGTCAGAAGCAGTTCCTATATAGCAGCTTTAATTTAGCCAGTGCTGACTCACACAGCAGGTCAGCACAGGACTCTCTAGCAGGGGAGACTTCTGTCTGGAGCCCCCACCGGCTCAAGGATGGCAACATGAAGGGGAGCATGGTGCATTAGAGCCCTTTTTGAAGACTCGTGTGTGTGTTTGTGTGGGTGTATGTCTCTGTGTCAGTGTGTGTGAAGTTACAGTTTGGAGTTAGGCTTTGATCCCTCTCCTCTCACACAGTCCCATATATATATATATCAGCCATGTATGATGCCGCAGGCTCTGGGCTGCAGTTTATTACATTTAGTGGCTTTATCCATTTGTCCGAGGCATTTCATAGGATTTGCTCAATTTAACTCGGTTATCTTCCCCGCGCTGACTTATTAATTACATGTCTGCCTGTAAATGGTACTCTGTTTATTTTCATCTCGGCGAGCACAAAGTAGTTTTTTTGCAGAGGAACTGGCCGCCCAAGTGATTTGTCCGTGTCAGAGGCCCCCGTGGAAATGGCGCTGGCCTTTCGCTGTGCTTTCATGAGTAGCGGCGATAGGTCTTTCGTCTCACACTCACTGTGGAAAATGTCAGACCACAGTTGTACCCAAACACAGCTCCCTCCCTCTCTTTCTCTCTCTCGCCCCCTCTCTCTCACTCATTCTCTCTTTCTCTCCCTCTGTCTCTATCTCTCTCTCTCTGTCCCCTCTGGTTTTTTTTTTTTTTTTTACTTTTGTGCGTCATAATGCATCACTAGAGTCTCCAGCACTTTGAACACTGCACATAATGGTTGTGTTATGGTGTAGAAAGGAAACGGAAGTGAAAATTAAACTCCCCCCCCCCCCCCCCCCCCAATTTGTCATTGTGTGTCAATGTGTTGATGTGGATGTAGATGTTACACACACACACACACACATACACACACTCACCCCCACTCTGTTTATGTTTTTGTCCATCAGGAGCCTGTTGAGTTGGTGTCCAATCAGAGTCTACCTCCAGAGGCTCCAGCCCAGCCCATCCTGCCGCCGATGATGGTCAACAGCATCTATGACAGTGCACCAGGTGGGACACTCACTCTCTCTCTCTCTCTCTCTCTCTCTCACATACACACAGTCAGGAGGGATGGTAAGCTAGCTTTCATATCTTTAAATCTCTGACACTTAATCTGTCATTCATAATGAAAGAGACAAAATGATCCTTTAGAAGTGATCTTTGGCTCACTATTCCTTTATAGGCTAATGCCAATCAACCACATCACTCAGTTCCCCACCAACCCATTCAGATATGTATTGTTCAGTGGTTTTATGTCACAGTGACAAGCAATGGCGACGGACCCCCAGCTCTCTGGGTCAGTGCTGTCTTTGTTCTCACAGGCTGCAGAGAGGTGCATTTGGGTTGGACAATACACGCGCAACCAAAACCAGACAGCCTTTTCATCACAGTGTTATTGTCATATGCTATTATCATTAATTATAATGATTCAGTCCTGCCCGTGTGTGTGTGTGTGTTCCATGTACGTAGCATTCCCCCAAAGCCGCCAGCGATTCCCAGCCAAGCCTCTTCGAATCTATTCTGTTCTGTCTAAAGGTCCGCTAACATGCTTGTTGCCGCCAACAGAAATAGATAGAGAAAAAGAAAGGAAAAAAAAAACGGTTCGCTTATTTTTTCCTTATTTTTCTGTGCACACTCTTTTCCAGCTTTCATGTATCGAGGTCTGACCTTGAAATGATTATGCTGCTGAAATGGATTCTAAGTGGGCCATATTTGCATATGTGCTATTGTGCAAACACACTCATGGAAGGATAACAAACTCTTTAAAATTCACTCTTCTTGTCTTTTTTTCCTCAGTCCCTGTCTCTCTCTTGCTCATTTCTACCTCTCATTATGTCTCTCTCTCTCTTTCTTTCTCTCTCCCTCTCTCTCTCTCTCTCTCTCTCTCTCCCCTCTCCTTTCCTCTCCCCTCTCCTCTCTCTCTGGAGACTTACTGTACTGTGTGGTCTGCGGAACAAAAGCATTTTGCTCTTTTCTCTCTGTGTTTTCCTAAAGCATTGTTTACTGACAAGCATTCCCTTTTCATTATCGACCTACTGTACTCTGCTCGTGTGGCTTCTAATGTGCAGTTAGTGTGTGTGTGTGTGTGCGTGTGTGCGTGCGTGCGTGGTTCAGTAGCAGTGTATCACACCCTTCTTCCAACCATGTTCCCACCCATAAGCAGCCTCTGAGCTTTCCCCTCCACGCACACACATACACACACTCACACATACACACACGC
>JAGFZM010001482.1:34492-46282 GCA_017657215.1 Limnothrissa miodon
CACACACACACACACACACACACACACACCCCACCCACTCAATAACACACAAGCATACGCCCAATTTAGGTACATCAATACATAAATGGTGTGTATGTGTTTTAGTGTGTGATTTACATTGCAATGTTAATGTGAGTGTACTGTAAGCATGCTCTTCAGTGTTGCTTGTCTCACACACAAGTAGTAGAGTGAAAGTAGAGTGTGACTTCCTGTGTCCCTTTTCTTCCTCTTCCTGCCAGATGACACCGACGAGAGCTCTGGCAGAGACACTCCCAACCAGGAGCTGGATGATGGCAAGAAGAAGAAAAAGAAAAAGAAGGACAAGAAAAAGGAGAAAAACAAATCTGACGACCGCGAGAAGAAGACCAAGAGAAAATTTGGATTACTCAGGTGAGTCGGTCAAGCCTCTCCCTCCAAAGCTCCACTGCTCAAGCTAAGAATGTCTAATACTATTTAGTATCCATATGCATACTTCTACCAGTATGGACTACTGTAATGCACTATTCCCCTTGTAGGCCTATACTATTATCTATTAATGATGTATGTGCGAGATTGGGTTCATTACAGCTAATAGTTCCTCATAGTGAGATTGGGTTCATTACAGCTAATAGTTCCTCATAGTGAAAACCATTGGCATTCATGTTGGCATTCATCCAGGCTTCTTGACCTGGGGAAATTTCCAAGAAGATGGTTAAGTGATTAGCATATTAGAGCCCCCCTTTGGGCTTGTTTACTGGGGACAGTGAAGCTCCTCAGGCTCAAGGTTTACCACTATAGATTAACTCGCCAGGTTTGCCCCTTAACATCCTTGTGTGATGCTTCAGTGTATTGTCTACATATGGCATCAGCTTTCATGGCAATATGTTTACGTAAGATCCAAGCCATCATCCCAGTGAGAAATAAGGATGATGGAGCATTCTAATGCCAGTAGACTTGACATTAACAGCCGTGGCAACCAGTCGGAGGATATGAGATCCGTCATGGTGCATGCCTGAGGATTTAGCTGGAGTGATGTGATGGCAGTCAGTGTCCTTATTCCTTTGGCTCGTGACACTTGACGTGTACAGATCATGACCGCTGATATCCATGGCCGTTGGAGAGGTCATTAAAAGCATTAAGGATGTCTCCTGTGTGGGGTCTATCTGATTGGAAACCAGTAGACCACACATCACATCACTCCAGTCCAGACAGCCCATGGCACCTCTGTGAAACAACCATGGCATAACTTGTTAGATACATGCTTGCGAAAAATTAAAAAATGAAAGGAGGCAAAATCTAATGGTAATTATGGTGTACTGTAATGTCATGAGATGGAAAATGTTTTAACATGTTAAGAGCCCTGGTTATAGTGGAGCAAAATCAGCTGATTTAACCATCCTGGTGGTATGAATTGTATGATAAATACACATCAACATCTCATTACTGTGGACAAAATTACGTATAGAAAATGCATCAGGACACACTGTGGAATGGTACATCATCTGTATGTTCAGGAGGTCCACATCCATGTATGCCTTGAGGTTCTGAATATTCATATATGTATATGCTCATGTCAATCACCCAAATGAATAAAGGAGAAGCCCTCCAAGATCATCACACGCTCCATGTTTGATGGACAGATTGGCCAGCGTCATGTTTGTCAGGAATGGCCACTGGAACGACAGCTGATGTCAGTAGATGATGACTAGATGGCTGGCTGACAGACAGACAGCACTTTAGGCCTGGGATCCGGGACGTCTATACCGTCTCTGATGTGTGAAGAGAGGGACTCCCACCGGGTTTCGTTTACCATACTGGCTGGTTATTTTCAGCAGTGGCATTCGCACAATGCCTTCCAAAGCCCCTCAAGGGCCTGATTGTTATCTGTTCATAAAGAATCTGATCCAGGATCAGATTCTTTCCTCTCGTTCCAAACTGTAACTGGCCGAGATGGGGGAGGAAAGGAAAGAGGAAGAAAAAAAAAAACAAGAGTACTTGGCATTGTGATGGAGGACTGAAATACCTCAATGTCACATTGAAACATGGTCTCCTGATTTACTTTGATGACTTTTAAGTTTCCTAGAAAACATTAAAAAGGAATCGAGCCGTACCAGCCAAATCGCACGTC
This sequence comes from Limnothrissa miodon, assembly GCA_017657215.1. NCBI lineage: Eukaryota > Metazoa > Chordata > Actinopteri > Clupeiformes > Clupeidae > Limnothrissa > Limnothrissa miodon. The sequence continues at coordinate 36,600 of JAGFZM010001482.1, forward strand.
AGATGGGGTTGCGCTCGAGTTGGTGAGAAGGGGTAAGCACTTCCAGATTTCACACCAACCATGCACTTTGCAGGCCTGCTTGGCGCTCTCACTCTTATTGAATGTGATCTATGAGCTAATTAGACTTAGTGCTCTCTTGCTCAATCTAATTGCACGGCTTGGATGTTATTTTTCCCCCTTTTTCTACGGGGGAAAGCAGAAATTGTGATTGGAAACACATGGGTGTTACTCTCTGTCACGTGGAACAAATTGGAGATTGGAGCCGCGCTGCAATTCCTCTGCTCCCTTTTAAGGGGAAGCGAGACGTTTTGTTTGTCGCAGCGCGTGCAACTGAGCGAGGCAAGGCGGTTGAGGACAAGGACACGGCCGATCCAGTGTTTGAACGGGCAGCTGTTTCGGATTCCATTGTCTAGGACTTAGAGTCTATTTCTATCACAAAAAAAACAAGAGGACTGCTGACTAGATGTTGCCTTTCTCACTGGATTTTGTTCTCTCTTTCCTCTCTCTCTCTCTCTCTCTCTCTCTCTCTACTCTATGCAAGTTACTCAATTAATCACTTTTGTATTGTTCCAGGCCACCATTTTTCAATTCATATACTATACTTCTGGACTACCTTTTGTTGTTCATGACTCATATGGGCTATTTTTGCTATGGTCCATAAACTCATGGGTTCTGTTTTCCAAACACATTATGACAGATTGGCTGAAGGTCATAACTTAACAAAAAACAGGGCTGTGTTTTGGCTATTGTTCCTTTTTAAATTTGTGATTAGAAGTGCAATATTCTGTCTTTTTTTGTGGATAAAAAACAGGACCAGGCTTTCTCACTCTTTCCATCCATTAGTCAACCATATTCCACTTCAGCTTCCTCTCAATCTCATTCTGCCCTGCTCACCATGGCAACTGCCCACTTTTGGTACAAAATGGCCACCTCTTCCTAGCGGCACCTCTTCCCTCCTCCTATCTGCCTCTCTCTCTCTCTCTCTCTCTCTGAGTCCGAGTCAGGCCATTGATGTTGTGATCAGCTACCGAGTCCCTATAGGCAAACTCATCCCAGAACCACAGCAAGATTCCAAGATTATACAGTGGAGTGGGCGGAAGACAGAGATAGTCATTACGTCCTGATAATGGAGGAAAATACCCCAGTGGCCATTTTCCCTCCAATGCTCACCAACTCCAATGCTTTCCTATCTGAACTCTACTGGGACATTGAAGCCTGTAGGCTCAGAGAAAAGAGTGGGTAACTATCTGATCTATAGCATTTAATGCTACATTTAAGCCATTCTACTCTCTGCTGTTTTCTGCTGTAGTCTTTATGGTATATCCGTGTATAGGTAGATACACTAAGCTAATGGAGCTTTGATGATGCTAATATATGTTCTGTACATGTAGGTGTACTGATCAGTGTTATGATATGGATGACTGTGGCCCTCAGTAATGAAATTATATAACTTTACTTGAGTGGCATTAAGAAAAGGCACTGCCCTATGCTTGTACGATAGTGTTCTCTATTTTGGGATCAGAGTTATCAGTGAAGGCGAGCTCAGCGGTTTGCATTTATCTTCCAAATGGGTGGGGCAGGGGGTACACTGGCCTTAGTCAAGTCTTTGTTGGCATCACACGGCGATCCATGTCAACTCAACCCTCGTTCCTCTCTTCTCTCCTCCGCCTTGTGTGGAGAGAGGCAGGCATGCCGCCAGGGCCCCTGATGATTAAGTCAGTGCCATCTTGCCAGAGGATTTACGGACATGAAAGCCCCTTCTCTGATCCTCTGTTTACAAATCTGCCGCTCGCCACTTCCCATCCATCCGACGTCTGGATCTGAGTGTGTGTAAGATTATGCTGCGACCCAAGCCTATTAGCCGGCCCTCGTTCCGGTCACACACACACACACACACACACACACACACACACACATGCATGCACACACTAACATCCCAAAAACACAGCCGACGCCTGGTCCAGCTCACTGTCATATTGGCAGATCACTGATGATGGAAAAAAAAAGCTGGTCATCTCTTGCTTTCCCGAGTCAAGAGAGAGGGAAAAAACTCGAGGTCAATCTGTACTGTTTACTCCAAAAGAGCAGGGGCCTTGACACTAATCTGTGATGGGCTGAAATGGAGATTATTCTTTAATTCGCTTAATTTTTCCTCTGCTAATGACCGTGAGGCAAGTGGAGTAAACATGTCGAACTCGACTGGAGTTGTTGTGGAGTTGACTGGAGCAGCAGATTAATGAGGTGACACAGCAAATCCTCGGTTCAGGGATGTCGGGCGTTGAAAGCCACCCGTTTGGACACGGAACGATGTGGCCACTTTTCGAGCGTAAATTGGTTTTGTCAGTTGTTTTGTACACACGCGTCATTTATGGAACCGTGCCGAAACATATTTCATCTTCTGGTCCTTTTTGTGTGGGTATGCATACCAGAAGAATCAGAAATCGTCTGCTGCATGTTTAGCTGTCAGTGACAAGTTTACATGGAGTTAAAACTGTATCGTAAAAACTGAAAGAAAAGAAGGCCAGAAGAAAAAGAACAATCAGTTTTACTCATGAAATTGTGTTTCTAGATCTCTTGTGCATACAACTGTTATTTGACACACATTATGTTACCACATAACTTTCCCTTTGGGAATTTTTTTTTTTCTTTTTTTTTCTTTTTTCTCTTCACAACTTTGGGAAAAACACTTTCCTACTCCCTTGTCTTTCTTTCTTTTTCTTTCTTTTTTTCCACAAGTTGCTCAATCTACATGCGATTTTTACTGCGCCTTGGAGAGGCATAAACAGGCATGAGAATCAAGCGTACAGCAAGGACTTACACAGCCCATTAAAAAAAGGCCCATAACTACCTCGCTGGATGCCCCGCACCTAATGAACAAGTGGAAAGAGTCCAACACCATTACAGGTCATGCATTTATACATGTGTGTTGAAACGTGCCCTTTGTGCTGGAAATGTGCCCTTGACTTTTCCATCTGAGGCTCGGTGGAGTGCATCTTAGCGTGCCTTTGAAAGGCTAGTTGTTAATGGCAATCATGTAAATACCAACAGGACAGATTAGTCTTGTTAAAGGGACACGGAATTGAGTTATTCACCACCCTGCCCAGAGTTACTTTAGTGGGCAAAAGCAGTCTGGTCTTGGCACATGCTTTGTCCTAGCCTGGGAAGCCCTGTAGCTAAACATAGGTGATGGTGTTGCAGATTGAATCCTCATGTTCGATTGTCTGCTGTAGTCTGCAGTACAGAAGCTGATTTGTGGCCTCAGCCAGCTAATAAATCGTTAGCAAATGATTATGGTAGGTAGGGATGGAGTAAGGATTGTGTTTTGGAAAAGCTGGTTATTAAATGGGTTAATATGTTGATGAGCCGTGCAAATACAGTAAAAGCTTGTACAAGTGTAAGTAGTAATGTATCGTCTGTGTTTAAGCACTGCGAGGTAATGGGAACACACACACACACACACACACACACTTAGCTCTACACAATCCCAATATTTAACACACTCTCCATATAAAACCGCATTTTTAAGCCAGTGTAATTTTATTCCCGAGCATGACATTTAAGCTGTGCACATCTTGTTATTGTAGTTCTCCCCCCTTTCCATCACATTTGAGCGGAGGGGATAAAGCTGTTTGTGCTATCACCGTGTGCAGCCTTCCCAGGAACTAACTTTCTTTCTATATTTCTTTATTTATTTCCCTCAAATTGGACCTCATTTCTGCGTCTGTGTTCCTAATTTGTTTGTGCTGATGTGTTTTGTCAATCAAGCACGACAAGGAATGGGGGAGGGGGGGAGGAGTAAAGAGAGTAGATTAAAACCAAATAAATAAATGCTCATGAATATTAATGCTGTATCAGTCATGCTTGCACTCTGTCCTCTGTGTGATTGTCACTGGGCTCTGCATTTGGGGGATGGGGATAAGAGGAGGGGTGGCTCTAAGAGCTTGCATTCCTTGGGTTGGGAGAGCTTTCAGTGCCTGAGCGAGGCTTTCTGGTCGGTGATTCCGGTGGCTTCCCATTCTTAACCTGATCATGAGGACTCAGTAGTCACTTTTAAATGCTCAGCTTTAGCTGATATTTAGCTGGTGCTTAGGCATGAGACAGCTGACGATGAATGACAGTTGGTTTGTGCTGTCTCAGGCCTTTAAAGGGTTTTGCAACTGTCATTTAGCAACCCGGTTCTTCACATGTCTGTCAGCTCTCCAATGTTTCTTTTTACCAGATCACGGGCAAGAACATTGTCATGGCTTGAGAGTTTTCCTTGCCAGTTCTAAGCCCCCAGTCTTGGTTATTAAAATGTTATAACATCATAGTATTTGGGGTATTTTATTTATTGTGATATGAGAACCAATCCGAATGATTTTGCATGAATACACTTAATGACAAGTCAAGTAGAATTTAACTGTAATCTTATATGTCATTTGTTAATCAGATATTTCTCCCTGACTGCATTGTGTAATTGATTAACAATCCCTACCCTTACTTACCTCTAGTGTGCATAGCCAGTGGAGTGTACAGGTGTGTGTGTGGCATATTCATGTGTAAGACTTTGTGTACGTTAATTGTGTGTCTATTCGGTGTATTCCGATATGTTCATTTTGGAATGACGAAATGACACAGTGTGAAAGGGCATACTGTATTGGTCCAGGAGACTGCCCGCTCTTGCTGTGCTGCCGTTCCTGACGTGGTCGCGACGCATTGCTGATTGATGACCTCCGTCCTGCGGCGCCCCGTGGCCGGCCCCCTTTCTCCCAGGAAAGGTTAAGTGGCTCTTACACCCCACAGGACACCAGCAAGAGGAAGTGGCGGCCACGCATTAACCTTTCCTTCTCAGCAATGCCTAATCCATATCTAGCGTCCGTCGCCAGCCAGCGCAGGCCACCGCATTACCAGATACTGGCATTTTTCTCCACTCTGTGCTCTCTGCTTCGTGCTTTTGTTTACGGACGCCTTCTGCTCCGTCGGTAAAACAGCGGTGGGTATTTTCGGCGCCCACTCATCCACCAGATGCCCCCTGCTAGTCGCACTCATTGCCCTTACCTCCTTCGTCATTCCATAGTTTGTTCTTTTTCTTTCCATTGCTCTCTCGTCTGGGCCGTTGCCAAATGACCGATTGGCCCAGCACACCAGAGAAGCGGCACTCCCACATCAAGCATGGACTGGTGCCAGCCTCTCATGCTGCACCACACACCCCTGGCTTTACCAGGCAGCTCTGTTTTATTAACTTTCCAAGTTTTTATTTTCTTTACAACTTGCAGAAATAATAATAATAATTAAAAAATGCCCAGCATTGGGTGAACACTTGGGTTTGAATAACCAAGAAAGCAACTTCACACACTCACACACAGAAACACACATTGCCTATATCCATCCTAATTATTTATGAAAAGAAGGTGATGTGAATTGTTGTATTAAATATGTACAATAGGAAATTATCCTAGTCAGCTTTGGAGATTCAAAGTGGCCTAAATTGATAGTGAGGGCGTTGTGCCTGGTGCATAATTATCTCATCTGCCCATTATTGTGGGGCACTTATGTGCACTGATTAGGAAATAAAATGCTGCTATGGCAGAATGTATATGAGGGAATAGAAAGAAATAGATTTAATTAGTCCCAGAAGGAAGGGGAGGTTCATTACAGTTTAATTATACACAGACCAGGCCAAGGCTGCAGCCTTTGTGGTCCTAAGAAGCTAGCATTAGTCTGAACAATGACTTAGAGCTGTCAAATATCGTCAAACCAGCTATTCATGACTTTGTGTGTGTGTCTGTCTGGAAGTAGTCATATATCAGTTCAAGTAGACACACTTGTCAGTAAGAGAGGGAGTGAGTGTGTGTGTGTGTGTGTGTGTGTGTGTGTGTGTGTGCATGTTGTGCCTGTAGCCTTTCTGTGTCTGGAGAAGTATTTAGAGGTGGCTCACAAGCTTAAATTTGTTTCTTTTCCCTCTATAATAACTTCCCCCTCTGTTTGTCTTTTCATTTTGCCGAGTCTACCCACTTCAGTCTTTTTATAAAATTCAATCAAGAGGCTTCACCTGCCGCCAAGGGTCGGATTTAGAGAGCTAATCCTTTTCTTTCTGTTTCTCAGATCTACTAGCTAATTACTCTTTTATTTAAACCTCTCCCCCTTTCCCTCAGTCTCTCTCTCTCTCTCTCTCTCTCTCTCTCTCTCCCTTCCCCTCTCTCTCTCTAAATTTAACTGTCATCTCTCTCTACCACTCTCTCAGAAGTTCTTAGCACTTATGCTTCTAACTCTTCTCCATTGAGATCGCTCGGCTATAAATACAGAGGAATCTAATAATGTTGATAACATTTCTTCGCCTAGATTAAGTGAGCTTGCTGCCTCTGCAAACCACAGCATTGCTTATATTTTCCTAAGCTACTTATTCTTCCTAAACACGCCTTGGGAGTTGCAGTCTCTCTCACTCTCTCCTTCTCTCTCTCCCTCTCTCTCTCTCTCCCCCCTTCTCTCACTCTCTCCTTCTCTCTCTTCCTCTTTCTTTCTCTTACTCACTCTCCCTCTGCACTCCCTCCCTAGCTGCGTTTAGGAGTCTTTTTTCAGTTGAATGGTTATTTATCTGGTATTATGACAAAGCACTGAAAATAAACCCTCTTCCCACTTTATCCCCCCTATCCCTTAGACATGCCAGAGACTGTAGCATGTGTGTACATATGAGATAGGGTCTGTCTTTTTCTTGTGTTTGTGTGTGTGTGTTTGTGTGTGTGTGTAGACGGGTGGGTGCCGATGCCTCGGTGTGTGTACATCTGCAGTAGGAATTAAGTCTGTATATTTGGCAGAGGATACCAACAAATAGGTAGTTGTGTGTGTGTGTGTGTGTGTGTGTGTGTGTACGTGTGTGAGCACCCATTGCACCTAAGTCACACCTGTCCAGGTGACAGACTCATTTCCCCTTTTCTAACGGTTCCACATGAGCCCAGAGCCGACAAGAGCAAATACACCCATCTGCAGTCATGTCACGTCATGCCCCACAGGCCCCATCACACACACACACACACACACACACAGACACACACACACACACACACACACCTTTCATGGTTCGTCAGGGGTCTCAGTAATGAGTGTCCCGCCGTTAACATCTCTCCTGCCTCTTCTCTATTTTCTGTTTCCAGCGTTGCCAAACAAAAGCAGCATTTTATTTCCTCGGATGCTATCCGGGTGAACTCTCTGCTCATGAACACAAAGGCAGTGAGAGAGAGAGAGAGAGAGGGTAGACAGGGGGTGGACTCAGAGGAGGCTGATGCTCGGCGAGACAAGAGCGCTCGGGAAAGCTAATTTTAGTTGTTAACAGTCCGACGCTAGACAGCGCAGAGAGCCGCGCTAATGGGAATCCGGGAAAGGTTAGCGGCGAGTGTGCGCGATGCTAAATCTCATTGCTGCGTCTGCAGTGTCTCAGACAGTGGCGGGGGTAATAGGAGTCGGGAGAGGTTAGCGTCGGGATCAGCAGTGCTAACATCCGGGTCTAATGTCTAGAGTCTGAGTCGTTTCATCGAGTGTGGCAAAGGCTAATGTAGGTCTCTGAAGGTTAGCACTGTGAGTAGTCGAGCAAATGCTAAAAACACTGTCAGCGGGTTTCTTAATGACCTATTGAAGTTTATTTGCAACAGTGCTTACATTTCCAATGTGAAAAGCCCAGCCTTGCAACTTGCAAGTTTGAAAAGAGACATCAGAACTTTCTGTGAAGAGTCATAGTTGGGCCAGTAGTTACAATTATTTAGTAATGGCCGATTTTCAGGCAGTCTTATACAGCCACTCTGGCCATTTACTTAAGGCACAATGAGAATACGACTCCATTATTAGATCCATATAAATGATGTATACACAGCTTATATGGAAGGGACTTAATATGGCCCCTACTTAAGGCCTATTTGAAACAGCAAAAATCACTTAGCCTAATTGATTGGTTCCTTTAAGTACCTGTGACCAGTGCCCATGATGTAGCCATGGCAACAGAGTTCCATGCTTCCCGCTTTTTCACCCCGGAGAACTGGGGGACTGTTGTCGTAGTCACAGTTGTCGTTGTTGGGGAAAGGTCAGGGTGACTGACACACCTCGGCCGTCTCTGATCCAGCCGGGCATTGGGACCTCATTAAGGATCCCAGAAGTGCTTCGGAAGGCTGCGTGGAAACCTGCCCCCTCCTTTTTCCTCCCTTTCTTTCTCTTTCTCCCTCTCTATCACTCTCTCTCTCTCTCACCCGCTCTCTCCCCACTCTCCCATTCTTCCCGTTCCTTTCCCTTTGAAGTCGCCACAGGTCGAGGGGATAATGAATGCAATGAGGAGACTGCTGGGAAACGTGGGGATGCAGCCCTTGCCAACCCCCCATCCCCTCCGCACCCCCTCCTCTCTCCGCTCCACCTGTTAGTATCAGACAGAGAGCCACAGCATTAAGCACCACAGCTGCCATATCTTCCTCCCAGGGTATGCTGTATGTGCAGTGTGTCCATTGGCTGATTTAATTCACTAAAGCAACGCCATGGCTGCTTCAGTAACATGCTGCACCACAAGGTCTGCACTACTCTCTCAGCACAGAGAGACGTGCTCTTTGTGCTGGCAGCGTGTCAGGAGTACCCGAGAGAGGCATCAGTTGCAGGCTTCCCCTTCTGCTACTCTGGCTCTCCATCGGGGCATCTCCTTGCGCTCGCTAACCACAGATTAGCACTGGGAAGTGCTCCCCCAGGCTAACCCAGCCATTAGCACCCGCTCGTCCAGTAGCTGCTCCCTCTGACCGAGGGGAGAGAGAGGTGGTGAGGGTGGTGGGGGGTAGGTAGTGCTCTGGAGCCTGGCCGTGCTGCGCAGTTAATAGTGTGCTGCATGCTGGCCTGCTGTGTGTGTGAAGTGTACGAAGGGGAAATGGGATTTTCCCCTACTGTGCGTGCCGCAGTTCACAATGGTTCCCATTGTGCGCCGACTGGGTCACTAGGCTCCTTCAGCGTCTACCAGATTTACCAGGGGGAGATTTGATTTCAGCCCTGTTCTGGTTTTCTGGGGGTTTCCAACCGCAGGAAAACCGGGAAAGTGTGTGTGAGAGTGAAAGTGAGAGAGAGAGAGAGAGAGAGAGAGAGAGAGAGTGAGAGAGTGAGAGATGGAGAGAAAAAGGGAAGTATCTATGAAAAAGATGATGCAAATGAATGATTAGTAAATATCACACTTTTTAGTCAGTACTGAGGGTGCTGCAGTCTTCCTGCTTTCCTGTTCATCCATAGTCCCTATTATAAATGTATACTAATCAGACACGGACCAAATGGATGCCCGGAGAACAAAAACCAAAGGAAGGAAGAGGGTGGCAAAAAAAAGGTAGAGAAGAGAAAGGAGGAGTGGTCGAGCGGGGTGGGGGGGGTGGTGGTCCTCCTCACACTTTTGACAGATAATCCTAATTAAGGAACAGTGGGATGATCTAGTCGAAACTGACAGGCCCGGGTAATGCATGCACACGTAATGATCAGTTACGCCAGCCCGACCACCCGGTTGAAAGGAGCGCTGGGTGATATTGGGAGGGGGGGGGGGGGGGGGGGGGATGGGGGCTCCCTTTTAAAAAACCATGAGATTCTTCCTTTGGCTCATTTCTAACCAAAACCCTCCCAAGCCTGCCGGTGGGAATAGGCTTTAAGTGTGAACTGGGCTTTTTGTTCTCCGCAATTAAAGATTTTTTTTTTTTTTTTTTTTT
>JAGFZM010001482.1:74511-107081 GCA_017657215.1 Limnothrissa miodon
CTCTCTCTCTCTCTCTCTCTCTCTCTCTCTCTCTCTCTCTCTCTCTTTTCTCTCTTTCCTCTCTGTTTTTACTACCCCTTCTTCTTTTCTTAAAGAGGTAGTCTGATACACACTCCCTCAAACCCACATAAACTTCACATCAAGTGTAATCAACAACATAGTGTTTATTTCCATATTTAGAAAGGGAATGAGACACACAAACACAGAACACCTGCTACAGTCATGATACAAGTGCATTTGTGTATTCTGTGTGTGTATTTTTTCACAATTTTAAAATCCTCCACCTCTCCCATGCACACACACCCTTAACACACATCCCCACAGACACAAACACACACACACACACACACACACACACATACATACACACACACAGGAATCCACAGAACAGTAATTGGTGCCTGAGGAGAAACCACCCATGGAGTTCGTCTATGGCTTCAGCTGTAGAGGTCACGCTTGCCGGGCCAGCAGACACCCATGTCCGACATCAAACGCCCACACAGACGCTCACGCAGAAAAGCACACGCACACACACACATACAGGGGGCACAATGACACACGGCAGCACTCCTGCTCACCACAAACACGCCAACGCTTCCCGTCAGCTGTCACTCTCCCAGCAGTTGGTCCGTCAGACGCCGTGGGCCAGTCTGATTGATGGCATGTTGTTATTGTTGTTGTTAGCCGAGCTAGCAGGCTAGCAGATTTATTTTCACTGAAACGGATGTCTCTCTCTAAAGAAAGGTGGCTGTACTGTCTGGATCTCTTGTAGTCTTAAATGGCACAGCATGGTTGAGTGTTAATAACGGCAGGATGATTCTCTGAGGGAACATTCTAACATTTCATGTACCACATTAGTTTTATTCCATGGGGCTGATTTGCATTCAGTCCCTAAATGGATTTGTGTCATAAATGTTCACTAAATGTGAATGGATTGAGTGGACTATGGCAACACAGTGTATGCTGTGTAATTCACTATAAGCCACTTCCTAAAATGTAAATGAAATGTGCCCCCACACATCTAATGAATAGTTGTCTTGTGTTTGCCTTTCAGGCGAATGGCAGCAGTGGACGACCGCGCCCCCCAGCACTGGTCCCCTAAGAGGGAGCCGGCCAGGTACCCGCCCCCCGCGCCACACTACAACCCCCAGCGGGAGACCTACCAGCTCAACTACCCGCCGTCCGCCTCCTACCCGCTGCGCGAGAGTTACTCCATGCCCGACAGCTACCCGGCCAGACAGCTCCAGGGGCCCGGCTCCCCGCGGATGCCCGTGCCCCGCTCGGCCGAACTGGAGCGCCGCTACCGCCCCTCGCCTGCCTACTCGTCCCCGCCGCCCGTCCACCGGGTGCCACTGCAGCGGCACGACTTGCCGCCATCTCCCGCGCTGGCTCCCCGCAGCGCGCCTGTCTACGAGCAGGTGGTCCGGGGCGGCTACCGCACTGCCAGCCCGGACCGCTATGGAGCTTACGGGGAGGCCAGCGCCCACCCCCAGGACCCCCGGCAAAAAAACTCAGGGCTGATCGGGGCTGTGTAGAGAGAAGGAGTGGGGAAGAAAGTTTGTTACAGGACCCTCTGATAATACAGCAGTATGTTAATATGAACAAGCATCTCTTTGTGGTTGTGAGTGAGTGAGTGTTTCAGTGAGACAGAGGTTGAGGCAGAGTGCATGAATCACATTGTCCCCCTTGACCATAAGCCCTGAACCCTCAGGCTTTGAAAAGGAGCTCTGGCATCTTAAACCTAGGGCTTCACACACTTTCATTCTGCAAAAGTGATAATAATCTGTTTAGAAATTGTTGTGGTGATATGCACCATCACTGTCAGCGCTTACAAAAAATGGGTATTAGGGCAGATTCTACATTCTGCCCCATCAGTAGTTTTTGTAGTCCTTTTTAAGGAAATGAAAATATATGAAGTCCTCTAGCAGGTTGAATGTGCCGGAGTTCTTTAACTCGCATGAACAGCTAGTCCCGAAACAGATTTACAGATACACTTTAAAGGGTTCAAGGTTTGGGGCTTTGGAGGGGATACATTGGGATTTAGCCCAAGAGATTAAGGAACAAATGAGTTTACTTGTCAGTGAAGGAGGGATAAAGGGAGATCGGAAAGGGACAGAAACCTCAAACTTCATTTCCTGAGCTTCCTTGTTTTCTACATTTGTGCTTTTGGGTGTGCTTGTGGTGTTGTTAGTGGATGTTTCCCTCGGGAACTGTCTCAAAAGTGCATGCATTCTCTCGCTCAGGTTTGTGTATGCCGTACAGTAGACTACGAGGGATTATTATTCCACATAAATGTGTTGTAATCCTAAAAGTGTGCATTTTTAACTTTTGGCCTGTTGAGTTTGTCATGTGTAAACTGTGAATTAATCATCGCAACATACTGCCAACAATTCTCCTAGGTATCTGCATGTGTCAGTCTGTGCCAATGTTGTTGTGTTGTGTTCTGCGACGGCAGTCGCAACAGGTTAAATATGAACATAGACACCTCCTTGAAGAACTCGCCATACAAATGGTGCCTTAATCAGTCTGTACAGTGTAATAGAAATAGATATGTGTAGATAGCATGTGTATCTATGTGTATGGAATGGGGAAAATCTATCTAATGTAAGCTGGTGTTTATTTAATGAGTTTAGATGCAAAACCGCCTGGGTCCAATTGCAATGAATTTACAGCAATATATTCATATAAATGTGATCTTCATTATCAGTCCCACTGCAATTGAATTGTTTGGGCTTGACTTGATTTTACCTGAAAATAAAATTCTAATTGTAGTTTGATAGAGATTACTGAATAACAACATTGTTTATATGTTTCTAAACATGGACTTAAAGGATTTTGCTTCACTCCTTTAGGTTTTATTATTATTATTATTATTTTTTTAGGATTTATTTCTATACACGCAACAAGCCAACAATTGTTTCCTACTGTTACCTTGGTGATGTGAGATGAACGTACAGTTTTTTTTTAATTGAGACTATTTTGACTCTGTTTCCTTATTTAATGATGAGAGGATGTGTATGTACTGTCTATCTGTATGTGTGTGTATGTTTTCTCCTATAACATTGAAGGTACCTGTGACCCTATATGCTGTGTGTGTGTGTGTGTGTGTGTGTGTGTGTGTGTGTGTGTGTGTGTCTCGCACTGCTCTTTAAACTCACCCACAGAACAAAGAAAAGATGTAGGTGGTAAACTAACAAGATCACAGAGGACCTAAAGGTCTCCACTGAAGGGAAATGGACAGGAAAAATTAGGCTGACCCAAAAAGCCCCCTCCCACCTCTTTCTCCTTGGGTGGGTATGAGGTCATGCTTTTCCTTTGTTTCTTGTGATTTTTGTTATGTTTTTAGTTTTAATTATTTTAAAATTACAGCAGCCTGTTTTGTATTGCTGGGGTGTGCCTTTTAACTTTCAGTAGCATTTCCCTTTGGGTTTAGTTTGGCATCGCATAAATATATATATTTTTTTCTTAATGTTCCTTAATGTTAAGATTCACTCCAGTCAGAGGGAAATGGCACAGCTTGTGGAATCATCTCTGTACCACAGTGTTTATTTATCAAACTGGGAGAGCAGAGAATCTTAGCATCCCAGGTGGACTCTCTTTTCTCTCCTCCGTGTGTAAGCTGTACACACCACTCTTCTTCAATTCTACATGTCCTATCATAAATTACTGTTTAAATGTCTTCCATATATGCAAAACACTTTTGAATTGTGGGTTGATTATTTTTTTCTCCTGCATGTTTTATATGTTGCAATTTACATTAAAACATCCCCTTATAAATACATCACTTATCTGCGGATGATTTTAACCACTTGTTTCATATTATATGCTAATGCATCATCTCAGAAGAGGGCTTCCAGGGACGTGTGCTATATCGTCTCCTATTAGGAGACTCATTAAAATTGAAACCGTAATTTAGCCCACGCACGCCAGATAAATTATACCTCAATGAGAACAGATAGGGTCTTGGCCACCCCACATCCCACCCACCCCCCACCCCCACCCCCATAATGACATCCTCTGCCAATTAGGATCCAGACGTCAGCAATGAGGGGATCCTCTTATCAGACACCTAATTTTCCAATTCGCATGCAGGGATTTCTAATGATTAAAAAATTAGCCAAAAGTTTGGCCTTGGAAGTCGATGATTAGTGTAGTGAAAGAGTAGGGGGAGCTGGACGAGGAGAACCCATCTGTCTGTAGGTGCCGCAGCAGTCTGCCTGTTTCTCGCCAGAGGAAAGAGAGAAAGGGGGATATTGGGAAAAGGAGAGAAAAGAAAGAGGAGGTTGGAGTATGTGAGAGAAGGTGAAGGGCGAGAGAGACAGACACAAGAATAGGGAGAGAGTGGGAGGAAAAGTAGAAGGGGGAGGGAAGGAGAAAGAGAGATGCTTATCTGGTTTTGAGCTGAGGCCAGAGGCAGTTTTGCGCTTGTGCCAATGTCGTTAGACTAATGTAAATGCTGGAGAAGTTGCAGTCTCAGTAAACCCGATTTAAGGGTCACTTCTGAGACACATGGGCACACACACACACACACACACACACACACTCTTACCTCCCTTACAGTACCTTCCTTTCTACATTTGAGTGACTGTAAGAGAAATGACTGATATGAAGTAATAACGCAGCGTCAAACCACGTTGCTCTGAAACGCCAGACGAAATCATAACAGGAGATCTGGAAGCAGCCATTTTGCTGATGCGTTTCTTACCGGAGGTCTTTGGCTTCCACCTGGCTTGCACCCACTCCCTTTAAAGCCTCGTCATCAGTTTTGGTGGAACTCTATGCGTCTGAGTCATCTACCCCACTCCCCACCCCACTCACTCTCCACAAATTCATTACATTTATTAAGACATGGCAGCTACTTTTAATGAAAGTAAAATAAATGAAATTCAAACGCTAAAACAGTGGCTATAAAGAAGAAGGCTTCTCGCTTCCAGAGGCCTGTGACCTTTTTTTTCTCTTCCTTTACCGTAGTTGCTCTTTAAAAACAGAAAACGTGGGGCCTGTGTGAGTCTCACTTGCTTTTCTAATGTCTATTTTTTGATGCGATCGATAACGGAGGAAAACTTTTAGTCAGATGATGCATGTTTCTCCCACAGTGACGGGAAATAGAGAGAGATTTAGAAGGGAGAGGAAACAGCGACTGATCTTGATGGTGGGTGTGTGGAAGATGAAGAGTTTTCCCAGCCAGGGCTTTGTGTCGTCCTTGCACATGCATGAGAGAAAGTGTGTGTGTGTCAGAGAGAATACGAGATTTTTTTTCGTACTTTTTTCATTCTTGGTGGATCACCAGTGTCTCACAACAGTAGGAGCTTGTTAGCATGTGTCAGTCAAAGGTGTCCGCCGGGGAATGGAGCTTTCTCTTTCCCACACACACACACACACACAATGAAAACGCCTCATGTTGCCTCTGCTGCCGTGTCCACACACACACACACACACACAACTGAGAAGCAATACCCAGCACTGGCAGCTGAAGCAGTGGGAACTCATCAGAGAGTCTGTGTCCATGTAAGGTGATGACTTCACCCCTGTTTTAATGAAAAGCACATCGAAGTATTTTTGTCATTATGTGACCCTATACCCCTGGATACGTCCTTCAACCCTTTCACCTCGTTGGGTTCCATTAGGTGCTTTTTTTCCGTTAGTGGTGAATGTGGCCCTTTGCGGTCCAGGAGAAACAGGAGAGTGGATTTGCTCATTTTATTAGAGCCCCCATTATGAAGTCTCGGACTGAGCTCACAGGGAAAATGGCTCATCATGGGGCTGTTATCGGAAAGATGCAGAGTGTTGCAGAGTATGGAGATGGAGTGAACGCAGAGGAGATGGGAATGATTGCACTCGGAAGTACTGGCTGACCTACCCTTTACCTGTGAGAGAGGGAAAGAAAAAAAAAGAAAAAGGGGGTGGGGGGGTGACTCTCTTGATCCAAATAACCACCTCTTATATGGCTTTATCGCTGACATTCTGAGACATTCTGTCGATGTGGGGAATTGGAAGAAAGGGTTCTCATGCCTGGAGGTAAAACCAGCAGCGTCTTGAGTCTTTGATTCGTCCAGACGGATAAAAGGCTCCAAAGAGGAAACTGAATCCGAGATGCTGGAAAATGGGAAGAGCTGGCAAGTACAGACAGGCTGATCTCCAGGAAACCTACATGCATTTGCAGATTTCCTCACAGACATGGGTGACCACAAGCACAGGGAACAAGGAATGCCCCTTCATTGCATTATTGTGTTAATGTAGGCTTGCAAATATTCCAAAAAACACTATGAATCTGTTTTTCATGAAAATATTCTATTCAAGCTATGATCTACGTTTCTGAAAATCACTTGAGCCCTGCATGGTTCACATTGGTCAATAGACTGAATGGATTTTTTTCGTTCTTTTGATTATTGATATTGTGACGATCGGTCCACAGTACCATAATCACAATATAAACGAAGTTGATAATAATTACAAGTATTCAAAATCGTAGACTATAGCTTTAACTGAGTATTTCAGTAATTATTGACCAACTTGAAATATGTTAATTTTATTAGGTAAATTTAAATAAATGAATATTAACCCAAACACATATGTAATGATGTATCTGAAAAACAAAATGTAAAAAATGATTTCTGAAAATACTAAATGTAGAGTTTTGGAACTGAACTCTTCATAGTCAAAAGATTGAGTCAGCTAATCTGCATGTGGCTGTTTACTTTCCACAAGGTACTGAATGATGTTCCTGTATTCCGACCACACAGTTCTGTTCTGACATGATAGAAATGACTGAGACGAAACTGACCGCTCGAAGAAAGCGACAGCGCACGTATGCCGCGTCCCAGGCGTAAAATAACCTCCACCTACAGTCTCGAAAATCTAGACGGATGCCAAATAAATCTGCCATTCGTAATCCCCTGTATCATCCCTCAGGTCCCGGCAGTTATTAGTGTTCCTTCTGTTGACGCTCCCCGGATGCCTTAGCAAAAACATTGTCTTGCCCATTAATCCTCCCCAGCATTCCTCTGCATTACATTTGGTCAGAGCAGAGATGTTGCTGGTGTTAGTTTGTCCGCTGTGAAGGTCATACCCACAGCACTGATATCTTGGAAGCCAAAATAGCTGCCAGGACTCAAGGAGTGAAAAAACAGGAAGATTGCATCAGGGCCCTTTATACTTTTCTTTGCACCCGTTACAACAGATATGGCTTATCATGCCGGAATATAGTTCTCTATAAATCCCACTATCTGACCCCACTATCTGACCCCACCATCCCTCCCTGCTACACTCTAGTTCTTTGAACTCTCAGAGGGTTCGAGGAGAAACTAGCGTGATTCCCATTCAAGACTCGGGGCCAAGAGCTTGGTGTTAGAGAGGACACAAATTCCGCCCGTATCTGTTCTTGTCCCTGACCAAATACTCAACCCCAAACCCACCCAACAGCTATCATTCATCTGCTGTCTTCGAGGAACCTGATGTCCAAAGCATTGTCTGCCAACCACAAGGGCTAACAGTTCCCCCGCTTCCCCTTCCTGAGTTTGTGCTTGCTCACTGGCAACATCTCCGACACTTCTGCCTGTCGGCCATCTGCGTGTGGGAGACCTGATTACCACCGGGGGGGGGGGGGGGGTCTCGGCTTAAGCGGCCTTGAGACAGCATTGCTGAAGTAATAGGAACGGTGGTTTGAAGAGAGATCCGAATGTAATTGTCCTTCATCCGCCAGTTTTACGCTTCATTACAGACTCTGTCCCTGTTAATGTCCACTCATTAATGACTGTGACGGATGTTTTCATTGAAGTGCGCGCGTGTGAGTGTGTGCGCGTATATGTGTGTGTGAGTGTAGGTGAGTCTGTGTGCGTATGTACGTGAGTGTAGGTGTTTGTGTATATTTGCTGTTTGTGTGTGTGTGAGTGAGTGTGTCTGTGTTCCTGTGTGTTTGTGGTTATGCACATAAGAGTATTAGAGAGAGTGTGTTCCAGGTCTACTTGTGTACCAGTCCATTCCAGGAGTGATCAGGAGCCAGAACTTTTTGACAGGAATAAATCTCTAATGTGTTCATTTCAGCTAATCTCCACAGCACAGAAACTTCCCCATTTTAAACGGGCCTTTGCTGCCTTTCCTAACCCTAGGAAGACGCACAAACCCGTTTACTGTCCCTAAAGAACTTCTCAGGCTAACTTTAGAGTTTGATGGAATGTGCATGTGTTTGTTAAATTGTGTGTGCATATCAGTGTGAGTGACTGCATATCGGTGTTTGTTTAAATTTGTGTGAGTTTTGACATGTGCACCGAGGGTTATTTTGCATGTGTGTGTGTGTGTGTGTGACGGCAGGTGTTTGTGTTGGCCAGTCAGGGGGTTGCATAGATGACTGAGTATCGTGTTCCTCCATCGTGATGTAGGAACGTCCCCGTTAGTTCAGCACCATGACACCCGGCAAGGAGCCAGCTTCTTGCCAGGCCTGATGCAGCAGCCCTGAAATCACACTCCGCACACACACACACACACACACACACACACACTCACACACACACTTACACACACACACACAGTTATGCCACACAGTAAATATAACACTACCATATATATATATATATATATATATGACTTCTTTATATGCCATATGCAGTTAAGATATCTATAGCTATATTTGTGTGTCTGTCTTTCTCTCTCTTTCTATATATATCCCAATACTGTATGTCAATTTATGTTTTCAAGTTATGCAGTAGTGTTGCAAATACATTATACACAGTTAGTTTTATTTTACATCAGAGACACTGATATGTATGTCGCTATTGTAGCATTTTGTTTACTTACTTTCTTTGCATACAACGAAATGTAATGCAATGTTTAACTTGTGTTGTTACTACTGTGTAATAATGCTGTAAGTACTGTGTGAAAAGGCACAGTTGTTCTCTAGGTGCTCCAAGGCCTTAGATAAGAAGCATTTCCATTTGCATTGTGTGTTTTGACAGGCCACCTCTGTGAATCTGGTGTCTTTTTTATATGCTTTATGAAGTGCAGCCAATTGCCATTATGACGGACAATGAGACATTTTTGGAGTCTCCCCACAGAACAGTTGAGAAACATAGCATCCCCCCCACCCCCCCTACAGAACCCTACAGAAGTCTGTCTTGGCTAGAGCCCATGGGTGCAATATGGAAACAAACATTCTTGAGAATGAAGCGAAGCAGGCATCCATTACACATGAATGCGCGGAAAATGAAATCACTCCTCTTGGACAGGCTCTCCGTAAACCGCATAAATCATGGTGACGGCACTCACTCACTCACTCGTTCGCTTGCCCGCTCACTCTCCCTTTCTTTCTCCCTCTCTCTCTCTCTCTCTCTCTCTCTCTCTCTCTCTCTCTCCCTCCCTCGGCCCGTGCTGTTTTTACATTCCACACGAGCACTGGGTGTTTGGTTACTTTTGAAACTAGCACACTAGTCGCGTGAAAGATTCCAGACGGGAGCGAGTGAATTGCCAAACGAGCTGAAGAGCACACAGGAGACGTGAGACTCGAAGAAGATGGATCCGACCGAGGAGAGTCGCTTTTTTTCCCCGATGTGCGGATCATCTAGAGAATAGCAGCTTTGTGTACGCAGCCGCCAAACACGTCAGCAGCAAGATGGGGAGTCGTTTAAACTTGAGAAACGCTTGCTCGTTGAGACAAGCAATTATAGGCTAATTGACAAAGTTAAAGGGAAAATAAACTGTGCGAGTCACGCTCGCCATTCCAATTTCCCTTCAGACGGATCTAAATCTTGAGCAATTTTCAAAGTTCGATGTCACTGTTTCTTTTCACTCACTCCCTACCCCACACACACTCCCAATACACACACACACACACACACACACACACAATGTGTTTGTCTCTCCATCTGTCAGACTTGGCACACAGTTAATTTGATCAAATACACATAACAACCGATACTCTCAGATGCACTCCATCTCAGTTTTCACTTGGGAAGTCAAAACACGGGTAAAAATCCACAGAAACCAAACTGTTTCAGCAAAGTACCGGAAAACAGAGAGTAAAGCACAGTAAAACGTCTTGTTAGTGTAAATTAATATCTAATAGCATGTGTGAATTCACAACGGTCAATTATATACACTGAACTGAATGTATAGGCTCTTTCTTGTCTGCAATAGCATGGAATGTTATTAAGTGTGTTATTAAGGCCTACAATAGTCCTTCTTGTAATAAACACAAAGGCCTCCCTAAAGTAGTGTGTTATATTAAGACACTGGAGCTCATTCACTTAATCAGGGCTTTCAGTGGGCCTTCAGTGGGTACAGTATGGCTCGCAGACATAACAAACCACCCAGAACCTTACCAGCCATCTCCCATCTGCTAGCACTACCCTAATAAGCATACACACACATACACTCACACAACATACACACACTTACATTTACAAACACATCCATCTATCTGTACACATGCACTTTCACACACAAAAGGGCTCACTCACTCACATCAACACCATCCCATACACACACACACACACATACTTCTCACTCTCTCTCATACACACACACACACACACACACATCTGCACAGATCTTTTCATGGTCCAGTCACCCAACAGCCCCGTGATCACCACCAACTGCTTACCCTTCTCACTCCACTCCTCTCTCTTGCCAAACTTTCCATCCCTCTTGTCCTTCCCTCTCTTTCTCTCTCTCTCTCTCTCTCTCTCCGTCTAATGTTACTCCCACTGTGGGCTTGGGAGCGGGGGTCTTCTGCCTGACCTCCTTCACGGCTCGGGGTGCCGTGGCTTTTGTCATGCCGCAGTTGGCAAACCTCTCTCTCCCTCCCTCTCTCCATCTCACTCTCTTTCTCTCACTCAGTGTCATTCTCGCTGGACACACCAGAGTCCTGTCTGGACCTACTGGGAATGCAGATGGGCTGCTGCAGTAATGGAAACAGCCGAGGCCACGGTATCAGAGCATGTGAGTCATCAGTGTCTCACTGTAGCTAATTAAACCATTGTGTGAATGTGTGAGGGAGTGAGTGCATGTGTGTGTGAGAGAGAGAGAGAGAAAGAGAGAGAGAGAGAGAGAGAGAGGGAGAGAGACAAAAGGGGAGGGAGAGTGTGAGTGTCGGGATGTGTGTGTGTGTGTGTATGAGTGTGGAATGACTCCTCTTAAGAAGTCAGTTCCAGCAGACCGTGTAGAAGACTCTACAGGCAGCTGATGAACCACGGTTATGAGCACACGGAATACTGCTGTGATTTAAAGCCGTTTGACGCACACACACACGCACACATACGAACACACACAAAACCCTCCTCTGTCCAAGAACACACACTCACACCCTTACACCCACTCCCGACCTGTTTGCTTTTCTGGGGTCAGGAGAAATGAGCTGTGACTGTGGTGGTTTAGTCTTACCATACGGCTCCAACCGCTGGCAGCTAGCCGCTAGCACTCAGGGCTTGAACCTGTGGCTTGATGTGCTACACCTCCAGCTCCAGTTCAATACTACCCCCCTTCTCCCTTTCAGTCAGTCACCTCAACCCCAGGGGACACGTGTCCACACCACAGCCCAGACGCTGTGCAGATAGATGGGCCAGTCGAGCCGGCCCTGCTGGGAACACCAAACACGTCGGTCCACTGGGGCTAATTAGCCTTGGCGTGAACACTACACCTCACAGTCCAGAGCTCCTGATATAGCGGGGTCTCTCGCGCACCAAACCACACGTGGGTGGCTGCTCAGAGGTCAAAGGCCGCCGCCACGCCGATGAACTGTGTCCCGAGGACCTGGTCTGTGGAAGCCCCGGGCGAATAAATCAGTGCGGCAGTCAACGCTCTCAGCAGGGACGACTGTGGAGCCCAGATGTGAGGAGACCACAAATGCCCTAGCAAGGGAAAGGCATGCGCTTTAACAAGCAGCCACAGCCTGTAATCCAGCACATGCATTTCAATGGGCAGGCACTAAATTAGACACGCGGCAGGAATGGAAGCACTGATGCCATAGGGTCTCATAAATGGCTTCAGTTTCTTTTTATTGTTATTTTACTAACGCTTATAACCTTATGGATTATACAGTGTGTACTGACAACAAGCATGATTGGATGTAAGTAAAAAAAAAAAAACATCTAATCAAACTACAGGTACAGTTATGAAAACAAAAAATCGTGCTTGCAGATATGAAGCAGATATCTACAAGCACTATATCACATATTGCCTGTGTAAAACTGTGTATTCTTTGCTTGTGTGCAATTCCATTTGTGTGTGTGTATTCCATTTTTATTTTGAGTGTGTGAGAGTGTATATTTACACCTTGTGCAATATCTTTCAGTCTGGCCCTGCTTCACCTTTCCCTTTTGACTCCTCCAGCATGTCGGAGAGCATACTCAGGGTAGAGAGCATTAATCATTTGTATTATTTCCAAGCCTGTATAAAACAGTGTTGACGTGTTGCTATTACAGCTGAGGGCTCTCCGACCAGACGTTCACCTCACTGTGAAACATCTTTTGATATGCCACAGATACCAAACATCTTAAATTAATACCACAGACCATTTTAGAAAATATTTCACCCCCTATCACCCCCTCCCCCCCCCCCCCCGCCCCCCTCTCACACAACGCACACACACACACGCACACACACACACACACACACACACACAATGTTTTCTTCTGTTGTGCCTGGACTGAGGAGTGTGTGATAGAGGGAGGGAGGGAGTGTGGATGGAAACCCGGCTTTGTAGATTTGGAATATTTGAACCCCCGTGACTTCACGAGTAGCACAGTTGGGGAGCTTGCACACACATGCAACCCATTATTCAATGAAACATGCCACGCCACTTCTGCCAGCAGTTGCTATCGCTAACCAACATCTGCATGCATTCAGGGTCATGCTAATCCACACTAGCTATGCTTCCCTAATTTAATGGAAGTGTGTGTTTGTGTGTGTCTGTGTGTGTGAGTGTGTGTGGTATGATTATGGAGGCATTGGAAGTCATGACTTAAGAATTTCACTTTAGTGCAATGGCTCATGGCCACAGATATCCTTCATGGAGACGCAACAATGACCAAACAGCTGCATATTTAACAAGGCGGCATCCAGACTCCTGCATGAATACAATTTTGCTTAAAACAACAACATTGGTGCAGCTCCACCAAATATCTGGAGATCTCTAATTGCTTTGCCAGCCCAGTGCACATAGCGGTAGTTCTGCCCGGCAGGCACAGAAAGCAATCTACCTCTCCTCACTGAAGTTAGTTCCAGGGTGCGGCTCAGTGGGGTTGCGGGGGTGGTCGGGGAGGTTGCTGGCTGTTTACAGGTCAGGCAGACTGGAGCAGAGATGGAGATTCAGGGTGAGACATTATCTGATCTGAAGTCAGGGGAGCTGCGTCACTGGTGGTGATGGTGGTGATGACTACGAAATGTGGTATAGTGAAAAAGTCCCTTTACTATAATGTCTCACAAATTCAAGTGAAATTGGGTGCTTTATTAGCATGAGGATGGTAAGATAATGAAGTACCTACCGTCTGGTTGTACAGCTGCACAGTAGTTAGTGTGTTAAAGTAGTTAAAAGTGTGATGGACTGTGTGTGTGTGTGTGTTTGTACAGATGCACACATTAATATTTGTGTGGCATTTGTTTTCATGCAGCTTTGGGAGTTTATGTTGGACTAAGGTCCCTCTCTCTTTTCTCTGTCTTTCTCTTTAACACACACACACACACACACACACACACACAAACTCTCTCTCTTTCTTTATGATAAATGTGTGTAAAGTGGATATTCTGCATGGCTAGCTATACACGTTCTCTCCTCTCTAGCTTCCCTCTCCCTCTATGTGGATAAATGTCTATTTTGTATGGTTGGACATGTTCTCTCTTTCTTCCTCTGTGCTCCTCCCGCCCTCTCTCTTTTGACTGTGTGTTGAGTGGGCACCGTGGGGGCTATATATTGATGCCAGTGGGTGTTGTTAAGCAGCTGGTTCAGCAACCCACACAAGCATTACATCTGAACATGAGGAGTTGGATTGACTCATTTGGCCTTGTGTCCATATGCTGTACCTGCATTCCTCTCTATCTCTCTCTCCCTCTATCTCTCTCTCATTTTCTCTTGTTGTTTTTCTCCATCCCTCATTCACCCACCTCTGCTATCATTCCCATTGCTTTCTCCCACACACATCTCTCTCTCCCTTTTCTGGAACACGGTGTGCTCGATACATTGGGCGAATGTAGCAATTAGCTCAAATCCTTCACTGTCACAAGGTCGAATAGGATTATAATTGGACCCAACAGAAGAGAGATTTTTTTCCCCTCTCACATAAAGTGTGTTATTGAAATATGTGGTGAGAATGAAAAATAGTTGAGTACAAAAAAAAATTCTGAATCAGAGTTGAACAAAAAAAGAGTTTTAATTAGAACTTGGGAAAAGTAGACTACATTCACTGGGGCTTTACCAATTCCAGATCACTAGACAGGCACCCACAGTAAGCTACCAACTTTAAAATATATTTATCTTAAACATCTCTGTTTATTATCTCTTTGAATGAATACCACTGTATATTACTGTTTAAACGATGCATCATAGAAAGTAGAACACTGTATGTTTAATGTTTTGAACATTTCCAATGAGACAGTGCTGTTTGAAGAGCAGTTCAGTTACTATGCTATAATGACACATCAGTGAATCTTACCTGGTATAATACACACTGTATACATGATCATTATGTATTGTCAGTGCACATGGGATCCTATCAACATAGCGGTTTTCTCTGAAGTAAGGTCATGGGGGAGACTTTTTTTTTGGAATCTGTGGACCAACTGCAGGGCAGTCAGGGAAAGAAACAGACAAAATAATGTGGCTATTCTCACCTCAACCAGAGCCATTTAATGAAACATTACAGAAATTAGGTTGGCTGAAGCATGATCTGTTACCTTCTCAAAGAAATAATATTTTAAAGGGTTTCTGTCTTTTCTTTTCAGATGGAACATGATTTTCCCGACAGAACCACTTAGTCTGGCTTGTCCATTTTTGCTTAGAATTTTCTGCTCCAAACTGATCTGGCCACTTTCAATGTTTAATCACTTAGCAGTACTCTTCAGCCAGACAAGCCCTGTGGAGAGCTGAGATATCAACAGCAACAGATCTTCCAGTGTAGTGAAATAAATGACGTGAGAGCACGTAAATGCCACGTGAGAGCAATAAATAAAAACCAATAAATAAATAAATAATAAATAATATATATGTATATAAATAATATATATATATATGTCACCTGTATAATGGACAGGATTGACAAAACTCCATCCAATCATTTCAAGCGACCCATCAAAATGATTGAATGGTAATATGTTTATGCTCAAAACTCAACCGTCATGTCCCTCTCCCTCAGCTCTCGTTTCTCTACTCTGGAGGTGTGTCTTCAAGGAGAGGTCCGGGAAAAGGGGGTTGGGCTTTTGAATCGTATATTTTCAAAATGTGGCTTGTCCAAATAGTCTTCCCAGGATTCCCTGCCCTTCCTTTAACAGCCTCACTTCCTGACATTTCAGGTCATACCGTCTGATATGCTAGTATGAGGCATGAGGCATTTGACAACGTTACATTTCCTTCAGCTGAACCGCTAGCCACACACACACACACACACACACAAAACCTCCACCTTTCATGGCGTGGGAAAGGGAAGATCAGTGGAAGCAAGCCAACAACTTTCCAAACATTCTCTTTGGCCTCTGGCTCAGGGCGTGATGCTGTGGTCTGGTGTGGTGTGGTGTGGTGTCAGGCTGCTCCAGGCTCGGCTTTCCAGGTCCTCCAAGGCGCTGGCCTTCCTCCATTTCCAACTTCCAACTCACTCCAAGCTCAGGGAATATTTGGTGAGTCATGGATGAACTGCAATTTGACTGCATTTAAAGCACTTTCACATATTCAGCCAAACCACAGTTGAGCTGTGAGAGGCATATAATCATATACGGTAATATTATCATATGTACTTAGGGGCCTTAGGCAATAACCAGAGGCCCTAATGCAGCAGCACTGCTGCTATGCAGAATGTCAGCCTACACATGCTTAAACACTTAGGGTTTGGAAAAGCCACATTCACTATACCACATTTTGTAAGTCATCGCCAGTGCCATATAGCTCCTCTGAATTCAGATCAGATGAACTACACTGTGTCTCACCCCGAATCTCCACCTCCGCTTCAATGCCCTTTTCTGCTAGTGTTACTATTCCTCTGGTGGCTTGTCTCCCAAAACCATAGTTGCTAACAAAATTAGCAAAGTTGTTGGTTGCAAATGCACCAGCAAGCCACAGAAGTTGCTAACCTACAGTTAGCTAACCTGCCAACTGAATTAGCAACGTTGTTAGTTGCAATGCAACTGCATATTGCCAGACAGCCTAAGAAGTTGCTAATTGGTTACATCCTCCACCTACACACACACACACACACACACACATCCAGGACACAAACTCCCCATTTGGCTTCCTCCGATCATCTGAGCCTCTGTGGCCATGGAGGCAGCAGACTCATCCATTTAAGGGCCCCATTCGGCGGATTAGATGGGGGATCCTGTCGCCTAATGGCCAGTCTGGCAACATATGCCTGCGCAATTATCCGCCTGGCAGCCGGCCACACACTCACACACACACACTTGAGCGTGACAAGTGAGCACACACGCACATTCAACTGCATGCAGCAAGAGTGAACACTCTCTCACACACACACAGACATACACACATAACACAATACAGTATTTTGTTTTTTATAAAAAACATATATGCATGCTTGAAACACCCTCATGTATACAAGCATCAAAAGATAGTCTTGCAGTCATGGATCTTGTATGTTGATCTTTGTGGGACTTTTGTGGGTGTATGCAAATGTATCGTATAAATGTATCATATTAATAATGAAATCAACTAAATTAGTTAGCAACAATGGTTTGGGAAACACAGGGATGCATTTTTCCTTCAAAAAAGAAAAAAAAAACACATACACACACACACACACACACACCCTCATACCCAGAACGGTTAGTGAGTGTTTGTATTTGAAACAACTTAATTGGGCCCGCTCTGGAGAGGCAAACATGCTTCTCTGACCTCGGCTTCAAAGGCGAGGAAGTAAAAGAGAAACACACACTTCGAAAATCTCTTTGTCTTTTTTCTTTTCCCTTCTCCCTCACTCTCTCCCTCTCCTTTTTTCTCATTTTTCCACCACACCCCCCATGCCCCACCCCCCACACACACATACACTCACACACACACACACACAAGAACAACAACAACAACTCGTGACTCCATAATGATTAAAAGGGACCATTTGCTGTAGCAGGCGCGGGCCTTATTTGTTTATGACTTCCAGTGAGTGTGCTCACAGCTCACAATGGCGCCGTAATGAGTTGGGCTCTTAAATTATGAAACAAAGGATGGTGTGCATCAATTAAGATCCATTTACTGCCGAGGCGTGTGTGCATATATATGTGTGTGTGTGTGTGTGTGTGTCTATGTGTGTGTATGGGTCTGTTGCTTACTGGATGAGGAGGAAAAAGAGTATGCTATAAACGGGACTGTGAGAGGAGATGAAATAGATAAATCACTGAGAACAAGGCCATTTTGTATCCATTGACAGCTGCGCAAAAGGAAGGCTGCTATTGTTGCATCTACTTTATCAGTTCAATTTGGTTACTTTACTAACACACATGGGTACAGCCCCACACACCAACACACACACACACACACACAAACATATGTGTGCTTGCACATGACCTTTGTCATCATAAATCATATTAAATTACAAAATGAATGGCTTTTGTGTGTGCGACTTCTGTGACAAGTGCCTCTTGCTGTTCCCTCACAAGATTTAAAGCTTTCATTCGTAATCCCATTTGACTCCTAAAACCAGGTGCTCAGGCCTCTGGCAATCGTTAGACTTCAGTTGATGGAGTGACTGATTCATTAGTCCTGGCTAATCTCTATTCTCAGATTGCATACCACATCATTAATTATTCTGATGCAGTCATAGTTTATCACTGTTTTGAGAGTCAGACTTTGTGTCGTGTCACAGAGTGAGAGAACAGTGACATCCCTGCATAGCAAAGAGACTGTTGGGGAATCCCCCAATATCTGACGCGCCTCAATTTGGGTGAACAAACGACTGTATGCTAGCAGAAAGAAAACAACGTTGTGTAAATAGTTTGAGCCCCTCCCCCAAACACGCACAGAGAGACAATCTGACACATAAGCACACACACACACACACACACACACACACACACACAAGTACATTGATAGTCTCCAACAAATGCCCACCCATCCACCCACCCACAAAGAAAGAGGAGGTAAAATGCTGCTAATCATTAAACACACACACACACACACACACACACACACACTGGAACCACGTGTCACAGTAATGCATGAATTTTACATCCCCATTCTCTTTACCACCCTATTGGACATGTGACATAGCAGTGGTAAGAGAGACATTTGTTGGACTGGAGACTTGAACAAAGGCACTGACTAAAAGCCGGAGATGCCTTAGCAGGTCTTGTGCTCTCCCTCCTCCCAAATGATATCATTTACCATTGCCTAAAAGAAGCTATTTAGTGACTCTCTCTCTCTCTCTCTCTCTCTCTCTTTCCCTTCTTCCCTCTCTCTTTCTCTCTCTCACACTCAGCCTAAAATGCAAGTGTTGCCTGTATGTTTCTTATCTTGGCTTGTATGTGCATGCACATGTGTGTATGCAAGTGTGTGTGTGTGTGTTTATATATATGTGTTTAACTAATAGGAAATAGAGCTTATGTGTGTATGCTCAGCCAGATTAAAATGCTGCACACACACACACACACACACACACACCTTTAAAGAACCCCCACTATTCACTTTGCTGTCACTGATAGCGTTTGATCATTTTTCTGCATTCATAAGTGCTCTGCTTCTTTTCTGTTACTGTCAAAATTGGCTGACATAAAAGCTGTAGTTATACACTTTTGGCACACACACACACTTGAATACACACGCGCACACACACACGTTTCTACCTACACACTACCACAACTGTGCACACTTTTGTATGGTGACGAAAGCACACACACACACACACAAACATACTCACACATGCTTGTAAAAACATGTACCCTTAATCACTTCTATTACCATAGCAACTCCAATCACAGATGTATCCTTTTCTTAGCCCTTCCCATCATTTTAATACCATGACAGCTTTCCACAGAGCACCCTCCTCCATGCTGACACACACACACACACACACACTTTTCTCCTCTCTTTCTGATTGTTCTAGAGGCCATTGAGAGCAGCTTAGTCCCATCCAGTCTGACATCAAAGCACCCTCATCCACTTAATGTTGGCATTGTGCTCCATTTCAAACAGCACCGTGAGAGGAAGAAGCTTTAAGTAGCATTATGCGAACAGCAGTAGCAGCAGCCAAGCTCTGTGTGTTTGTGAGTGTTTGTGTGTTTGCATTTCAGTATATGGCTATAGTGAAGTTAGTACCACAACAGTAACCGTGCTAATGCTTGATTCACAGTACATGTTTTTTTTTTTTTAAGTAGTGTAATAGCAATCATTGGTTAGCTGCAACAGAAGTATTAGTTTGTAGTAATAGTAGTATTATTCTGATGCTACAATAGAAACATAGGAGTATTAGTTTATATTAGTAGCAGTATCTTTCTGGTGCTACTATATAACTACAAGATTAATTTGTTACTACTACAATAATACTACAATATTGTTAATACTACAATATTAATACTACAATAAACTAAAACTAAAAATGTAGTATTAGTAATAGTATCATTTCAGTGCTTCAACAGAATCATAGAACCATCTGAATCAAGAATAGTAGTCTTAGGAATATTAGTTAGAATGGTAGTATTTGGAGTATTAGTTAGAATAGTAGTATTAGGAGCATTAGTTAGAATAGCAGTTCCTAGTATCCTTTTGGTGCTGTCTTTGTTCCAGAGTGTGTATTCTCTACAACCATGTGTACATATTGTGCTGATGACAGGACTCTCAGGGGGGATGCTTCAGGCACTGCATATGTGTGTGTGTGTGTGGATGCGTATACGTGTATGTGTGTGTGTTGTGTGTGTGTGAGACTAGGCACATACGATGTGTTTGCCAGTGCTTGTTTGTGTTTGTGCTCACACATTTTCCTGGAGAGAGAAGAGTTTGCTTCCATTCCTGGCTCCATTATTGCATGTGTGTTTATCTTTATGCTTGTCCGTATGAACGTGTGTGTGTGTGTGTGTGTTTTCGAGTATGTCTGTTGACAGGTGATTAACTGGGAGTGGCACAAATAAATCCATAGAGGATCCGCTCCTTGTCCGCGGAGGTGGTGCTGATGGGAGCGGAGAGACTTCCTGCCTTGTCCCACAGATAGCCCCTTATCTTCCCATCCTCGCCATCCCCTCCTCATCTTACGCAATGTTTGGTCACGGCCCGACTCCCAACGGACAAGAGAAGTCGTTGATATCTCGCCCAGGCGCTCGCCCAAGTCTTTATCTCTGTGACTTTGCCTCCTGTAAACTGATAAACACACATACGCGGAATTCTGCAGCAAAAGAAAGAGAAAAAAAAACGCCTGTCATGTGACATCGCAACAACAACAACGCCCCCAGTCTCAGCTTCTTTGGATCTGGGTGCCAAAGTTGACTAAACTGCGACAGCCCCCCACCCCCCCTCTCCCCCAGATGCCTTGTGATAGATGATGATAGCTGGCTAGGGGCTTATTGGATCGCTGACAGTTATTTATTTTTGTATAAGCGCACCATTGATTAGAACGCAGAGGCGCATAGGGGACTTATTGAATACCTCAGACTGAGTACAGCCTTCACACTAAGCATTTGTGTTGTGGGTCGTGCTGACTCCTCCAATATGCTGTGTTTGCTATAATAAGATTTCTAATAGAAGCGTTGGGTGTGACTATTCCTTATGCGCCGTGTGATGTTTGATACTGTAAGAAGGATCGCCGTTACTGTCACTTGCCTCTGGTTTCATGGCCGGCCAGTGACAATGAGCCTGATTTGCCCAGACAGCCAGGCAGGACACGAGACGCAGTGATGAGATGGGGGGTGACACTTCCAGCAGATGCCCCATAACTCTCCATTATCACCCCTAAATTTGGGGGGGGAGGCGACAGTGATGCATGTTTGTTTCCACCAGACGATTTTGGTGCCGGCCTCTCTCTCTCTCTCTCTCTCTCTCTCACACACACACACACACACACACACACACATACCTGTGTTTAAAATGATATCTCTGGGTTTATGACTGGGCTGGCAATTTTCGAAAAACACCCGTCTAGAATATTCTACCTGGAGCTTCATATATTCTGCGTCTCTGGGAGACTGTTGGAGACAGCAGGGCATTTATCATGGCTGCTTTGAAACCGCCGTAGTGGGACAGGTGTAATTCCTATGGTTTAAGGTGGGGGGAGGAGGAGCCAGTCGGGAGCCTGTGGATGAAACAGATGTTGCCACGGTTGTCATGGGCTGTCAATCAAAAGCGGAGACGTCAGATTATGGCTGGCTAATAGGGCAGCCAGACGCCACCCGGACACGCAACGGCTAAATCAAATATGAGAGCCGATTATTTTTGCACAACACTACACAGACGCACGCACACACACTTTAATCTTTTGTTTAATATCCTGAAACAAACAATACTAAGACACATAAAACACACAAAACCAAATCTATCATTTCCCTCTCCCTTGAACGGCGGTGACCCTTGAAGATACCCTGCCTGCCTCTCCCCTGACACCTTGTGTACCTGTCCACTTGTCTCCCTGACCTCTCGTCACTTGTTATCTCTCCTCCTCGGACACAGGAAGTAGGTTACTAATGAGTTGTGCACACAGTCGTTGTCTCACCATCACACTTGCTGAGTCACACTAGCTGTGTTCCCTTTCTTCATTAGCAGTCTGTGTCGCGCATCTCTGATAGCGGTGCAGAGTTTGTCAAGGGCCGATCTGTCAAGGCACACCTGGTCTGTGTAAACACTGAGGGCTAATGGAGATGTTTGCTATCCTGGTGTTGCTCAAGCTAATTTAGCGGCAATTCCAGAGCAGTGACAAGATGACAAGGAAGGAAGCTGGGCACTTGAGTATGTGTGTGTGTGTGTGTGTGTGTGTGTGTGTGTGTGTGTGTGTGTGTGTGTGTGTGTGTGTGTGTGAGAGAGAGAGAGAGACAGAGAGAGAGAGAGAGAGAGAGTACACGAGCACGCGCCCAGACATGTGCATACACAGGGATGAAAGATATAGTACACATAAATCTCCTCTTCACCCACATATACCCATTGCACACATAGAAACATAGGCTATAGCTAAAATTCATACAGGACAACACGAACAAACACGCTTAAGGATGACATTTTATGGCCATCAGAAATCTCCCACAGTCAGCACACACACACATCGGTGCAAACATGTAAAACCTCTAGGCCTACAATATCTCTTCTTATAAACCTGAGCTGGCTTTTCTTTTACCGACAGCTATATATCACTGCTGTCCATAGATAAATGCTTCATTTCTGTGATGGCTTAGCATTGCAGATAGTGCCAAGAAGACAACACTGTGCTTGGTTAGGCCGTTTATTTTTGCAAATAGGCGTGGTCCATTTAGGCTTTTTCATCAAAATAATATCTTTCTCAAATAGCATGCACTATAAATCACTGCAGAAGATGGGCACCAAGAATGTTAACAAAGCATTTTGAGGAGCTACCCAATAACATTAGAAAACACCCTGCACACGTTACTTAATACGCATAGGGATGTTTGTTTTTCTACTAAACAAAATTGCGTCTGGATATGTTCGTTGAGAATAAAATCAACAACGGCCAGAACCTGAACGGCCAAAAGTTGACATTGAGGTTTTGTTTTGTGACATGTGTCATTACCCTACCAGTATGACGGAGTTAAAATTAATCATAAAACGACAATGAGTAGACAGTCGATTTTAGATGAAAACATCATGTGGGCTACCTGGTAGAATCCCCTGAGCTTTGAACCTTTGTGTCAGCCATCACCCCCGGCAAAAATCTGCCCCCTTTTGGCGTAGACGCGAACTGCTATGAAGGCAAGGAAATTGCCTGTGACCACTAGTACATTGTCTAATTGGGTGAACGTGTCTGGGAATTAGTCTAAATGTGACGTGTTGTTGTTATCGTCGAATGTGCAGCTAGTGTCGTTAGCTTCAACACTTATGCAAAAGACTTCTCTTCAATTCTGGCAGAGGACTGCTCAAGTCAATATGCCATAGTCGATCTACAGGTGTGAATGATATGTCGGTATGTAGGACCCCCCCCCCCCCCCCCCCCCCAGGAGGTGGATTAAAAGATACATTAAATAATTACGGTGTAGACTGGCGAGTCTACCATGGGTGGGCTGAAATTCTGCGGAGAAAATCATGAAGGAATATTTTTGAAAACTGAAGGCATGTATAGGACAAATCTTGTTTCAGGGTTAGCTATACAGCTAATTTGCATCTGTGAAAATAAACGTGCAAAGGCAAGGGTAGTTTATTTCCCCCGGTTTATGGAGGAAAGCTAATTTATCATAGACAGCAAGCCACTAGGGCCAAATTATTCCTTTTTATTGGACTAAATGTATTATTCCCACTTTACTAGAGAATATTCCTTTCCTTGTCTTTAGAGACACCCTGGGTGTCTCTGTTAATCAGGATGGCTATGATGTTGCAGTTTTTTACAAATGCATATGAAAAAGTTGAATGCAGATTTGTACAACTGTATGTGTGTGCGTGTGCATGGCCGTCTCTGTGAATGTCAAATACACAAGTCTCAAACATCACCAACTGTAATAGGTCACGCACAGGTGGGGGGATAATGTAGCCTTATCTGCTCGGTAGAGAGGACCACCTTGGCTGGCTTACATTTAGTGTGGTGTAAACATACACCAGTCTGCTCTATGTAAACTGTATCCCATTAGAAGTGGCTTATAAGATTCAGCCTGGACAACATAGTCAGGCAATTCAGAGAGAGAGAGAGAGAGAGAGAGAGAGAGAGAGAGAGAGAGAGATGGAGGGTACGACAGATAGAAGGAGGATGAGAGAGAGAAAACAGGAGGAGAGATTATAGAAAATTCTTGTCAATCTGTCTGTGCCGGCATAATGTGTGTGTGTGTGCGTGCGAAACAGAGAGAGACATAGGAGCATAGAGTGAGGGGGGAGAGAGAAAGACTGAGCTGTCTCTTGAACCCCCCCTTCCACACCCCCTGTTAATCTCCAATAAAGATAACAGGCTCTTTCGCTGGTGCCCCCGACTGGGGCAGCATCTGCTGTCTCTCCACGCTGACCTCCAGCGTTGGCTGTCTCCTCAGAATCTCTTGGCCTCCCCCACGGCCCTCCATCCCGGCTGATCCTCAGCCTGCTCCGCTGTGCTCTATACTCTCTCATTTTGTTACCCGTCATCCGCTATGTCATCAAGGGCTCAGTTCCTGGGGAGCAGCTATAGCTGAGGGAGGCAGAAAGAGGAGGAGTGCTAAGGCCATGAGAGTTCACCATGAGAGAGATGGTGTGGAGGTTAATACAAACTGGACACTCTTGGTCTCTTTTTATGATGTAAAAAAAGTAATTTGCAAAACACACAAGGTAACAAGTCAGATAAGACAGGCTGACAATGATATTTGGGATACAATTATATCATTGTGTGTGTGTGTGTGTGATAGTGATGGTAGACTGGTTGAATTAATGTGTTCAGTTCAGTTCAGTTGCTCGCTGGGGAATTTCAAAATCATACTGTTGACATGATTTGACATGACATACTGAGGCCTTTCCAAATTCAGGTCCAAAGTTAACTTCATAAATGCCTATGCTGAAGATAAGTTCACAGAGGTATCATAGGTATAGTGCACTTTAAAAGGGAGAAAGAGTCCAATTTTGGACCAATACCAACAGCATTAGCAGTTTGACCAGCTTACTAACTGCCGTCTTTTTATTGGGTGAGAGTGGAGTGGGTGAGGGTTTTATGGGTACCAGGCAGAGTTAAGTAGGGGTGACAGACGATGGGCTTTGTGGAGACTGGCAGGAAGTGACATCACGGTAGCTGAGAGAGCGTTTGTTTGTCTTATGGCGAGAAGGGTGTTGAGTGAGAAAGACCTGATGTCTGTGTGAATACAGCTCTTTGTGTTCACAGCATGTCAGAAAAGGAAAAGAGGGAAACAGTCGGCAACTGGACACACATGCACACAATGTCTTGGCCAAGATGTACAGCCTGTGGCACCACTGGAGACTATACAGACAATCAGCTCCAGGATACATGGATGGGGGGGTGGGGGGGTGTACTTAACCAATAAAATTGCTTCCTGGAATACTCTCCCTTCTGGTATTGGCTAATGAGTGATTGAAAGAAATTTTGAGTGTAGCAAAACGACAGTAGTCTCCCTGGGGTCATCAGTGGGTAATGTCTGTGAGTGACAGCCCTGTGATGCGAAGTCACGTTTACTTCAGGGCCATGACACACGGGTGTCTAAGGGCATGTGGCATCACAAGCTTACTACGGTTGACCAGTCATAAAGGACACCGGGGTTATTAAAAAAAACAATAACACGTCTGGAAAACAGCTAGGCTACCCTCTGTGGTGTTAACAATACATTTGTCGTGAATCTGTGGGCATATTGCATGCATTTAACGCCGGGTCAACATTTTAGAGGGCAATGTCAGTCTATACCCTCACGATATATCAATTAAACTTTTAGACCTAACCGGCATTGTTAGATTTTCCAATTTTCCAAGCCTGCAACTGGTAGGCTAACTAATGCGATGCACCCGGAGCCCTTCCCTGACTAATGTACTCTACTGTAAACAGTCGACGTTCGGGCTGGCTGGCTAGGCAGAAAGCGCCGTGCCGATGTATTTTTGGGTACTGGAGGCTCTCAGTGTGTTATTAAATAGCCTGCTTCTCTGTAGTTAGTCCACTGCTGATTGCAGAGCAACGGTTTGGGCCGGGCCAGGGCGGATTCTGCTTTGCGGGTTGATTTAAAAACGCACACAGTACATCAAACTTGGACTGGGCGAGCGTTTGATGTGTGTGGAAAAGGGGTGCAAATCCTAACGTGTTACGTTTCTCCCTCCACCCTGACATCCAGTTCTTACCTCAAGTTCACGAGACACAATATTACAGATGTTCGACTCCGAACTGTTCATTTTCCTTTTTAACGTTATGTTTCTGCTTTAAGCTTGAAATAATATTAAGGCAAATTGTTTCGTTTCCGTTGTGACACTGCTTTTGTGAATTGACACTCTAACTTCTGCATTTTGACACCTCTTCATTCCTAGATGTAATTCTCTCTCCTACGAAAATATTTTTCGTACATGCTACACTTATTATACCATATATCCTATTGTAGACCTTAGCTGCTAGACGTTTTAGGCACAGGGGTGCCAGTTTAAATGTCGGCAATTCTGAGCAGTTCTGCGTTATTCAGAGTCATTTTGTATTTATAACTTTGATTGGCGGTGGGAGAAGTGTGGCTTTGTGTCCGTGTGTGTTCCCCTCTACGTGTGTTAGTATGGTGAGGTGTGTTTAGTTAGAGACCGAGAGAGTGTGTATGTGTGTGCCCTCCGTGCTCTCTAATCAGCGAGCGAGGGGAGGCGGGTCAAGGCGCTGACTGTAATGCGATAGCTGCTCCGCTCTGAAATGGCATTACTAACACACACACGCACAGGCGCGCGCGCACGCTGCTTCAACGACCAGGCTTTACTGACGGAGAAACGTGCAGAGCGATGCCAGACTGCGAGGAGAGACTGAACGGAACGGAGGTGCGCTATAGTCAGTTCAACCTTCCCGTGTAAAACGTGGAAGCAACCTTCTTTTTAAGTGAAGAGCGGTTGCTGCTTCATCTGTGCCGTCGTTTGATCTGAAAACCTTTTGTTAGATGACTTAAAGAATTTGTAAAGTAATCACGGACTGCTATTTTCCAAGGGGCGAGGAGACATCGCCCGTAGATTTTGAAGATAACGGGGACCTACTCTTCAAGCATTCTCCAGGGGGAAACGTCAAACTATAGGATTCCTTGTTGGCCATGGATCTAACGTGTGTAATTCTTCAGTCATGACTGCAAGGAATACATTTGAATGATACTGAAATGACCTATGTCCGTGGGCATAAAGGTGCACAAATTTGAAAGACGGGTTGAGACTTCAAACCGGTCAAAATCCTGTCTGATTATCCATTAAAAATAACCAAAGCTGAAATTCATCGGAGAAGTTGAAAGTTTCCACAATCAACACATCTACAATATCCCGGGCAAGTCACACAGTTGGTACATCATTCTATTTATATGGGACAAGGAAAATACACTCTCTGTTTAAAGGATATCAAAGACTGGGGGAGGCAAGAATAAACAAACCAACACCAACAGCTGCAAGACATTAGCGGCAACCTATTCTGCAAGATGGATATTTTATCATCGCTGTTTGGATTTGTATTACTTCTCTGTCTGACGCTGAAAGTGCACGGCGAAGAGGGTAAGTTAGTGCTACCTGCACGCGTCCTTTTGTAAGTCTCCTGTAAACGTTCAAAATTAATCCACTTCTTTCATGTTATCACACCAACATGTCTTCTCTGATTTTGTTGCAGTGTATGCGTATTCTATTTTGTTGTTTATGTTGCATCTGTTTGAAGTCGATTCCAGTCAAATCTGGAAATGCAGTTCTACAGCCTAATGATCACCATATGCCACAAATGCCAGTTACGCATTTATCCGACGCCAAAGTTAAAGCTTAAGCACTAGATGAAGAAGCACTATTGGAACACTACTGTAGCCTACTAATGAGAAATGGTTCACCTGCCAACTCATTAGAAACGGCAATGCAAGGTAGCCCGCTAACATAAATTCATTGGCAAAATATATTCAACAATACCTAAAAGGTAAATTAGTCATTAAATGTCTCTCTGTATGGCTGGTGATGGTTTTGTTGGCTAATCCTTTTAAACAATCCTTGAAAAAAAAATCCACGTAAAGTGACATCTGTAAAATGATTGCTACCCGTGAGCAGTGAGTCAGGTTGAGAAGACTAATGAATGGTCGGACAGACTATGAGCTCAGACTCATCATCTAAAGGTGGAAATTGTTATAAGGCGTGCTGTGGACAACCCGTCTTAAACCTGCTATTATACTCTCCTCTAAACTAAAACAAATTCTTCAAACATATTTTTGTCGTTGCACATATTGATAGTTTAAACCTTTCAAAGAAAACAATCTCATTGTTTCCACGTTGTTTTTGTGTTAATTGTGATATGACGCCGGAGGATATGACTGGAAATCGCTTCCCTTTTATATATCTCAAGACTGCAGGCGTCTCCACAGTCAATTGACCTCTAAGTTAATAGAAAAAAAAAATCTAAATATCGCACAGCGACAGAAACTTTACGCATAGCAAAACTATAACAGGTCACCGTGTGCCTAGTCTTGAACTCTCGCTCAAGTTCTATTTCACATACTTAAGTTCACAACTGTTAAGCAAGTAGGTTGAACTACCAGGACATCTGTATTTTTTAGACTCTATTTGAATGACCAGTCATCTTAATTGACCTTATTCTCGGTGGCGCCCTTGAAACATTCATATTGATTTTCATTCACTGCATACAGCTGTAAATGTATTCTCCTACTTGAACTAGCCTCCACTACTCCACCACCGCCTAAAAGCCGCCCTAAAATGACCGGACTTTACCCACGCTTCAACCATTGTCTTTTCACATATTCGCTTGTAGCTGACTTTGAAGCCTTAATTACATTGTGTTTTGAACGTTTTTTCTCCGGAATGACAGAACAATAGCCCGTTACAGAATGTCAGAGAATGGGCATCTGTGTTATTAACCCTGAGAATTTGTTATCGGAGGTTTTCCCACTTTGGCAGGAGATTGAAGTCTTGATGTGTTCGAAGCGGGCCCTTATCTCGGGTGTTTGTTCCTGAGAATCCACTCAGCGCGTTGACAATGTTCAATTTAGCCATCATCACTAGCGGCGAGAAACGCCAGTAGATAGTCATCAGAGAGATATCTCTAAACGCACTGAAGTAAATCAATTCACGAACAAGTCTGCTGGAAAGAAGACGTAGAAAACTGCTGCGTTGCACTTCATGTAAATCAATTCAGGCAACCTCCATGTGCCGAAACAAAGAATAACCTTGCGTGTTAAATTAAGTCTAAATAAGGACATAAATCAGCCCTAGCACATTGTAGGCTATATGCAACAGCCGTGCACTATATACAGCCTTCATGGTGATTACAAGATATTGATGTGGTGCCCCCTCAGGAAACTCTCCCCCACAGGCAGTAGACTTTGTCCACATCTCTGCTGAGTGCGCAACTGCATGTTGTCGAGTCCCACCAAATTTCGGAAGGGGAAGGAAATGCAGGTCTGGTAAACTAATGCGTTGTCTCCGCTAGAATAATGAAATAGCTCATTGGACTGCTTTCCTGCTTAGCAACTTGCGCTGACGCCTGGTAGAATACTCAACTGGGTCATGAATTTAGGCTGTTGTGAGAATGAGATAAATAATGAATCAACTCAGTTTAATTGGTCGGCTGTCGGCGTACTGTAGAAGTGCTTGTTTATCCAACACACACACAAAGACGGAGTTCCCCTCCGGAATAATGGATGCCTATCTTCCACACGTCTGGTTGATCCGAACGTGGCGCCGGCATGTCTTTTGGGGATCAGCCGTGTGTTGATTTGAACGTGAGACCTTGACTGCCGTTTGCGCCATACTAAGATGAATTTGTGGAAAATGAGTGTCTTAGCCAAGTTGGACCCTTTTAAGTACTTGTTCTGTGCTTATTGAGGATGAAGAACATGTCTGGCCTCACTGCGCACCTGAATCCTAGCTTGGGGATACGAACCAGATGTAGACTTCTTGTCATGTAAGAGTATGCATGCAAATAGTTAATATGCTCCAGACTCCATGTCAAAGACACCTGAGGACAAGGGAGCTGATAAGGAGCAAACACAGATAGAAAATAGATGCACACACACACACACACACACACACACACACACACACTTCAAAAACACACATATACACGTTGGTTTCAGACTTGGGTATGTGCACACACTCTCATACACGGCTTCCTCAAAAGCGGGAAAGTCCAAGAAGGCCCTTAAGACTCCCCACTCCCTCCATTGTGTAAGAGCTTTCACACATCCTCATACACACACACATCCTCAAGTGGCGTTGATAGGCAGAATGAAGGCGTACGGCGGAGCTGCAGGCTGGTCAACCTTTACAACAGAGCTGCCACAGCAAGTGCGACAGGACTCTGCCCCATGGTATGCACGACATGCTACTCTTAGTCATCCACACTGTGTTACAAACAGACACAGGCACGCAAGCCCAATCATGCAGTACATGTAAACAAACACACATGGAAACATATGTGGACACTCGTCAACTCACAGCATTTGCACACACAGACACATACAAGAGGACGTGGGAACATACAGATGTTTAGTGCAGTGTCACATGCATGATTATCCACATATATCGTATACACACACACACACACAAACACTCCTTCACTCACATGCATATGCACCTTGGCAAATATAGTAGCATGCCCACACACACACACACACATAATGTGTACACTCTAATGTGCATTCTAGAGCACCCTCCCCATCACCACTGGACAGAAATAGCCAAGCGAGCAGCGTACGTAAAGCTGTGAAAAACAAGGTCAGAAATTTGCATACTGGGGCTAAGGAGCAGGCCATGGTGGTGTGTGCGACGCAGCGCAGGTTCACTGAGAGCTTCCCACCAAAGTGATTGGGGTTAAATTAAACACAGATTAAAAGCAAGGCAGGCATACATAATGGAGATGCCAGGACCTCCTATGCAAAAGCTTTTAAAAGTCTAAACAGGGTATGGATAAGTAGCCATGCAATGTGTGTGTATATACATATATATATATTTAGAGAGAGAGAGAGAGAGAATTTATATATTAGTATATACTAGTATATACTAGTGTTGCAAAAGAGATCACAGGTTTGAAAACATTTACTATGTTTACTATGTTCTGGATGATGACAGAAATGTGCTTGAAGTGCACACTCACAGACACAAGCACGAAAGATGAATCAGATGTCTAGACTCACTCCCGTTTGACTGAGTATGTGATTGTGAGGCACTGACTGAGCCCTCAGCTTATCTGTGCAAACACTTAGCACACATGCTTCTGCAAGCACAATATCGGGTTTACAATGTGTACACAGAGCAGGCCTCTCAAGTGTGGATAACCACTCGTTCAGGACGACTGTTTGGTGAGACACCATCGCCCTGTAGCTGAGCTCGGATCACCTGTGGGCCAGTTCAGGGCCTGATCTGTTCTGGAGACAGCTGCTCCATGGGCGCTTGGCTTGCTGTGTAAACGCGCACGGTGAGAGGAACAACACCGCTCCACAATGGCAACAGAAATATCGACAGATTAAAAAGTGAAAAAGGAGGGCAACAGAAATAGGGGGATTTTTTTTTTCTTATTTTCTGTGCTCCATTTTCCCCTCCCCTTTCCCTTCTTCTCCCTCTTCCTCCCTCTGTCAATTCAGTCTTGTGTGGAATGCTTTGATTAAAAACAGAAAAATGGGGAGTCGGAGAGACACAGAGCGAGCAACTGAGAACGAGTGAATGAGAAGACAGAAAGAGAGAGAGAGAGAGAGAGAGAGAGAGAGAAAGAGAGAATGAGAGTGGGAAAGAGAGAAAGGGAGCATTGCCCATGGATTCATCCTGGCTCAGTGCAGGGATGAGGGGATGAATGGATGGCTGCTGATTTCCTCACCGCGGGCGATAGCACTTTTTAATTAAGGTGCGCGCCAGAGAATGATGGAGAGATTTATCATAGCCCCTCCGCACGCTGGCAACTTATCGCCACGGCGACGCCCCGCCACAGAGATAATTCTGTTAATAGGAATTAGTACCAGCAGTCACACACACACATTTACAGACTTGGCACATGGACATGCTGGGGCATATGCTGACACACACACACACACAAACACACACACACACTCTCATGGTTGAGCTTACACACATTTTACACTAGTGAGGCACACGACACATGTGCTGGGGTTAACAATATTTTTTTTCTTACACACACACACACACACACACACTTGCCTCCCCAGTGGAGCCCCATAGCTGTGGGGCAGCTCCATGAGAATAGCCCAGGTTTTAATGGCCTTTCTCAGGCCTGACTCCTGCCGCTTGCTCTTCCCTCGCCCGCTCACTTTAAAGGGGCCTGCAGGCAGGCGGGCTGGCGTGCTCGGTGGAAACTGTTGAGTTGGCATTATTCTCCAAATGGCTTTATCTCGCCTTTCAGGCCCCCGACGGTCCCCAGCAACATGCCACGCCACGCCGTGCCTCGGTGGCGACAAGTGCCTCGTCTTTCCCCCAGCTGTCTTCAGAGACATTGCTTCAACTGGCAGACAGTAGGAGGGATTGAACATGGACAATCCATTGTGTCTGTGTGTGTGTGTGTATGTCTCTAGTGGGCTGGGGCTTTATTGCACTGGGGGGAAGACATTGGATGAAGACAGATGGATATTGGATGAGTATGCGTGTGTGTGTGAGTTGGTGTTAAAACAATTTTTGGTGT